>CM058234.1:10166231-10669518 GCA_030180135.1 Orychophragmus violaceus | reverse complement strand
GAAGATAAGCTGATTCATGAAGAAGAATTTGAGGTCAGGACTGTGAAAATCGTGGATAACAGTCGAGAATCTGTAGATGCAGACTCAGCGTCGCCCAACATTCCACCTCAGTGTCGGTCGAAACCCCTTGAAAGCCTAGAGTTTGAGAGTTTCGACGGACCGAGATCGACCAAGATCGACATTGATCTTTTGACTATCGCCCTCAGTGTCAATCGACACCCTGTTAGTGTCGGTCGACACGCAGTTCTGACGGCAATTTTGAGTTCTCACGATGAACAGAAAGAGACCATGCCCGACATTGAAGGGTAGACATCACTTAGTGTCGACCGACACCACTTCTGCGCCGGTCGACGCTACAGTCGGGCAGACCCAATTTCATCCAAATCTGATGTTTTTGCTAAGGAGAAGGTCTACAAACCTCCTATACCATTCTACAGAGTTCCTATGAGGTCTAAACATGAGCAGAATGTGGTCAAATGCATGGTGGTGATGGATAAGGAGCTGAATGAAAATCCACCAGCTGATGCCTCGCGAGTTCACCCTTGTGTGCAGAGATATGCAAAGAAGATGGTCTCCTTTGATGGAGATTTGAAAGAAGGGGTGATGATTGTATCTAAGCGAGTCAGTTCTATGCTGCTGAATCAGATTCAAGAGAAGCTTCCAGATCCATGAGTCTTTGCACTAGACTGCTCATTCTTCGAGGACAACTTCAAACACTCTCTGTGTGATTTGGGATCTGGTGTGAATCTCATGCCATACTCTGTGGCTGTGAGGTTGGGGTTGCTGGACTTCAAACAAACTAGGATCTCTCTAATTCTAGTTGATCGATCGAAGAGGATCCCAGAAGGAGTTCTTGAGGACATCCCTATCAGAGTTGGAAACTACTTGATTCCAACAGACTTCGTGGTGCTGAAATATGATATAGAACCAGATGATCCTTTGCTACTTGGCAGACCCTTCTTAGCTACAGCTGGAGCAGTGATTAATGTGAGGCGTGGCCTGATTGATCTCCACCTGGGAGATAAGCCTCGGCACTTCAAGATGGATAAGCTGCGAAAATACACAATTGATGGTCAAGCTTTCAGTGTTCAGCTAGAACAAAAAGCTCAGATTTGTGAGGCTATAGTGTCTGATAGTGGAGAAGAGAAGATGGTGTTTCCTCAGGAATCTACTCTAACATCTTCAGAGACTGCAACTGCTAATAAGCAGAAAGCTCCAAACATCACACCTAAGCCACTTCTGATCAAGCCAAGGTATGCATTCTCTGACCTTAAGTATGCTAACTCTGATGCTTTTTGCACAGAATAGAGTCAGGAAATGAAATGTTCCACCTGACCTTGTTGTCATTCCCAAGTTCCTCGGTCATTCTCACGCACACAATGCATATACGCCACCATGGATGAGGAGAATTTCGCAAAGGCATGCTCTGCCTTTAGCGAAACCACCTGACATCTGACCATCTGCCACAGTCAAGCTAATGACTAAAAACAAGCGCTGAGTGGGAGGCAACCCACTGTTGGGTCAGTTTTTCTTTTCTTTTTGATTTTTGGTTTGGTTACTTTGATTTTTCTTGTTTTTGGTGTTTCAGAACGTGATGAACAGGTTTGCAGACATCAGTGTCGGTCGACACCAAACTCGAAAACACTCGATATGTGTTGACCAAAGCCTTGTGTCGTTTGACATTGGCTGTGTGTCGGTCGACACCAACCGCGACTGCAGGTAAGGTTTCTGATTTTCCGAGCTTTTCGCTGGTTATACCTTGTTCTCCCGAGCCCAAGCTTCGATAACACTGGGGACAGTTCAGTCTAAGTGTGGGGGAGGTGGCTACTGACATTGTGTTTTGTTTTCTTAGAGTCATTCCTTTGTTTTCACTTGTTTTCAAATTGTTTTATTGAGTCAAAATCAGTATGAAACTATGATTTTTCGAGGAAATGTTTCGCTGGAACATGAACTAAGTGACCATTGGACAGACTTGCAGGAGCTCTATGACTATTAGAAAACACCACACATATCAACTTACCAAGGACACCCATATCTAACCAGGTATTCAGAGGATCCATCACTAGTCTCATTTCTAATCTTGATTTTAATTTCTCACTTAGGGGCTCAGTAATCTTTGGGTCGGATTCCTCTAATGTGTTTGGCACAGCCTGTGGTCCTGTCTAAAGTATGGTTTCTGATTTTCCCCTCCCTTGAAAGTAAAAAAAAAGAGATAAAAACCGAGGATAAGCTAGTAGCTTCGAAGTGGTCACGGGAGTGGTAGAGACCCCTATTACCTCATGTGTATCCATGGAAAGATCCAAAGTTAAACCCCAATAAAAAGGGAAGAGAACTGATAGAAAAAATAAAATGATACCCAGTGGGGAAAAATCAGTGCTAAGGGAGAAAGGGAAAAGAAAGAAACCAGAAACCGACAGTTTGGTGGTCAGACACTGAATGGGTTGAGTCCATGTGTCCTTTGATTCGATACTCCCTCTGTGAGACCGCATTTAATTGTATACAGAGACTAGTGTGGTGAACTTGAATGTCTTAATCTGATTGTGGAGTTTACTTGGGACAGTTGCTAAGTGTGGGGGAAGTACATTGTGGTTTTGAGCTCTGCAGGAAAATTTTCAGTGGTTTACTAAGTGAATGTGAATGCGAAAGTTCCTAGGACGAAATGAGTTTCTGTGTTTTCAAACCTCTTTTCTTATGCTCTGGTTCTTTACTTGCTTGAGGGCAAGCAAGAGCTAAGTGTGAGGGAGTTGATATATCATGGTTTTTATAGGTTTTTAACCATGATATAGTTGTATATATTGAGTCTTTAACCTGGTTTTTAGAGTCTATTGAGTCTTCTACAGGTAGGCTTGCGTTTGGAGCAAAAGATGGAATTATAGGACGTTTCTGGTGATTTGTGCAACGAGCTGAAGTTGGTGTCTCGGCCACGACTGGATGTCGACCGACACCAACCTTGATGTCGGTCGACACTGAGAGCGACTGCGAGTTGAAGACATGTTTTGAAGAATTGCAGAATTGCCCAGAAGTTTCCCTAATTCTAATTTAGCCCCAAAACGTGTTTAGTAGTTTTTAATTAGGTTTTTTGAGAGCAGACTCATAGTTCTATTATTTCATCTTGTTCTATCTTGTTCTTGCTTTGTAGATTGAGAGATTTTGGCTAGGGGCTGATTCTTGCTACTTGTAACCTTGAGAGAAGGATTTCGAACCCCTTTACTTTTATCTATTCAATCTCTGGTTTTCTATTCAATGATGTATTGTTTAACTGATAATATGTCTCAGTAGTAACCTATTTAGATTTAGGAATTTTCATAAGGGTTTTATGCTTGTTTGACAACTGATTCAATATGATTCACCATCTATTTGTTCATCACCTAAGTTGTGCTTAATACTGAATTCTGGACTGATCACCTAGGGTTTAGATCAGAGATAATTGACAATAGCACGAGAGTGTGAGTTATAATATGAATAAACTTATTGTGAGCAATTTGACTAGATACAAAGAGATTTGGTTTATGAGAATTGTGAACCGATAGAACCTGTTCTTAATGCTTGTTTAGAACTCTAGGATCACAAAGAGATTTGGATCGCTAGGTTGCTAGATATAGAAATAATCTTAGCGAGAGTTGGATGTATTAGCATTGTGTTTCTAGTTCTTGAACCTATGTTTAATTTGAATCCTGTTAGTTAAGTGTCTAGCATCGCTTAATTCCCGAGAACTTCCCAAGTCTAACGCCTTCTTCTTATTGAAAACACCTTACTGTTTACTTGCTTTTTGTTTACTGCTTTCTTGAATTGATTTAGCTTAACTTGACAACATATAATCTGTCGTGTGACAGTGAGTCGTTGTGGATTCGATACCCTAAGTACTACATTCGCATATTTGTGCACTTGCAGTAGAATAGGGATAATTCTTGACCTATCAGTCTCTTTTCTGTAGAGCCTTTGACAAGTTATTTGTGAGTCCCAAGACAACATCATCAACTGTAGATAGAAAACAAAATGAAATGTGTGAAAATATTTGATGAGACCATATGCTTGTTGTCTTTTGGTGCTGTCTATGCCTTCAGTCTGAACATGTTAAAGAACTTCAATAATACATGGAAACATCTCAACAAGACGCAATAAAGTCTTGTAATGTGAACCCCAACGAGTGTTTCCAGGTCTTTTAAGAGAAAGGTCTTGATTCAACCCTGTTCCAGTCTTAGTTTTACCAGTGCTGATCCCCTGTTCCATTCTCTTGCGATTACTTTCAGTGAGAATAACCTTTCTCTTGCAAGAAGCTCCAACCACATTCAACAGAACATGAACTGAAGGAATTTCTAGCAGTTCTAATCAGGATTAGCAACCCTAGTCTGAATTCCGAGCCTAGGATCTAAGGTTCATATAATTGAATCTATGGGATCTCAGATTTACCTGATGATTTGCAGCGGAAGTATTAGCAGATAATCGAGATCACGAAGCGCCTCAAATGCTGCGCCTCTACTGGTATCCACACGCACACAAACTGGACCGCAGGGATGCTAGTGCCTTACAGAGATCTAATCTCCAGAGAGGTTTCTTTCTTTGTTCTGGTGGCTGTGAATTAGGTTAGGGACGAGTTTAGGTCGACCATATATCTTATATATGTCGGCTTAAACCACAACGGAATTAACCAACGATTAAACCGAATTAATCTGATTAATCCGCGAGTGCATCGATCGATGCACTCTCCGCAACGATCGATGCTGTCCCAGAACATTGATATCGAATGCATATCACATATGCATTCACTGGATCATTACATTAATGATCAACCTCGTCTTTAACGCCCAGCTTGCTTAGGTGTGTGACCCTGTAGGATCATATAACACTAGCAATGAGTTCTCAACTCATTGATCATAAGTGGCTTCTAGCAAAGCGTTATGACTACCTAGTGTTATGTGATTGTCTTATCTCGACTGTACGACTTTCACTTAGAGCAAGTACAATAGATTTCAGGACATTCCCAACAATCTCCCACTTGTACTGGAATCATCTATTCCTTTAATCCCTTTGTAGCTATATCTCAATCTAGCATAAGGCAAGAACTGTGTCATCCTTATTAAGCCAGATCACGTTTATCGAATCCCGATTTGTACTGATAAAACAAACGACTGACAATCACCTCGTTTGAGCGCGGCCACGCATTTCCAGTATCAAATCTTCGATAGGCCCAGAGATATTTAACTCCTGTTATATAGGAGGTACAAATCCCATCTTGTTCCATCCATGTCTCTTTTATATCTCATGATCCGCCTAATTAGTGTCTTTATGATCACCAGTTACGGTTGACGTTTGGCAAAGTCAAGACGAACCAATCCATATAAGAGAGGACATGATGAACTCAGGTCTAAGGACTACTCTCTTTAGTCGTAATGAGAAACTCTTATGACACTCATATAACATCTTGTAGAGTTCTCATTAATGGGTCAAGTCCGATCATGTGTTCTCTAACACATATCTATGTGATTGACTTTAATACACTTATTACATGACTCCATGAAACATAGTCATCAGTCACCTCACATACTAGTCTCACGTGGTTGTTAATGTCCCATTTTTAACAACCTCGACTAGGGACCAT
Source organism: Orychophragmus violaceus (assembly GCA_030180135.1). NCBI lineage: Eukaryota > Viridiplantae > Streptophyta > Magnoliopsida > Brassicales > Brassicaceae > Orychophragmus > Orychophragmus violaceus. The sequence goes on along the minus strand of CM058234.1, from coordinate 10,663,919 downwards.
TTATAATTTATGTCATTTGTTTCTTATAGGGTTTCATGATCAAGTCACATACTTGATAACCTATAAAATGTCATAAATTACTTTGGGACAATATATTTAATTAACACAATTAAATAATGCTGAAACAATTTCATTAAAATAACATAACCAAATTATGTTTTACGAACATCAAGTCATAACTAAAAACCAAATATAACTCCCACTGAAAACAAGATCATATCTTAAGAAATCTAATGCCTACAGCAGCAGTGTGAAACTCATGCTTAGGCCTTGGGAGGGGCTTGGTCAGCGGATCAGCTACGTTCTCATCAGTTGGGACTCTGCTGATCTTCACATCTCCTCTATTCACAATATCACGGATAAGGTGATATCGCCTTTCTATGTGTTTGGATTTTTGGTGTGATCTAGGTTCCTTTGCTTGCGCAATGGCTCCATTGTTGTCACAATACAAAGCCACTGGCTCAGAAATGCTAGGAATCACACCAAGTTCAATGATGAACTTCTTGATCCAAACAGCCTCCTTTGCCGCTTCAGAAGCAGCGAGGTACTCAGCTTCAGTTGTGGAATCTGCTACAGTGTCCTGCTTGGAACTCTTCCAGCTGACTGCACCGCCATTCAGGCAGAAGATGTAACCAGATTGTGATCGTAAATCATCTTTGTCTGTCTGAAAACTTGCGTCTGTGTAACCACTTACTACCAGCTCATCACTTCCTCCATACACCAAGAATTTATCTTTAGTATTTCTCAAATACTTCATAATATTCTTGACTGCTGTCCAGTAACTTTCACCTGGATCCGATTGGTATCTACTCGTCATGCTTAAAGCACAAGCAACATCCGAACGAGTACAGAGCATGGCATACATGATGGATCCCAACGCCGAGGCATAGGGAATCCGACTCATGCGATCTCGCTCAGCAGGTGTCTCAGGACACTGCTTCTTGCTGAGACTTATGCCATAAGACATTGGTATGAAGCCCTTCTTGGAATCTTGCATTCTGAACCTGTGTAAGACCTTATCGATATAAGTGTCTTGACACAGTCCAATCAACTTGTTTAATCTGTCTCTATAGATTCTTATTCCAAGAATATACGCGGCTTCTCCCATGTCTTTCATTGAAAAACAACTTCCGAGCCAAGTCTTAACAGACTGTAACAACGGAATGTCATTTCCGAGAAGAAGTATGTCATCTACATACAACACGAGAAATGCAACTGCGCTCCCACTAGTCTTCTTGTAAACACATGGTTCTTCTTCGCTTCTGATGAAATCAAACTTTTTGACTGCTTCATCAAAACGAAGATTCCAACTCCGAGATGCTTGCTTCAATCCATAAATGGATCGATGAAGCTTGCATACTTTCCTAACTGCATTTGGATCGATGAAACCTTCGGGTTGTGTCATGTACACATCCTCTTCCAGAATTCCATTAAGGAAAGCTATTTTCACGTCCATCTGCCAGATCTCATAGTCATAATGAGCTGCTGTTGCTAGGAGAATCCGAATGGATTTAAGCATGGCGACAGGTGAATAGGTTTCTTCATAGTCAATACCATGAATTTGTTTGAAACCTTTTGCCACTAGCCTTGCTTTATATATATCTGAATATTTCCATCCACATCAATTTTCTTCTTGAAAATCCATTTACACTCAATGGGTCTTGCACCATCGGGTAAATCAAACAAAGTCCATACTTGGTTCTGTGTCATGGATCCCATTTCGGATTCAGCGGCTTTCAGCCATTTTTCGGAGTCAGGGCTCATCATCGCTTCTTCAAAATTCGCTGGCTCGTCACTGTCAATGATCAACAAATCATGACAATTGGTTACGAGAAATCCATATCTCTCGGGTTCGTGACGGATCCTTTCGGATCGGCGAATTTCAGGCTCCACAGGCGCCGTCTCTACAACTCTTTGTAGATCCAGCTGTTGCTCTTCCTCTACGGGTTGAGCATTTTCTTGCGGTTCTCGAACTTCTTCGAGTTGTACTTTACTCCCACTGTTTCTCTTGGAAAGAAATTCTCTCTCAAGAAAAACGCAGTTCCGAGCAACAAACACTTTGTTCTCGGATTGGTTGTAAAAGTAGTATGCCTTGGTTTCCTTAGGATAACCAACGAAGTAGCACTTATCAGATTTGGGTTCGAGCTTATCTGTAATTAATCGCTTAACATAAGCTTCACAACCCCAAATCTTCAGGAAAGACAAACTTGGAACATTTCCAGTCCACATCTCATGTGGTGTCTTTGCAACTGATTTTGACGGAACCCTATTAAGTGTAAACGCAGACGTTTCTAGAGCGTATCCCCAAAAGGATAATGGAAGAGTTGAGAGACTCATCATTGATCGAACCATATCTAATAAAGTCCGATTCCTCCTCTCGGACACCCCATTCCATTGTGGTGTTCCAGGAGGAGTGAGTTGTGAAACAATTCCACAATCTCTCAAATGATCACTGAATTCTTGGCTTAAGTATTCTCCTCCACGATCTGATCGAAGAGCCTTAATACTTTTGCCAAGTTGATTCTGTACTTCATTTTGGAATTCTTTGAACCTTTCAAAAGATTCCGACTTGTGTCTCATTAAATAGACATAGCCATACCTGCTGAAATCATCAGTGAAGGTAATGAAGTATCGAAAATTTCCTCTGGCACTTGTGCTCATTGGACCACACACATCTGTATGTATAAGGCCCAATAGGTCACTGGCCCTTTCATTTGATTTGTTGAAAGGGGCCTTAGTTATTTTGCCTAGTAAACAAGATTCACATTTCTCACATGATTCATAATCAAATGAGCCCAGAAGCCCATCACTATGGAGCTTTTGGATCCGTTTCTCGTTTATGTGGCCCAAACGACAATGCCAAAGAAAAGTCTGATTCGTGTCATTTGATTTGAATCTCTTGGTGTTAATGTTATAGATTGGTGCAGTTTGGTTTAAAACATAAAGCACATTCTCTAATGGGCTGCTACCATAAAATATATCATTGTAATCAAAAGAACAACATTTATTCTTAATTGAAAACTGATATCCTTCCACATCAAAAATAGGAATGGAAATAATATTTCTGCTTATAGCAGGTACATAGTAGCAATTATTAAGTTTTAAAACCAAACCAGAAGGTAAAGACAAGTTATATGTTCCTACGGCTAATGCAGCAACTCTTGCTCCATTCCTCACGCGCAGGTCCACTTGTCCCTTTTCCAACTTCCTACTGTTGCTTAGGCCCTGCATATTTGTACAAATATGAGCACCATAGCCGGTATCCAATACCCAAGAAGTAGAACCAGAAGTAGTAACATTTACTTCTATAACATAGATACCTGAAGATGAAGTCTCGAAGGTCTTCTTCTTCTTCTTCTTCTCTTCCAAGAATTTATTGCAATTTCTCTTCCAATGCCCAGGCTCTTTACAGTAATGGCACTTATCAGTCTCAGATGGGCCCGGCTTGGGATTCGGGGCTGGCGCAGGCGTGTCCTGGTTCTCAACCTGGACTGCCTTGCCCTTTCCCTTGCCTTTGCCAAGTTTCTTAAACTTCTTACCCCCTTGTACCATAAGTACATTAGGAGTGCCTTTCTTGATATTAGGCTCAGCTGTCTTGAGCATGCCATGCAGTTCAGTCAATGTCTTCGTCAAGTTGTTCATGTTATAGTTCATAACAAACCGATCATAACTTGACGGCAGTGACTGCAGAATGATGTCAGTAGCCAACTCTTGGCTAATGGGACAATCCAGTCTCCCCAGGTTATCAATATAACCCATCATCTTAATGACATGAGGACTGACCGGACTGTCCTTTGATAGCTTGCATTCAATGAGAGATTTAACCGTCTGGTATCTCTCAGTTCGTGCTTGCTCCTGAAACATGCTTTTCAGGCTAGTAATCATCTCAACTGGCGACTCCACGTTCTCGTATTGCTTCTGCAAGTCCGAGTTCATGGTAGCCAACATGAGACAATTCACATCGACCACATCATTGGAATGCTTATCCCAAGCACTCCTTTCTGCATGTGCAGCATTGGATCTCGGTTTTTCAGGGAGAACAGTTTCCAGGACATAGTCCCTTTTCTCCTGCTTGAGAACAATTCTCAAGTTCCGATACCATTCGAGAAAATTCGATCCATTTAACTTGTCCTTCTCAAGGACGGATCGCAGGGAGAAAGAGTTATTATGAGTGTTAGTCATAGCTGAGAACAAAGAAAGGAAAAAGGTTTAGTTATGATGTTCAAGAGATGAGAAATCTTAACTTTTAAGAAAACTCGCATTATATTCAAACAATGTTTCCTCAGATGAATATAATGATCCAAGACCCATACTTCACTAAACTTAAGTGAGCCACTGGCTATCTCCCAAATTTAGCTATCTAGGTAAGCAACAACTTTGCTAGTTATATCCAATATAACTCTTGGTTGTGGATCGCCATCTTATGTCCAATCCACCTGATGTCTCTGAGCCCAAAACGATTTTGATGGCCCAGTCAAGTAAACCAATCTTTTCAGTCATGTAATTGTTGACGTCTTGCACTGCAAGTCCATCAACACGATTACCTCTGTCTTACTCATGAAATTGTGGACATCTTGCACTGCAAGTCTATCGCACAATTAAATGGGTCTTGACAGTTGACAAGATTGGAAAGACATCAAGTATCACTTGATATTTGATTGAAGAACGGAATCATACAAAACGTTCAGTTTTATTATGTTTTAATTCTTATAATTAATTGATTCATCTTGCTTTGGTTCTGTGATTTCAGGTTCAATAACCTAATCAACAAACTTGATGTCGACCGACACTACTATAGTGTCGATCGATGCAGGATAACCAAAAGCAATCCGCGATAACCGATCAATCCAATTGATCCGGTTTTGAATACCGGTCAGCGTCGATCGATGCTACGTTAGCATCGGTCGATGCCAACCCAATCAAACCAATTGCAATTAAACCATTCACAGTGTTCGACCATCTTTAACCAAGCTCGATAACCGGTCCATTCCAATTGAACCGATTCATCAATCTCGCGAGGTATGTGTCGACCGACACAACATTTGTGTCGATCGACACTAGGCGAAAACTGAGTTTTATTCGGGTTTTCGCCCTGTGTCGATCGATGCCGGATTGGCAACGATCGACACCATGCGAAAAACCCTAAATTTTATTCGGGCTTTCGCCCTGCATCGATCGATGCCGGATTGGCATCGATCGACACCATGCGAGAAAACTCTTAAACGTTTTCGAAACAGAACCCTAAACTAGGTTTTCAGGAAAACTAATTTTAGCAAGTTTGTATCAACCATACACAAATTCAGATTCAACCAATCTAATTAACATGCTACAGATTCAATGGAACCCTAAAGCTCTGATACCACTGAAGGAATTTCTAGCAGTTCTAATCAGGATTAGCAACCCTAGTCTGAATTCCGAGCCTAGGATCTAAGGTTCATATAATTGAATCTATGGGATCTCAGATTTACCTGATGATTTGCAGCGGAAGTATTAGCAGATAATTGAGATCACGAAGCGCCTCAAATTCTGCGCCTCTACTGGTATCCACACGCACACAAACTGGACCGCAGGGATGCTAGTGCCTTACAGAGATCTAATCTCCAGAGAGGTTTCTTTCTTTGTTCTGGTGGCTGTGAATTAGGTTAGGGACGAGTTTAGGTCGACCATATATCTTACATATGTCGGCTTAAACCACAACGAAATTAACCAACGATTAAACCGAATTAATCTGATTAATCCGCGAGTGCATCGATCGATGCACTCTCCGCAACGATCGATGCTGTCCCAGAACATTGATATCGAATGCATATCACATATGCATTCACTGGATCATTACATTAATGATCAACCTCGTCTTTAACGCCCAGCTTGCTTAGGTGTGTGACCCTGTAGGATCATATAACACTAGCAATGAGTTCTCAACTCATTGATCATAAGTGGCTTCTAGCAAAGCGTTATGACTACCTAGTGTTATGTGATTGTCTTATCTCGACTGTACGACTTTCACTTAGAGCAAGTACAATAGATTTCAGGACATTCCCAACATGAACCATATCAAAAAATTCTACAACTTCAAAATGCTTCTTTGCAACAGCCACGACAACCAACTGAAGTTGATGAGCAAAGCAGTGAACATAATATGCAGATCTACTTTCTTTCAAAATCAATGATCTTAAACCATTGAATTCTCCTTTCATATTGCTAGCTCCATCATAACCTTGTCCTCTCACTTTTTTCAAACTCAATCCATGTTTCGCAAACAAAGAATCATAGCATCCTTCAAAGTTAAAGAAGATGTATCTTTCACATGACTAATGCCAACAAATCTTTCTTTTACCAACCCAAATTTATCAACATATCTTAAAACCACAGCCATTTGCTTTTTATCCGAAACATCAGCAGATTCATCTACCAACAAGCCAAAGACATCATTATCTATTTCTTGGATAACAGACTTAGTTACTTCTTCCGCAAAGCAATGTGCAATGTATTTTTTAATTGGAGGAGATGTCATCTGATTATTTTTAGGAGCATTGTTCAACACAACTTTTCTTACATCCTCATTCTGACTTGCTGTATATTTCAAAAGCTCTAAGAAATTACCTTTGTTTGATGATTCTTCTTTCTCATCATGAGCACGAAAAGATAAGCCTTGGTGTAACAAGTGTGGAGACATCAATCGAAGCACCCAAGCGGATTCGATACTCATTTTTCACAAGATCAATTTGCTTATGTAAAGCATGTTTGATAGACTGACCTTGTCTCATCAAATCTTCACATTTATTTTTCGCATCATTGTGAAAACTAGTATGATCCCCCATATGCTTACTGAAACTATCAGTCTTATTCCAGCTAGAAAACCCCGTTGATACGAAAGCATCTCTCCCACCTTGTTTTCCAGCTTGAACTCTGAACAAATAACAAAACAAGCAAAAAGATTTTTCTTGTTCCACTATACTCTAACCAATCAGGATACTGATCAAACCAATGTGGATTGAAACACCGTAATACTTTCTCTATTGGTTTTTGTTGAAAAACATGACCACGAGGTTGACAAGGTCCTCTACTCATATATTTATGACGTACCTCATCTATTTGATTAGGATTGTAATCTTGTATGTTTTTCCTCTTAGTTGGATCACATGGCAAATCTTCCAAATCGATATCAAATGGTAGTGTTTTTCTTTTTTTCAAAAACCGTTCCATTGCTTTTGATTCTATATACAATAAACACCCATAAAATAATGTTTATTAGAATAGCAAAATATATATAATATTAACATAACATCGACATCCAACTTTAAAGTAATCATAATTTTAAACTTATATACACACACGTTCGGAAGAGAAACAACTTGATGAATTATAAAGTCCTGTGACAAGACTCTTGTCCAAACTAATATAGGATTACTAATTTTAATGCTTTAAAAGTAATACTTATTTATTCAAAGTAACCTAATTTGCTATATGTATATATAGATAATTCGTAACTATGTAATTGATACTAAAAAAAATATTTGCAGATAACGATCACAAAAGCTAATTTGCTATTTCTTATAACATAGCTAGTATGATAGAAGAAGAAGCATAGAACTATTTGTAAACTAAAAAGGTATAAAATAATTACCTTAATTTTGTAATCTATTTTGATTTCAATGGACGACACTAAAAAACAAAAGGGGAAGAAGAAGAGTAAACCAGACTTAGGGTTTTTCTATAGAAAAAATTAATGATAATTGGGTTTAATTTATTATAATGGGCTTGATTTTATTTTGTAATTTGTTTATGTTGAATTTTTTGGGCTTGTAATTAATTAGTGTTGGACTAAACTAGTTATGTTAAATTTAATGGGGGTCAATTATTATTTTGGACAAGGGTCAATGTACAATATTTAATTAAGATTACACAGATTTTCAAAATTTTATATGGGTCAATTGCCCCACATACTTCTCACTTACTTCCGTCACTGGGTACTTTACTTGCCACCAATACAAAGTAAAATGTTTGATTTTCATAGTGATTGAATGAGAATTTGACGGAATTTGACCCGATTTCTTTGGTGTAACTCTGGATTTTTTGGGTATTTTTTGTAGGACGATGGACTCCACTTTCATCAACTGTGGGTGACTGGTGTCAAAGAAGAGATTCAGAAGCTGCTGAACAAGGTTGATGAACAGGGCAAGACGATCGAAAACATGCAAGATGAGATTAAAAGCAACAAGGAAGAGATTGCCAAGCTAAAGGAGATTGTGGCTGATGTGAGAGGTGTTGTTGGTTTGTAATGTGGTTTAATTATCAATTTCTAAGACTTCTATGTTTGAATTTGAATTCTATGTTACATTTGAATTCTAAGACTTAATTATATATGTTTGAATTCTATCATTGAATTCGATGTTTGATTTCAATGGTTAATATCACTTATTGCTTGTGTAAAAAATTGGAATGAATGATGTAATATGGCTGGTAAAACTTAGTGAAACCATGCATATCGTAAAACCATGCATAACTTGGTAAAACTTAGTATTTTTGGTAAAACCCTCCATATCGTAAAACCATGCATAACTTTGTTACACAATGTAAAACTTGGTAAAACTGAGTGTTTTGGTAGTGCAAACATAATTCAAACATAAGTATCCAAACATAACTAAAACCAAAATATCCAAACATAATTCAAACCAAAGTATTCAAACATAATTAAGATAATTCAAACACGGGACTCCTAAAAACATAATTAACCAAAGTATCCGACATTACATCAAAGATCATTGAACTTCATCATCAGCTGGGGTTTCCATGTTCTTTCCCCTATTAACCACAATACTCCTAACCACGGTTGTAGACCCTTTCCCCATCCCCTTCTTTATAAATTTTACCTTTTTTGTGGGCACTTCCTCAACAGGTTCAACCGCTCTCTTCTTACCTTTTGTTTCCTCTTTCTTCTCAGATAATTCCTTCTCTTGCTTTGTTCCTACCTTCTCTTGCCCTGTTCCTTCCACGGTCTCTTTCATCTCTTCCACGGTTAGTTTCTTCTCTTCCTCGGATCCTTCTTTCTCCTTCTTCTTACTGCTTTTCTTCTCCTTCTTACTGCCTTTCTTATTCTTCTTCTTACTAGCTTTAGCTTTCTTTCTTCCCTTTCTTTCTTCTTTCTCCTTAGCACCACTAGCCTCACCAACAAGCCCGCCAACATACTCAACCTCTTGAAAAACACCATCATCGGCTTTATCCTCGGTCTCTATCGGTTTTGTCTCCTTCACACCCCCTCTTAGTTCATTCACAACTGATTTCATAGCGGTTAATCTACCATCAAATGTACCATACATCTCCTTAAACTTATCTTCCCAAAACATCAACATTCGACACTCCATTTCCTCCATTCCGTCCTTGATCAATTTCTGCACATTCGGATACTTCCCAGCATCATTCCCAGCCTCGTTCCCAGCCTCACGTCCTTGCCGCATCCTGAATAGCAGGAGGTTGCTCTTGAGCATTTTCCTGAGACGCACGAGCAGACACATCTTGGTTGAAAAGCTCTTCAAACCAGATTGTCTTCTTTTTCTTAAGCAGAAGCCTTTTCCAACCATCGACGATAGGATCATCCAAATCATTCCAGTCAGTTTCAGCATCCATGTTTATCCTTAGAAGATCTATCTCCATGGGAGATGGCTCCAAGAGACTTTGAATATCCTGCAAATGTAAGAAGACACAATTTAATATCAACCTCAAATATACATGAATATTAGAAAACATAATTTAATAAGTATGATATGTACTAACCTTTGTAGTTCTAAGCTTCTCATTTATATCTGAGATACTAAAACCCCTCGTCCCCACGGTTTTGTACCTCATCTTGCGCATATGCAGGCAATCCTCATCTGCACCCTGAACATTTTCTCGGAAACAGTTCTTCAGAATTAGAATGGCCTCAAATGCTAGGAGCTACAACACAAGATAATTCAAACAGTTAACTTCGTACCAAGTCAGACAACTAAAACAACTTAAAAAAATTTTAAATTGCTACAAATATTGTTTTACCTCCAGAGGAACAATGCATCAAAGAAATACCCATGACGTCGGCGCCATTCCTCCGGAATGGTCCATGAAGTGCAAGATGTCTTTGATGTTCTCTTCGAATGACAAACGCCCACACAGAAAGGTTTTGCACATCTCGAGATCATCTACAACTCTGAGGAAGAAACTCTCTACAGAAGGTGCTCCTTTTCCTGTCTTCTTCTTCCCAATGATCACGTTGGACAAGAAGTACAAGACAACCATCTTCAGACGATCCTTACCAAGCTTTCGTTTCCCTTTCAGAGGTGGGAACTTCTTCTCAACTTCTTCATATGTAATCCGGTCCACTCCGAAATATCCGGAAACAAAATCTGAGCCACCACCCGGATATGAGTGCATGCTCCCTAAGAGAATAGCGGATTGGAACCCCGTTGACAATAAACCAAGCCTCCATCTTCTTCTCCACAGCCGCGGTCCTAAGGATAAGCATCCATAGTCCCATCCATTTTGAGCTTGTCTTCTTACCCATGTGAAAGAAGTGCTTGAATTGTGGATGCTCATAGAACCATTTAAGCTCATTTTCCTAGAGAGTGTCTTCTATCGTCTTCACGGCTTTAACGATATAACACTTAGACAAGGGCTTTATTGTCTTGAGATAGTCTGTGGGAGGGAAACACATCTTCGTGGGCTGCATAGGTTCCGTTTCATCCTCTGAATTCTGCGCACACGAAAAGTTCGACCAAGTATTACCAAGTTGTGCGATAAAGTTACACTAAGTTTTACCAAGTTTTGCATAAAAGTTCCACTAAGTTTTACCAAGATTCACATCAAGTTTCACTAAGTTTTACCAAGTTTCGCATCAAAGTTTAACTAATTCCTACCAAGTTTTGCATACAAGTTTCACTAAGTTATACAAAGTTTTGTGCCTTTTCCAAACCATATCAAATCCTACTAAGTTTTACACATCAGAATTACAAAAATTAGACATGCAATGGGTTTCGATGGAAATACGAACCAATATTGTTTCTTCCTCGTGTTGACTGTGGATTGGAGGGAGGATTTGACTATTTCGTTCCACTTCTTGTTCGTGAGACCCTAAACCCGCGAAACTTCCTCCTCCTCGTCTTCCACTTCCTCCTCCTTCTCTTCCTCATTCTCAATCTCCTTCTTGTCTTCCTCTTCCTCTTCCTCCTCGTCTTCCTCTTCATCCTCGTCTTCCTCATTCTCGGATTCCTTTTCCAAGTCGACTTCCTCCTCATCGGGTTTCTTTCCTACTTCTTCTTCTTCGCGATTCGCCTCTTCTTCGGGAATCGATTCATCCTCTATTCTCTTGGACTTTCGCAAATTCTTTTTTATAAAAGGCATCATTCGACAAATTCCGACAAATTATTCTTCTTCGGTTGAAACGGTTTGAAAAGAGGGAAGAAACTGAAGCGAAAATGGAGAAAAATGAACGATTTTGGATTTTAAGTTATGGCCTTAAACGAATTTTAGGGATTTTAAATTTAACCCGACCCGATTCAAATGGTTCAGACCAAGCTAGTCGGTTTATCCAAGTTGGGTTGTAAATAAGTATAAAATCGTTAGTTTTGCTGTCTTTTACCCTTTCGGACAATTTAAAAAAAGGAGGAAAAAAACGTTTTTTTGGAGAAGAGCATATGAGATTTTGACTTTTGGTCAAAGAGTATTACAGAATTTGATCCCTTTTTATATTGAAAACCAATATGTCTTTTTCTACTGAAATGATTTTAACGAGTTAAATTTGGATACTTGATCTTAATGGCACATGACAAAAATAGTATTGGATCTTAAGTTTTTAGCTCAAGAGTCTTAATATTAGGTCACTTGATTGTAGACTTCCGTTCTCTTATAGTTTAGCCGTGCTACGAGATATAGGATGAACTAGAGAATGAGTGGTCAGGAAGAAAGAGACCATATTATCCGCTCTTGAACTTGTGCTAGTGATATAGTGTAGGTAAGTATGAGAAGGGGTGGACCGCACATGTTGGCAGTAGTGGGGCACTTAGCAACCCAGTCCTTGGTGTCTAGAACACAATACAAGAAAATTGCCGGATAGCTAGCTACGAATTCAGTCGTAACTATGACCAATTTTGTAGTTATTTACGGATAGCTAATACGTATTTATGAGCTCGTAGTTGCAATTTCTTAGTTATCCGCAACTATATTTCTACAGAATAGCCTTGACGCGTTCCGTAGCTAACACTACAAAAAACAATCTTTGAAACAAAATTTAGCGAGGAAATAATTTCGTCGATAATTAGCAATCGTATTGCAACAAATTCACGATGAACATTTTATTCGCTGTAAATTCGTCGTTAGTTAATGACAGAGATATTTCGTCATTAAATCGTAGCAGGTAACGGTGAATTAGCGACGTAACCTTGAAGTCGCTATACTACGTCGTTAATTCGTCATTAATTGCTTCGATTTGGTGACGAAATATATTCCTAGTACAGTGCTACGAATTAACATCGAAATGTAACGTAGTTATTTGGTAGATAGACACGTTTTAATAACTTATACTTGTTTTGTTATGACGTGTGTTTCTGTCGTTATTTCGACCTAAAATCTTCGTTAAATCGTTGTTATTAGAATCCGTTGTGAAATCGTTGTTAATATTTTGTTGCTAATTCATTGCAAAGTCGTAAAAAATTCTATAAATACTTCATACTTCAAAACGAAAATCACAACTCATAACACAAAAAACTACAACTCTCTCTCTCTCTCTAAAAAAAAAAAATTCCTTTCCAAAAATATGTCTATATACGAACTACGGATATGGACGCATCAACCGAAGGATGCAGAAGGAGCAGTGACAAAGGAGTTTTGAGATGGGCTTGAGATATTCATGTATCAAGCAGGCTAGACATCGATACCTATAGAAAGCGGTAAGATGTTTTGTACTTGTCCCAAATGCATGAATCATAAGTTTATTCTTGTTGAGACGGTTTGACATCACTTATTGAATAGAGGATTTACACCACATTATTATATATTGTATCAACACGGAGAAGGTTATAGTACTAGTAGTGGATATGATGAAAAATGTAACACCCGTCTCCCGGCATAACCGGAGACGCGGCATTAGGACGCCCGTTGAACCGGATTCGGTCCAACCGGGACGCCTTCTCAACTTGTCCCAGGACCCGGCGCTTCCTTCTTATTCAAATCCACCAATCACGTCACAACGATCGATCAATCCTGCATCCGGACCTGCGAGGGAAAAAGAAGGGAAAAGGAAAAGGAGGCCTGAGTAATTGTTTCAAACACAATCACCCAGTGAGGACGGACTTAAGGAGTCCGCTATCCCGGCTTACACCGCACAACTACGAATCACAAGTCCTAAGCTAATATCACCTTGCAAACAGGCCCGAAGGCTTTCACCACGCAAACTACATCCACTCGCGCTTTCGCACTCGCGAACCCCTACTCTAGCCCGAAGGCTCACACAACCGGCCCACCCGGTATCACTTCCACGTCGGCCCGAAGGCACGGTAAACTTGGGGAGGCTCGCCAAGACCTCCCTTCCGACGATACAAGGGTCGCGTACCAAAACTCGTTATACGCGAGCCGCCAAGAAACACCCTTTCGGGGGACCTATCACAGTTCTATACAATCATATCCATCACGCACAATCAACGTTTTCAGGCTCAGCGATAACCTAGCATTCTACGTTCCACAATCAATCACATGGAGCTCACTACTGCCCTAGACTACCTAGGAAAGACGACATTAACAAGGGACTATCGTCCGGAATTGAGATAGAGCAAGGGAGATAACCAACGGTCCTCACCTTAGCCAAAAAAGAGGGCAAAACCGTGAATTAGCAACCCCATTGACCCGAACGGACATCGGTTCTGAAAAGAGGACGAGAAATCGAGTGAGATAGGCTTTTGAATCGTTTAAATCGGGCTTAGGATGAGCTAGATATGATCGATTGAAAATACCCAGCTCAAACCAGCTTAACCGACCTAAACCGGAAATTGAAATTGAAATTGGAATTGAAATTGGGAATTGAACCGGTTAACCTAAACCGAACCAGAATTGGATTGAACCGAATTGAACCGGGTCAACCGAACCGGTCAACGATCCGACCCGGTCAACCCACCCGACCCGGTCAACCGAGTTGACTCGGTCGCCGGCCGAGTTGACTCGGCGGCGGTCCGGCGGTGGCTCCGGTGGTCGGCGGCGGCGGAGCTCCGGCGGACGGCGGCGGCTCCGGGCGGCGGCGGACGGCAGCGACGGCGGCGGCTCCTGGCGGACGGCGGCGGCGCGTGCGGCGGCGCGTAGAGAATCGGCCGATCTTCTCTCTGCGATTACGGGCGCGTCCGGAGGCTGATGGAGGTGCGGTTTGCGGCTACGGCTTCGTATCGACGAGAGGAACGCGATGGTGGTCTCGGATTTCCCAGATTCCTCACGGTTAGAAAGATATGGCCAATTTAGATCTCGGGTTGAAGGAAATCAGATCTGAAAAAGGGCTTACCGGATCTCTTTCGACACCAAACGATGGAGGAGCCCTAGATCTACTCTCTGGAGGATTTGGATGCGACGGTAATGGAGCAGGGCTTCGCCGAAAGCTCTCTTCTTCATAGTTTCTCAATGGAGGAGGCACCTATTTATAATGAGGAGACTAGGGTTTTCATAAAGGAATTGGGCTTTTGGGCTTGACTGCTGGGCTTTCCTCTTCTTTTCTCAAAATTTTTAATTGGGCCAGTTTGGGTATGTTACAATTCTCCCCCCCTTAAAAAGAATTCGTCCCCGAATTCCGTGGAGGGAGTTCTCCACTGCAACTCTTTACCAACCACGCTCCGCAAACTTCGCTGACCCAAAACTGACTTGATTGCTTACTTGCTTGAATCCTGCAGACTGCTCCTCCCCCCCCTTATTTCCAACCACACTCTGAAGTGTCCTTCTTCCTGGTGCCGATCCAACAATAGCTTCCAGAATGCAATACAAATACCACATGCTACCGCCCATGTCCATTAGGGTCGGTCTCCAAGAACAACACTCATCCCTCGAGTGGTTCTAAGTCTTGAATTCGATGCCCCGCTTCCGATCCCATGCTCCTCAACGGTTTCCATTACCGTGCCACAATGCATCATCCACTTCCAAATGGATTCTCTACGACGGTTTTCCATTACCGTGCGATATGGCGTTGACTGTCGCCCAAGCAGACATCCTTGTTAACTCCTGTGACCGATGCAGCTAACCATGTCCATTATGGCTAACTGGCTGGTGGGGAACGACCCACTTAACTCCTGATATGCTCCAATGCCACGCTTCCGCTGCGCACTCTGATATCCAAACCAGCTTCCAATCTGACTTCCAGGTCAAGGTGTCCTACCTTGTGATCCGGTTGTGGTGCTTTCCAAACACCATCCTTTGGGTTTCCTTCCCCCTTAGACTTGCGCTCCTCTGCTATTCCTTGCAGCTTCTTTCCAATCCTCCAAAGTGTTTTCCTAACACTCTTCCGTTGGATTTCCATTTCCAATATCGTGCTTTGTCCGCTTGAGCTTGCAATTGCAGAAGTCCGGCTTGCCAGGCAATTCCAAATGCCACAACGCCACTTCCCAAAACGCCTCTGCGATCTTCTTCCCATCTTGAAGAACTCCATTAGCTGCTCCAGCAATCCACAAAGAATTCCAGGGCAGACCGTTTCCTTTCCGGTCCCACCGTTGAATCTCGAACTTGCCGTACCACGAAGACCTTCTCCAGCTTCCTGCTTGATCATTCTTCAACGAGCCATCCATAACTCATTGAAGTTGATGTCACAAACCGACTCCAAGATTCCCTACTTGGAACAGATTTGGGTAACCTCCCGCTGCTCCTTGTGATCCAGGAAACTCAAGCAACTCCTGACGCTTAATCCAGTCGAAACACCGCCACTTCCAAATGGCCCCCTTGCAATCCAGTCTTTCCCTTGACCTCTTGTCGCTCCTGTAGCACTCCTCGCAATCCGGTCTTTCCATCGACCTCTTGCAGCTCCTGTAGCACTCCTCGCAATCCGGTCTTTCCATCGACCTCTTGCAGCTCCTGTAGCACTCCTTGCAATCCGGTCTTTCCATCGATCTCTTGCAGCTCCTGTAGCACTCCTCGCAATCCGGTCTTTCCATCGACCTCCTGCAGCTCCTGTAGCACTCCTTGCAATCCGGTCTTTCCATCGACCTCTTGCAGCTCCTGTAGCACTCCTTGCAGCCCGTGCAGAACTTCTTGCATAACTCCTTGCGGCTTCCCTGACGTCTCTTGCAACTCTTTGATACATTCCCGCAGTAGTCTCTCCGGTGAACGCCTCCACATCCTAATCGCCCTGGCACGCTTGGTTGAACGACACTCTGAACAGACGATGACCCCAACACACACCTCAATAGTACTGACTGCCATGTAGGCGCACACCACAACACACATCCCAACATACACCTCAACGGCACACATCACGACATATATCTCGGCACACATCTAGCGGCAGTAGCACAACCGAGGTTTGAAGACACTGACGTCCACCTGCACGGATAAATTCTATCTAGACTAGGACCGGCGTGGAGAACAATCTATGATATACATGGTGCTTGAAACGGCTTTTCGCAAAGTAACCATTTTTATATAAAATTTCGCAAACGGTTTTGAAAAAGATTTGAAAACAAGGTTTTAAGAAAAACAACGAAAGCTGATCTCCCAGGGCAGGACTGGGAGACCTTTAACCTAGGCTCTGATACCAAATTGTAACACCCGTCTCCCGGCATAACCGGAGACGCGGCATTAGGACGCCCGTTGAACCGGATTCGGTCAAACCGGGACGCCTTCTCAACTTGTCCCAGGACCCGGCGCTTCCTTCTTATTCAAATCCACCAATCACGTCACAACGATCGATCAATCCTGCATCCGGACCTGCGAGGGAAAAAGAAGGGAAAAGGAAAAGGAGGCCTGAGTAATTGTTTCAAACACAATCACCCAGTGAGGACGGACTTAAGGAGTCCGCTATCCCGGCTTACACCGCACAACTACGAATCACAAGCCCTAAGCTAATATCACCTTGCAAACAGGCCCGAAGGCTTTCACCACGCAAACTACATCCACTCGCGCTTTCGCACTCGCGAACCCCTACTCTAGCCCGAAGGCTCACACAACCGGCCCACCCGGTATCACTTCCACGTCGGCCCGAAGGCACGGTAAACTTGGGGAGGCTCGCCAAGACCTCCCTTCCGACGATACAAGGGTCGCGTACCAAAACTCGTTATACGCGAGCCGCCAAGAAACACCCTTTCGGGGGACCTATCACAGTTCTATACAATCATATCCATCACGCACAATCAACGTTTTCAGGCTCAGCGATAACCTAGCATTCTACGTTCCACAATCAATCACATGGAGCTCACTACTGCCCTAGACTACCTAGGAAAGACGACATTAACAAGGGACTATCGTCCGGAATTGAGATAGAGCAAGGGAGATAACCAACGGTCCTCACCTTAGCCAAAAAAGAGGGCAAAACCGTGAATTAGCAACCCCATTGACCCGAACGGACATCGGTTCTGAAAAGAGGACGAGAAATCGAGTGAGATAGGCTTTTGAATCGTTTAAATCGGGCTTAGGATGAGCTAGATATGATCGATTGAAAATACCCAGCTCAAACCAGCTTAACCGACCTAAACCGGAAATTGAAATTGAAATTGGAATTGAAATTGGGAATTGAACCGGTTAACCTAAACCGAACCAGAATTGGATTGAACCGAATTGAACCGGGTCAACCGAACCGGTCAACGATCCGACCCGGTCAACCCACCCGACCCGGTCAACCGAGTTGACTCGGTCGCCGGCCGAGTTGACTCGGCGGCGGTCCGGCGGTGGCTCCGGTGGTCGGCGGCGGCGGAGCTCCGGCGGACGGCGGCGGCTCCGGGCGGCGGCGGACGGCAGCGACGGCGGCGGCTCCTGGCGGACGGCGGCGGCGCGTGGCTCCGGCGGCGGCGGCGCGTGCGGCGGCGCGTAGAGAATCGGCCGATCTTCTCTCTGCGATTACGGGCGCGTCCGGAGGCTGATGGAGGTGCGGTTTGCGGCTACGGCTTCGTATCGACGAGAGGAACGCGATGGTGGTCTCGGATTTCCCAGATTCCTCACGGTTAGAAAGATATGGCCAATTTAGATCTCGGGTTGAAGGAAATCAGATCTGAAAAAGGGCTTACCGGATCTCTTTCGACACCAAACGATGGAGGAGCCCTAGATCTACTCTCTGGAGGATTTGGCTGCGACAGTAATGTAGCAGGGCTTCGCCGAAAGCTCTCTTCTTCATAGTTTCTCAATGGAGGAGGCACCTATTTATAATGAGGAGACTAGGGTTTTCATAAAGGAATTGGGCTTTTGGGCTTGACTGCTGGGCTTTCCTCTTCTTTTCTCAAAATTTTTAATTGGCCCAGTTTGGGTATGTTACAAAAAAGTAGTATTACAAATGTTCAACATGAAAATGAAATGCATGTTAATCATGATCAAGTCGATTATAACGAGCATGATAGAGTGCATGGAATGGTTACAGATGCATTTCATCAAACAATAAGTAATGATCATAATGATGTTGAGGAACCCAACTTAGATGCCAAACGATTTTATGATATGCTAGATGCAACAAATTAGCCTCTCTACGATGGATGTAGAGAAGGGTTGTCCAAATTACCGTTGACAACTGATCATAACTTAGCTGAGGTCTGCATGGATGATTGGACAGATCTTTTTAAAGAATATTTACCGGAGGATAATTTGGCTGCTGAAAGCTATTATGAGATTCAGAAAATACTTTCTAGTCTTGGTTTGCCTTCTGAGATGATTGATGTATGTGTTGATAAATGCATGCTTTTTCGGAAAGACGACGATAAGCTGCATGAGTGTCGCTTTTGTGGAAAACCAAGATATAAACCACAAGGAAGCGGACGGAACCTGATCCCATACCAAAGGATGTGGTATCTTCCCATAACGGATAGGTTGCAACGGATGTTTCAGTCTGAAAGAACAACTTCTTCTATGAGATGGCATGTTGAGCATTCGCAGATGGATGAGACGGTGACTCATCCTTTAAATGCCAAGGCGTGGAAACACTTTAAAACGTTACATCCTCAATTTGCTAGACAATCTGGAAATGTATACCTTGGTCTTTGCACGGATGGATTTAGTCCGGGGATAACCCCCGATTAGCACGAAGTATAGAGGAGATGAAGAAGAAACGAGCGGCAGCGGCAGTACCGAGCCAGACAGGACCATCTCATATGTCTTTGTCCGCACCGAAACATTCGTTCTGGAGACCATATAGTTGACAGAGGCGGCGGATATTATGGCTCTCACGGATTTGGACCTGAACTAGGCTAGTTTAGTTACGGTTTTTTTTGTATATATTTCGGTTTGTAAAATATTTTTATAATATTCATATATTTTTTTTTGAATAATATTTTTTTTTTGAATATTATTTTTAAATTTAACTTTTTAAAATTCATTATATATTAAATATATATATATATATATATATATATTAAATACTAAATATATATAATAATTATATATATATATATATATTAAATATTCTTCGTTAATTCGTCTTTAATTAACGACGAATTAACGACGACGACAGTAACAACGTATTAACGACGAAAACATATAACAACGAATAAGACGAATTAACGACGACGACAATAACAACATATTAACGACGAAAACATATAACGACGAATATCATAACGACGAATCTACGACGAATATCATTACGACGTATTAACGATGAATATCTTAACGACGTATTAACGACCAATTATTTTTAAATATATATTTTCCTATTCGTTTTTTATTCGATGTTAATTTGTTGAAAGTTTAACAACGGATTAACGACAACTTGCGACCATTACATTTCGTCGTTATGTCGTTGCTAAGTTTGCTACGAATTAACGACGGATTTTTCACGACGGATTAACGACAAATTTGTACAGTCGTTACTTAACGACGAATTAACGATGAAATTTGGATAACGGCAAACATTTAACGACGAATGGTATTTCGTCGCAAATTCGATGTTAAGCCCTATTACCGACGAATTTGCGACGAAATAAGCCGTTGTTATAGACCTGTTTTCTTGTAGTGTAGTAGATATAAATAGCAAAAACATACATCCTTGGCTATAATAGCTACGACATCAATACATAGCTTTAGCTAAGAATAGCTACAATTTTTGTTCGTAGCTATTCAGTAAAATTCTAAAAAAATAATTTTATTTTATTTTATTACATTTAATATTTTATAATAAATAAAATTACAATAACTTATTACATAAATGATAATTTGCATCAATATTACAAAATGGGTTCAAAACTCGTTCTATACCAAGTCAAATTGGTCAATTAGGTAATTAGTACCACAACAAACATATGAACCGGTGGAACCACCTAAATTTTCCCTGCCTTTCCATGCCAACAATTTTTCAGACCTGCAAAAAAGTGACATGCTTTATGGAATATAAAATATCGATAGAATGTGACAACTGCTTTTTGCTATTTCAACCAGTGTAGTTGTATGTTGACAAACAAAAACCCAGTGTAGTAGTATTTGAATAATTCTACATGTGTGTGTATTTGTACATTTTTGAAAATATGATGTAATTGATCTTATCTAAATAGTTAACTTTTGTTATTTAAAAGTTAAACTAGTTCTAATGGCACAGTATCCCGTATACTTTTCAACTATTTTGTAGTTTACAATAATGGAACAATAGTTAACTATTTTACATATAAATCAAGTATAATTAAGATTGAATGTCAAACTATCCAAATACTTTTTCAATTATTTATCTACATGAAATAGTCATATACTTTTAAAGATATGATATAATCTATCTTTAGTGGCACATTATCCCATCTCATATATTATTGTAATTTACATGTTTTATATATAGTTAACTACTTTTAATTAAGTGAAAAAATTTCAAAATAATTAACTCTTTACAAATAGATATAACATAATTTAGATTGAGTATAAAACATAGCCAACTATTTTTCAACTATTTTGTAATTTACATTAAATAACAAAATTGTAACAATAATTAACTATTTTTACAAATAAATAGTTAACTATTATGACGCACAATCTTAACAATACAGATCTCTAGATCATGATGCCAATCTTAACTATACAGTTCTCTAGATCATCACAAATCTTAAAGTGTATCTAACACCTACGGCAACTTAATTCATAAAGTAGTCAACTAATTAAGATGATATATTCTATTAAAAATAGTATACTACCATTGTATATTATGTCATGAGAGAAATTAAAAAGAGCTCGATGAAGAAAAAAATAAAAAATAAAAATAAAAAGATGGATAAAGATTGTGGTAGAAATTAAAAAACACAAATAAAGAGAGTTGACATAAAAAGAGAAAATAAAGAGAGAGATATTGTAAGAAAAAGTAAAGATGATGTACTAAAGGGTCATTTTTACACACCCACAAAAATACTTTTTTTTTTTTTAATTTGTGCCCAATTTTAGCCACCACAGCTAATTTCTCTCAAATAAAAATTACAATAATTAAATAAACAAAATAATAACTAAAAAGAATAAAAATACGAAAACATAAAAATAAAATACAAAACAATTCCGACGACCACCATGGCGCCACCGTCGTCTTCTTAGTGGCTGAGATGTCTTGCATTCTGATCCAAGAAGCAAATGAAGCTGTTTTGAACCATTGTAAACGTAACCACTACCAACGTCAGCGACATCACCAATTTCCCTCTCAGATCCTCGATTTGTTTCCACATTGGGTCCAACCGGACGGCGTCCTCTCACATACATAGGCGGTGGTGGTGTGTGATACCCCGTATCACAAAAATATGGTCAACGGGCAGAAGAAAAGTCAACAGGGACAAAATTGTAATTTTGCCAAACCCAGGGGCAAAATGGTAATTTTGCCAAAGTTCGAGACGGAAGACGAGACGGGCCAAATGTTCTCTTTTTAAACCATAAAGAACATTTACAAGATAAAAACTCGAAGAAACGGAGCAAAAACACATTTTTCGGAGTATCGGTTGGAAAACCGACTAAACCGAGGAAACTTCGGAAAATCATAACGGGAGCTAAGAAACTCCAAATTGGATGATTAAAATTGCTAAATTCATCTAAAATCAGGGAGAATCAGGTTATAGAGGTTTGGAGATTTATGGGAATCGTCTAGTATTTACTAAAACAATTATCGAAGAAACGAGCAAACCGAGGCATCGGAAGGAATGGGGAATAAGAAGCTTCTAGAAACTGTTTGGTGCAATGGTTTTGGAAAGATTGAATCTCCATGAGACAAGTGCCTTTGGATCTTGGGCGCCACCTATTTCTTCTAGAAGCTTGTAACTTGGAGAAGAAGTAAAAAGAGAAAGAATACAATGCGTTGAATTTTATAGCACATGGAGAATTGAATCTTGGCTCACTTCAGGAATGATGTCGTGGCATGATAAAAAAAGAGAGAAAGAATAAGTACATTACACCTCATGGATTACGTGGCTTCAAGTGAATAAAGGAGGCAAAGTTCATGGAATCCCATGAGATACATTGAACTCATGTTCTACGTGGGAGTAAAGCAACAAGTAACATTGAACTTCATCATCTCAAGGGACACGTGGAAAGGTAAGGAAGAGACAACTTGGTCTCCAAGCTTTTAGAAATACATGGAACCTCATTTGATTCTTTGAATCACGTGAACAAACAAATAATAAGAAGGGGATTCACTTGAAGATGCAATGGATCTACATCATTCATGCATGTTTGGTGGCAAGAAGGAGAGCAGCCAAGTGGCAACATCCTATTGCTAAAATTTTGTATATAAGGAAGCCATCTACCTTCCTCTTTTCATCACAAACGAGAGAAGAAAAGGTGAGGAAGAGGAGAGAAGAGGAGAGAAGAAGAAGAGAAGAAGCGTGGAGAAGAGGAGAGAGGAGAAGAAGAAGAAAAAGAAGAGAAAAGAAGAAGAGGAGAAGCGTGAGATGAATAGAAGGAGAGAAGAAGAAGAAGACCGGAGGAAGAGGAAGAGAGAGAGAAATAGGAGAGAGAAAGTAGAGAGAGAAAGAAGAGAGAGAAAGTAGAGAGAGAAAGTGGAGAAGAGAGAGAGAGAAGTGTGAAGAAGAGAGAAGATGGTTTGGTTTAATTTGAGTCGGTTTAGGTTAACCGGTCAACCCGGTCAACGGTTGACTCAAAACCGGTTTAACCTAACCGGTTCAATTGAAGACGGTTCAGTTGGTTCAGAAAGGTCAACCGGTTTAGCTTGGTCAACGGTCAACCGTAGTGGTCAACGGTCAACCGGAGTCAAAGTCAACGCCGTGGTCAACGCCGGTCAACGCGTTGACTCCGGCCGGTTTGTGTGTGCGGTTTGAGTTCGGGTATTCGGGAAGCTTTGGGAGTTCGAGTTCGGGTATTCGGAGAAGTTCGGGTTTAGTTTGGGATCTCGGGAATCCGTATCCGCATCCGTGCCGTTCGTTCCGTCAAATCACTGTGAGTCGGCTCAAACACCGTAGTTGCATATAGAACTATAAATGGGAAACCGTAGAGATAGGAATGCATACCCGGTCGTGTTAAATTAAATTGAATCGTGAATTGATTGATTGACTGAATTAACGTTAAACCGGCTAGGGTTAAAGAAGCGTGTTAGACGTAAATGGATTAAACCTGATTGTGTGCCGCTAGGTTGGTAGTATCGTTGCGTGATGCATTCATATAGTCGTTGCATGACTAGGGCCGTATATGCATATATATATATATAAGTAAAGAACGATATTGAATGAACTTATATACAGGATTTAAGACGAGTTAAAATACGGAAGTTAAACCTGAACGAACGTATAGAATATGAGCGGTATCGGGGTTTCCCGAGGTTAAATGAATTAAGTAAAGAATGATGAGACGTCGGGGAGTTTAGTAAGCTTCTAGCTCTAAACCGACGGATCGAGGAGTTATTAAAAGATGATTAGGATTGGTTAAGAAATGAGAAGTGTTGTAATTGGTGAACCGTCTACGGGTTAGCAAGCGGCTAACCCAAGGTAGCGGGCGTGAATTGGTTAAAAGACGTTATAAACCCTAATAGGCTTGTGTGTGTGTGTGATTGTGAGTCTACTTCGGTGTTGGGCCGAGTAGACTGTTGATTGCGTGACTATGTTTGTTGTGTGTTTGTGGTTGACCTTTCTGTGCAGGCCTTTAGCTCGTCTCGGTGTTGGGCCGAGCGATCCTTGTTGTTACTTAGCTCGGTCACGGGACCGGTTAAGTTGTGGTGCTGACTTGGTACGGTGCCGAGTCAGAGCGGTAGTGTGTGTGAGTAGACTTGCGGGATGCGGGGTTGAGTTGATTGTTGTTATTGATTGAGATTGATTGCTAGAGTCCAAGCGAGTCTGCGTGTTTACATTTCTGCACTAGGACTCTAGGGTGCATTAGATCCCGCAAGTCTAGGTGTTTGATTACGTGCTGGTACTTCCATCCCGATTGGATCCTCGGGAATTGAGAACCTGGTCAGTTAGTTCTGGCAGGTGCGAACCTATGGAGTGACGTCTGTAGGGTGTAGTCCGGAGAATACGGGGTCGCGTCCTAGGGCCGGACTGCATGGAAGCTCGGGTTGCCGGGGGTAACCGGAGTCACCGCGTATCGATGGACAGAGAACGGTGTCCTAGCCGTTGTGTGGACGGCTAGGAGTCGTGGGTTAGTTGCTACATCGGCGACGGTGAGAACCCGTGGAAGTCACCAAGATCGTAGGGGCCCAGCGTGTGTGTTTTGGTGTAGTTGGTAGTGCGCGGTAGATAGATCGAGTCTCAATCGGGGACATGTGCCGCAGTGCTCCCGATTTCCTCTAATCGCCTTCTCTTTCTTTTGGCAATTGATTGTGTGTGGGCTCGACGCGACGTGGTAGTGCGTGATCGGCTATTTGCGTGTTGATTGTTATTTTGGGGTTTTCGGGCGGGAATCTATAGATGATAGATAGATTAGAAGCCTTAGTGGGGAGACGATTCACTGGGTGATCTTAGAACGCTCATTAGATTCTTTTGTGTGTTTTCAGGTGTAGCAGCGACGGACGCGGGAGGTCCTCGGTGTAGTTTCGGGATTGCTTGTGGCGGGGTTTTGATTCGATGGTTTTGGATGTTTTATTTCGGTTCGGCTTGTCGCCGATTTTGTATTGAGCTTTGATTGTTGTTGTGTTGATTGACGAAATGATTTGTGTAAATGATGATTAAACGTTGTGCTGAACGTTTGATTACTCAGAAATGAATATGCTTTCCTGATATTGTGTTTAGTCCGAACCGACACAACTCACCGAAGTGGTGCAAGGCGTACGACTTGTACTATGGAAGTGAGGATAGCGAAGTCAAGGACGGGTTAGTGCGAGCCTTTGTCTCAAACCGATCTGTCTCTGGCTTCGTCCTGTGGCGAACTTTTCCTATTCGACTTGCTCGGGTTCGATCGGTCATGTTCTTGTCTGATTGTTGACCGGTCAGCTCGACGGTCAGCGGAGAATGGGAAAGGGGCGTTACAGAAAGGTGGTATCAGAGCATGGTTCTGCATGGGTTACGAAGCTATTCATTTCTGAGTGTTTTCCGTGGTTTTATCGAGTCAAAATTGTGTCTTACCCAAGCATCCATTAGAAAACCGAGCCGCGTTCGTAAATCCGGGGTTGGGATGGGGTAGAAAATTTGTGTTATGTGCACTAATTTTTATTTGTGGTTTGTGATTGCAGACAACAGCAGAGCGTCCCTAGACGGAGTGTGTGTGGGTGCGTGCAGTGGGTGTGAGAGATTGCCGCGAGCAGTATGGGCGAGAAACGGATGACTCGAGCAGAGTACCTGGCGTTGGTAGACCAGCATCAGGCAGGTCTGAGGATAGGACCTGGACATGGAGCCGTTGGACCCGGAGCAGCATGCGCAGTGGGCGCAGCGGATGGACGAGCAGATGGCGATATTAGCAGACGTGTTGGAGCAGCATGTTGGGCCGCATCATCAGCCAGGATCGCCGCAGAGGTCAGGAGATCCCTCACTCGATGGTGCCGAGCCACGCTCAGATAGGGAGTCGGCCGCCGGAGTAGCGCCGATGTCGATGTCGGGGTCGGGGTCGGATGCACAGTTTGAGCCAGTTGTGCTGCCAGATATGTGGAGTTTAGGGTCACCGTGCGCCCGAGTGTTATCAGGATCCTTCTTCGGGGTCTGTTTCCTCATGTCAGTTATGTGGTGCTACAGATCACCAGGCACCAGCTTGTTACCGTGGGCCACGCCCAGCGCCCGTTCCGGTTTGTCAGAGTTGTGGTCGCGGAGGTCATGAGGCACAGTTATGTCCGATAGCAGAGCCGCAACACGTTGGAGCGCCGTCCAGAGATGCACACCCACCACACCCTCCCGGCGCGCCTGCCAGTGGTTACCAGCGCGAGCCGCGATGCCGGTTGTGTATGGCATTCCGGTCGTGCTGGGGCTGTTAGGGTTAGAGTAGTTAAGCCAGGTGAGTATGGGCACTAACTATGTTGTTTGTGTGTATCCAGATCGACGGGTTTTCGTATGTTGTTGGGAACATCTCCAGGATATGGCGGTGCAGTTTGTGGGTTGGGTTGTTGATGACGGACATCTTATGGTTGTATTCTGTTTCCTTATGTATTTCTATAAACCTCGAGACATGTGTATGTTGTTGTTTTTGTGTATGTATGTGATGCAGATTGTTCACTTATCATTATGACTTTCGTAGTAATTGTTTGCATGCGTGTGATGGTTTTGTGATGCAAACGAATTACCATGTGAAGTCTGATGATGGGCGGAACTGATGACCGTTCATCATAACCTAAACCC
Organism: Orychophragmus violaceus; assembly: GCA_030180135.1. Lineage (NCBI taxonomy): Eukaryota > Viridiplantae > Streptophyta > Magnoliopsida > Brassicales > Brassicaceae > Orychophragmus > Orychophragmus violaceus. The sequence continues at coordinate 10,637,073 of CM058234.1, read as the reverse complement.
AGACTGACGACATATCCGGAGCGATCTGATGATTGTTTGGTTGTGTGTGGTAATTTTTTGCTTTTGCGTTAATTGCTTGTGAGTTTTTATCTAATGCTTGTTTGGTGCATTGGATAGTTAGGGTTGTCTTTCGTTGTGGTGTAGCACTGTGAGAGTGCTAGTGTTATGGCATGCCTAGCATGTGCGGAGTGTGAGTGGTGGGGGTAAGCTATTGGTTGAATAGCTTAACTTTTATTTGCAATCGTTAGTCGTTGCGAATAGAAGTGTTAGAACCTTTTTGTTTAAGGTGTTGAGCTAACTTGAGAATGGTTGGAATCGACTGTCGATTCGCGCGAGAACGGAATTATAGAGTATCGTTACTTAATCATGGGTGACCATCGGGTACATGATTAACTAACTATATTTCTATGAGGAAGTGATATCGAGGAATGGATTGGTTTGAATTTCACCGCTCCAGTGAAAGTTGTTGTGTGAATGCAGGACGGAATGGACGATGCGATACGAATGCGAGACCGAACCCGAACCCGAAAGCGATATGGGCTGGAAAGGGAAACCGCGAGACGAGTTGACTCGGAAAGTGAAGCAGTCAGTGTGGAGTGTCAGTACAGAGCAGCGGGAAGAGCGAAGCGGTCAGTGCGATATGTTAGCGAAAAGAGAATTGAGGACCGTTAGCGACAGTGGCCATGTGAAAACCAGAGCGAAGCCGTCAGTGGGAATGAAGTGAAAAGTTAGCGGAAGCGGATTCACAAACCGAGACGTGTGAGCAGGAAAAGGTCGTGTCAGCGTCAGAGTGGGGTTATCAGTACGAATGGAGTTAGAGCCGTAATGACATCAGGGTTGTAATGCAGATTCTTGAAGAATGTCTCGGGGAGATGAACCAGTACCGTAAAAGACATGGGAGACGAAGCAAAGTGGGGAAGTCAGAATGCGAATCAAAGGAGAGAAACCAGCGGGAACAAGATCAAGGTCGGGACGGATGGACGGAGGAAGACAGTTGAGCATGAAGCACAGTACGGAATACAAGACTGGAAGCAAGAGTGGAACGGTTGATGAGATCAGTGGTCTAGAATGGTATGAGACAGAAGGGTCGCCGTAACATCAGGTGTCAGTGGTATGCAGCAGTGTTCGAATAAGGAAGCGTTGGAAGCGGGTGACGGAGCAACTTACAGGAGTTAGAACCGATTCAAAGTCTGGTAGTGACGGAGAATTCGGGGACCGAATTCCTGTAAGTGGGGAAGAATGTGATACCCGTATCACAAAAATATGGTCAACGGGCAGAAGAAAATTCAATAGGGGCAAAATTGTAATTTTGCCAAACCCAGGGGCAAAATGGTAATTTTGCCAAAGTTCGAGACGGAAGATGAGACGGGCCAAATGTTCTCTTTTTAAACCATAAAGAACATTTACAAGATCAAAACTCGAAGAAACGGAGCAGAAACACAATTTTCGGAGTATCGGTCGGAAAACCGACTAAACCGAGGAAACTTCGGAAAATCATAACGGGAGCTAGGAAACTCCAAATGGGATGATTAAAATTTCTAAATTCATCTAAAATCAGGGAGAATCAGGTTATGGAGGTTTGGAGATTTATGGGAATCGTCTAGTATTTACTAAAACAATTATCGAAGAAACGAGCAAACCGAGGCATCGGAAGGAATGGGGAATAAGAAGCTTCTAGAAACTGTTTGGTGCAATGGTTTTGGAAAGATTGAATCTCCATGAGACAAGTGCCTTTGGATCTTGGGCGCCACCTATTTCTTCTAGAAGCTTGTAACTTGGAGAAGAAGTAAAAAGAGAAAGAATACAATGCGTTGAATTTTATAGCACATGGAGAATTGAATCTTGGCTCACTTCAGGAATGATGTCGTGGCATGATAAAAAAGAGAGAAAGAATAAGTACATTACACCTCATGGATTACGTGGCTTCAAGTGAATAAAGGAGGCAAAGTTCATGGAATCCCATGAGATACATTGAACTCATGTTCTACGTGGGAATAAAGCAACAAGTAACATTGAACCTCATCATCTCAAGGGACACGTGGAGAGGTAAGGAAGAGACAACTTGGTCTCCAAGCTTTTAGAAATACATGGAACCTCATTTGATTCTTTGAATCACGTGAACAAACAAATAATAAGAAGGGGATTCACTTGAAGATGCAATGGATCTACATCATTCATGCATGTTTGGTGGCAAGAGGGAGAGCAGCCAAGTGGCAACATCCTATTGCTAAAATTTTGTATATAAGGAAGCCATCTACCTTCCTCTTTTCATCACAAACGAGAGAAGAAAAGGTGAGGAAGAGGAGAGAAGAGGAGAGAAGAAGAAGAGAAGAAGCGTGGAGAAGAGGAGATAGGAGAAGAAGAAGAAAAAGAAGAGAAAAGAAGAAGAGGAGAAGCGTGAGATGAAGAGAAGGAGAGAAGAAGAAGAAGACCGGAGGAAGAGGAAGAGAGAGAGAAATAGGAGAGAGAAAGTAGAGAGAGAAAGAAGAGAGAGAAAGTAGAGAGAGAAAGTGGAGAAGAGAGAGAGAAGCGTGAAGAAGAGAGAAGATGGTTTGGTTTAATTTGAGTCGGTTTAGGTTAACCGGTCAACCCGGTCAACGGTTGACTCAAAACCGGTTTAACCTAACCGGTTCAATTGAAGACGGTTCAGTTGGTTCAGAAAGGTCAACCGGTTTAGCTTGGTCAACGGTCAACCGGAGTGGTCAACGGTCAATCGGAGTCAAAGTCAACGCCGTGGTCAACGCCGGTCAACGCGTTGACTCCGGCCGGTTTGTGTGTGCGGTTTGAGTTTGGGTATTCGGGAAGCTTCGGGAGTTCGAGTTCGGGTATTCGGAGAAGTTCGGGTTTAGTTCGGGATCTCGGGAATCCGTATTCGCATCCGTGCCGTTCGTTCCGTCAAATCACTGTGAGTCGGCTCAAACACCGTAGTTGCATATAGAACTATAAATGGGAAACCGTAGAGATAGGAATGCATACCCGGTCGTGTTAAATTAAATTGAATCGTGAATTGATTGATTGACTGAATTAACGTTAAACCGGCTAGGGTTAAAGAAGCATGTTAGACGTAAATGGATTAAACCTGATTGTGTGCCGCTAGGTTGGTAGTATCGTTGCGTGATGCATTCATATAGTCGTTGCATGACTAGGGCCGTATATGCATATATATATATATATATAAGTAAATAACGATATTGAATGAACTTATATACGGGAATTAAGACGAGTTAAAATACGGAAGTTAAACCTGAACGAACGTATAGAATATGAGCGGTATCGGGGTTTCCCGAGGTTAAATGAATTAAGTAAAGAATGATGAGACGTCGGGGAGTTTAGTAAGATTCTAGCTCTAAACCGACGGATCGAGGAGTTATTAAAAGATGATTAGGATTGGTTAAGAAATGAGAAGTGTTGTAATTGGTGAACCGTCTACGGGTTAGCAAGCGGCTAACCCAAGGTAGCGGGCGTGAATTGGTTAAAAGACGTTAGAAACCCTAATAGGCTTGTGTGTGTGTGTGATTGTAAGTCTACTTCGGTGTTGGGCCGAGTAGACTGTTGATTGCGTGACTATGTTTGTTGTGTGGTTGTGGTTGACCTTTCTGTGCAGGCCTTTAGATCGTCTCGGTGTTGGGCCGAGCGATCCTTGTTGTTACTTAGCTCGGTCACGGGACCGGTTAAGTTGTGGTGCTGACTTGGTACGGTGCCGAGTGAGAGCGGTAGTGTGTGTGAGTAGACTTGCGGGATGCGGGGTTGAGTTGATTGTTGTTATTGATTGAGATTGATTGCTAGAGTCCAAGCGAGTCTGCGTGTTTACATTTCTGCACTAGGACTCTAGGGTGCATTAGATCCCGCAAGTCTAGGTGTTTGATTACGTGCTGGTACTTCCATCCCGATTGGATCCTCGGGAATTGAGAACCTGGTCAGTTAGTTCTGACAGGTGTGAACCTATGGAGTGACGTCTGTAGGGTGTAGTCCGGAGAATACGGGGTCGCGTCCTAGGGCCGGACTGCATGGAAGCTCGGGTTGCCGGGGGTAACCGGAGTCACCGCGTATCGATGGAAAGAGAACGGTGTCCTAGCCGTTGTGTGGACGGCTAGGAGTCATGGGTTAGTTGCCACATCGGCGACGGTGAGAACCCGTGGAAGTCACCAAGATCGTAGGGGCCCAGCGTGTGTGTTTTGGTGTAGTTGGTAGTGCGCGGTAGATAGATCGAGTCTCAATCGGGGACATGTGCCGCAGTGCTCCCGATTTCCTCTAATCGCCTTCTCTTTCTTTTGGCAATTGATTGTGTGTGGGCTCGACGCGACGTGGTAGTGCGTGATCGGCTATTTGCGTGTTGATTGTTATTTTGGGGTTTTCGGGCGGGAATCTATAGATGATAGATAGATTAGAAGCCTTAGTGGGGAGCCGATTCACTGGGTGATCTTAGATCGCTCATTAGATTCTTTTGTGTGTTTACAGGTGTAGCAGCGACGGACGCGGGAGGTCCTCGGTGTAGCTTCTGGATTGCTTGTGGCGGGGTTTTGATTCGATGGTTTTGGATGTTTTATTTCGGTTCGGCTTGTCGCCGATTTTGTATTGAGCTTTGATTGTTGTTGTGTTGATTGACGAAATGATTTGTGTAAATGACGATTAAACGTTGTGCTGAACGTTTGATTACTCAGAAATGAATATGCTTTCCTGATATTGTGTTTAGTCCGAACCGACACAACTCACCGAAGTGGTGCAAGGCGTACGACTTGTACTATGGAAGTGAGGATAGCGAAGTCAAGGACGGGTTAGTGCGAGCCTTTGTCTCAAACCGATCTGTCTCTGGCTTCGTCCTGTGGCGAACTTTTCCTATTCGACTTGCTCGGGTTCGATCGGTCATGTTCTTGTTTGATTGTTGACCGGTCAGCTCGACGGTCAGCGGAGAATGGGAAAGAGGCGTTACATGGTGGCTGGGAAGTTCTTCCTTATGGTCTGCTTTGTCTTCTTCTTTGAGGTCACAGCCTTCTTTGTATTCTTATTCGAGGTCACGATCTTCTTCGTCTCCGTCTCTTTTTGGTCTGCTTCGTCTTCGTCTTCTTGTATGCTTCGTCTTCCTTTGGAAACACAGTGGGGACTGGGAAGTTCTCTAACTTCAACCTCGAAGGTATAGTTATGAGGTTTGGAGGTAACATGAAAATTCTGATCTTTGATGAGTGAAGAGCCAGACAAAAAAATGAAGACGAAGAGGTTGAATACAACGGCGTGAGTGAGGTCTCTTCACTTAAGGGAAGAGGTCAATTAGGTAAATGAAGATGAAGAAGAAGAGAGTAGATCCAACAGTCAGGATGTGAGATGAGAGAAATCTAATGGTTGAGAAGTTGATCTGCCTGTCTACTGAAAATAAATATGAACTGTTGATAAGTTTTAATCAACGGTCATCATTTGTGATCCAAGTGGTGGAGCTATAAGCCAATAGAATTTGTTTTGGATATAATTAATATAATAATAATTAAAAAATAATATAAATGGTTAAAATGAAATATTTGAAAATGATTAAATTTTATTTTAGTTTTAGTTTACATTATTTTTTTATTTTAAAAGTGTTAAATTCTATTTATGAGTATATATAATAACTAAATTGATTTTAAGGCTTTTTATTTTTTTTATTAGTATTAAAATATTAGTAGATTTCAAAAAACTTTCATTAGAATTTTAATTTATTATTGTTTTAAAATATTTTTAATTAATTTATGTAAAGTATATATGTAAATGGTTTATATATTAGTTTTATGTATATATAAATAATGTTTATATTTGATTTTATAGTTTATGATTAAAAGTAAGATTTAGAGTATGATTATGGTTAAGGGTATAGGTGTTGAAGAGTTATCTTTAAGGTTATAAGTTATTGTTTGAAAATAATAGATTTAGAAATTTGTTTTTTTTTTTTGTGTAAGTGTTGAATCTTAGTTTTGCATATGTTATAATAATTAAATTTATATTAATTAGAGTTTTGTTTATATTTTAGAGTTTTAGGGTATGTTTGGGGTTTATGGTTTTAAACAGCTGCGGATAAATCTATAGCTATATGTGCCTGTCTCATAAAGCCATGGATAGCCACGAATAAAATCGTAGCTATACCGTATATATTTATATATTCGTTAGATATAGCTACAAATATCCATGAACATATGTTGTTGGTATTTTCCCGTTTTGTGTCGTAGCTATTCGTGACTATTTATTTTCACAAATGTGTGGTAGCTATCTGTAGCTATATGCATAGGACCGAAATACCCGAAAACCGAATGGATGGAACTGAACACCGGTTTGGTATCCGAATGTCCAGAGCTAGAAATAGCTACGGATTTTTTTTTTCAGTCGTAATTAGTTTGTAACAATCGGTAGCTCGTAAAAAAGAGCAGGGGGCACATGACCCCGTAGGATAAAGCATGTGTCGGCCCCTGCTATGCCGCACCTAATCCATTGCTACTGAATTGTACATTGAAATGACCAGAGATATGGGAAGACGTTGTCGAGTCAGTGGAAAATAAAGCTAAGGAGGTGAAAAACAGTCGAATACTATGTACATGACCCATTCAACTGATCGGACACCCGATCCAACAACCATGTAGATGATACGGTATACAAATCTGGGGCATGTAAACTCTATAAATATAACACATCTCTCAACGGGAGAGGGGTTCACACAATTCTACGCTCATTACGATACAATATCTTAATTTCCCAACGCTCTAAACATTTACCTTTATTATTCATTCTGAGATTCTATCCATTCTCGGGTCACATTTCCAGTCATTTCTTGGCTAACGTTCTGGCTCATAAACATTTCTCTCTTTTTAACCATAAAACTCACTTGCCAAAAGCTCAAATGTGGATCATTTATTTCTAGACCCACTTGCGTGATCCAACACTTATTTATTTCCCTCATTTCTGACTTTCTTTCTAGTTTTTGACATATTCTCCAGTGATTTTTATCCCAACAATTTTCTAATCTGAGCGTCGAAAAACTATTTGAAAACATCCCAACATCATATTTTCTGTCTCTAATGTTATTACTCATTTCAGAGGATACTGTAAAACACAAAACATATTCCAGTAACATTAAAATCCTTTTATTTTGAGATGAAATCAACTGAATATTTTACTTATATAAAAAAAATTATTTTCGCTTTAAGTAACTCTTTTAAAAGATTCTCAATTTCAAATTTTTTTAAAAAAAAAACTGAGTCTAAAATTTGACGTCATGAGCAGGCTCTCGTTGGTGCTAACACATTGAACAAAAATATTTCAAGAAGAGTATAAGTCAGCATCAAACAGAGGCTCTTGTCCCTGAGCCTTCTTCACGTGCAGTAAAACCAAAGGATTTACCTCAAGAAGCAACTTCCATGAATCTTCCTCCTAAGATGCTCTTTTCCTTTGACCATGGAAAGATTCCACATCATATCATAATTGTTGGGATAAGCTTGAAGCCCAAGCAAATCTAATTTAGAAGTTATCCAATTCTAGAGAAAAGGAAATTTGTCTTTCCTAATGAGTTTAGGAAATTCGTGTTGAGAGTTTTTCCTATATAAGGAGTTGTTGAGTTGTGACAACCCTTAGAGTTTTGTGAGAGAGAGATCTTTAGGTTTTGAGTTATTTTACCTAAATCAATAAGAGAGAAGAACTTATTGAAGTAGAGCTTACAATTCTTTCAAGTTGAAACTAGATTTGGTATCAGAGCGTTGCGATTTCCTTGGGAGCAATGGCGGAAAGTGCACTGGTTCCAGTAGATCCAAAGAAAGGAGGAGCATCCACATCGATCCTCTGTCCGATGTTGAATACCACCAACTACACCGTATGGGCGCTAAGGATGAAAGTTGCACTAAGATGCCATGAGGTTTGGGAGGCTATCGAACCTGAAACAGAGACAGAAGTAGTAGATAAAAAGAAAAACAACATGGCTATTGCTCTCTTGTTTCAGTCTATACCAGAAGCACTTGTTCTGCAGATAGGAGACTTGAATTCAGCAAAGAAGGTTTGGGATGCCATAAAATCGAGACATGTGGGAGCAGAGCGAGTCAAAGAAGCACGCCTACAAACCCTTATGGCTAACTTTGAGAAACTTCAGATGACAGAAGAAGAGAAAATCGATGAGTTTGCAGGAAAGATGGCAGAGATAGCATCTAAATCTGCCTCTCTTGGAGTAGAAATTGAGGAATCTAAGATGGTTAAGAAATTTCTGAGCTGTCTCCCTCACAGCAAGTTTATCCATATAGTAGCTTCTTTGGAACAGGTTTTAGACCTTAAAACCACTACCTTTGAAGACATTATAGGAAGACTTAAGACATATGAAGAGAGAATTACTGTCGCAGAGAACAAGCAAGGAGAACAAACTAAGCTTATGTACGTGAATTCTGAAAATCAAACTGTGCGAGAGTCTTCAAACAGAGGACGTGGGGGTCGTTCAAACAGAGGAAGAGGAAGAGGACGTTTTGGAGCAAGAGACGCTACGCGTGTCACTTGTTTCCGTTGTGACAAGCTGGGACACTTTGCTTATGATTGCCCTGATCGCTTGTTAAAACTACAGGAGGCTCAAGAAGTAGCTAATGATACACAAGACGCCGATGAACTCATGATGCATGAGGTTGTTTTTCTAAATGAGAAACGATGCATACCAAGTAAATTTGAAACAAACACAGGAGAAGAAAACATATGGTACCTTGACAACGGTGCAAGTAACCATATGACTGGGGATAAAAGATACTTTGAGAAAATTGATGAATCAGTCACAGGGAAAGTGAGGTTTGGAGATGACTCTCGTGTTGATATCAAAGGGAAAGGGTCAATCTCACTTGTAGACATAAATGGCGAGCTTAGAGTAATGACTGATGTGTATTACATACCTGATTTGAAGAGCAACATCATAAGTTTGGGCCAAGCAACTGAGGCAGGTTGTGATATTAGGCTAAAAGGAGGTTTTCTTACCATGAGAGATGCACAAGGGAAGTTGCTTGCAAAAGCTCCAAGATCTAAAAACAGGCTGTACAAGGTTAGTATGGATTTTCATGATAATGCCTACTTGAATTTGTTATCTATTAGCGAATCAAGTCGCTGGCATGCACGGTTTGGACATGTCAATCTGGAGACCATAAAATCCATGAAGCAGAGAGAATTAGTTCAAGGACTTCCACAAGTAGTGTTTGAGAAAGAAATCTGCAGTTCTTGTCTCTTAGGGAAGCAGACAAGACAAGTATTTTCACAAGCCACCACATATAGAGCTTCTGCGATCCTAGAGCTAGTACATGGAGACCTATGTGGTCCAATAACTCCAAGTACAGCTGCTGGGAATCGATTCATTTTTGTGCTCATTGATGATCATTCACGATATATGTGGACTGCCTTGTTGAAAGAGAAGAGCTCTGCATTTGAGAAATTTAAAAATTTCAGGACTCTTGTTGAGAAAGAATCAGGGGCAAGTATCAAGACCTTTAGAACAGATAGAGGAGGTGAGTTTGTGTCACAAGAATTCAACGAATATTGTGCTTCTGCAGGGATTCAAAGACACCTCACTGCACCATACACACCACAACAAAATGGTGTAGTGGAGAGAAGAAATAGAACCATGATGGAGATGACTAGGAGTATCCTGAAGCATATGAGAGTACCAAACTATCTATGGGGAGAGGCAGTAAGACATTCAACATACTTGCTAAACATGATAGCTACAAGGGCTCTGAGAGATAAAACTCCATATGAAGTTTTTAAGAAACAGAAGCCACGTATCGATCATCTCAGGATCTTTGGTTGCATTGGGTATACAAAAGTTGATTCACATCTGTTGAAAAAACTTGATGACCGATCAAGAATGCTGGTTCACTTGGGAACAGAGCCTGGCTCGAAAGCGTATAGAATGCTTGATCCACAAACAAGAAGGGTTGTTGTGAGTCGTGATGTAATATTTGATGAGTCTAAGGGATGGAATTGGAGACAAAACCAATCTGAGAAAGATGGAGATGGAAACTTTAATATTACGCTTGGTGAATTTGGAAATCGTGGCATCATAACAGAAGAAGAGACTACTAACAATGATACAGAACAGACAAGAACTGACAACAGGCACCAATCCTCCACGAGGAGTGTCGATCGACACACTTCCGAAACTGTCGATCGACAGGGCCCGAGAACAGACGATGAGAATGTGAATGAAGCAGAGAACCACGGATCTCTACCGGAAGTTGCAGAGCAAGAACAAGAAGATGAAGTCGCAGAGAACAATCCGCCAGCACTTAGAAAAAGTCTGAGACAAAGCAATCCACCAAAATACCTTGAAGACTATGTACTACTTGCTGAAGAAGAAGGAGAGACACTTCTGTTGTGTCTAAATAATGAACCTAGAAGTTTTAGTGAAGCAAAAGGATCAAGTGAATGGCTCAGTGCCTGCAAAGAAGAGATAAATTCCATTGAAAGGCTCAATACTTGGGATTTAGTTGATTTGCCTATTGGTACAACACCAATTGGACTTAAGTGGGTCTTTAAGCTGAAGAGGAATTCTGATGGAAGCATCAATAAACATAAAGCACGTCTCGTTGCCAAAGGTTATGTGCAACAGTATGGAATCGATTTTGAAGAAGTGTTTGCGCCTGTGGCGCGAATCGAAACCATAAGACTTCTTGTAAGCCTAGCAGCTTCAAACGGGTGGGAGATTCATCACTTAGATGTCAAAACAGCATTTCTTCATGGAGAACTTAAGGAAACCGTTTATGTTGCACAACCTGATGGATTTGAGAAGAAAGGAAGTGAGCATAAGGTTTACAAGTTAAACAAAGCGTTGTATGGACTGAGACAAGCTCCAAGAGCTTGGAATAATAAGTTGAATCAGATCCTAGAAGAGCTGAAGTTCAAAAAGTGCTCAAAAGAGCCCACAGTCTATCGGAAAGCAGAGCAAGAACACACTCTTGTCATTGCAGTTTATGTGGACGATTTGTTTGTTACAGGAACACACAAGTCAATCATTTACAAATTTAAGGAGGAGATGGCAAGAAAATTTGAAATGAGTGACCTTGGGAAGTTAACCTACTATCTTGGGATAGAGGTGACTCAGTTTGAAGATAAAATTGTGCTAAGTCAGAGAAGGTATGCGCAAAAGATTCTAGAAGAGACAGGGACGTTGGATTGCAATCCTGTTTATACGCCCATGGAAGTTGGTCTGCAACTATCAAAAGCAGAGAATGAGAAAGAAATTGATGCAACAGACTTTAGAAAGAAGGTTGGTTGTTTGCGATATCTCATTCACACGAGACCCGATCTGTCATATTGTGTAGGTGTCTTGAGTAGGTATATGCACAGCCCTAGAGAATCACACGGAGCTGCGATGAGGCAATGTTTGAGGTACTTGAAGGGGACAACATCGCTCGGGTTAGTGTTTAAGCGAAATCTGAAGATACCAAGACTTGTTGGGTACAGTGACAGCAGCCTTAGCATTGATCCGGACGATGGGAGGAGCATAACTGGTCATATCTTCTATTTAGGAGACAGTCCTATCTCTTGGTGTTCACAAAAACAAGATGTAGTGGCTCTATCTTCATGTGAAGCAGAGTTTATGGCTGGAACTGAAGCAACTAAACAAGCCATTTGGTTGCGAGACTTGCTCACTGAGATCATGGGAACAGAAGTGAAGAAAGTGCTTATACGTATCGATAACAAATCGGCAATCGCTCTCACAAAGAATCCTGTCTTTCATGGCAGAAGCAAGCATATCCAGAGACGGTACCACTTCATTAGAGAATGCGTGGAGAATGAAGAGATTGAAGTAGAGTATGTCTCTGGATCTGAGCAAAGAGCGGACATCCTTACAAAACCATTGGGGAAGATGAGATTCAAGGAAATGAGAGAGCTCATGGGAGTTCAAGACTTGGTGAAAGTGAGCCTCAAGCTTAAGGAGGAGATTGTTGGGATAAGCTTGAAGCCCAAGCAAATCTAATTTAGAAGTTATCCAATTCTAGAGAAAAGGAAATTTGTCTTTCCTAATGAGTTTAGGAAATTCGTGTTGAGAGTTTTTCCTATATAAGGAGTTGTTGAGTTGTGACAACCCTTAGAGTTTTGTGAGAGAGAGATCTTTAGGTTTTGAGTTATTTTACCTAAATCAATAAGAGAGAAGAACTTATTGAAGTAGAGCTTACAATTCTTTCAAGTTGAAACTAGAATAATTAACCAATGTCGTTTTGCATAACCGTGTTGATGCTTTACAATTGAGCTAAGGAGAGACTTCAGTTGACACCGATAAACTATATTTACATTTTACATTGTAGAAAGTAGATAAAGTGGTACAATGGTATGAAATGCACCCCCTTAAAAAATTGAGCATATCTTTAGAGGCTGACGCCGAAATTTAATGTATTTTCTGGACTCAATTTGAAGATTTTTCGCATAATCATGTTTCCGAAAAAGACTACAATAGAATTTTAAATAATCCATGCAATTGCAACCCATATAAAAACTCATCTCAAGAGGACCATGTCAAGAATAAACATTACATAAGGACTACAAATAAACCACAAGCAATCTTTGCACAAGTTATATAAAAGAAAACACATGAAGCCATATGAAGGTACCCAAATTATTATTCAACATTGCCAAGAAAATTGAAATAATTGCATACATATTGTATCAAGAAAAAGAGGGAAAATGAAATCAAATAAAATTTGATAGATTTTTAACACTCACATTTACTGGTTTTCAGTAATATGAAGGTGGTGGAGGAGATTTGTACTCAACTTTTGGAGAAGGAGAATAATAAGGTGGTGGTGGTGGGGAACTGTCAGTGTTCAAGAAAGCGCTAGGCGCTAGTCAGGCGGCGACCCACTGCCTAGCGCCTAGAACGCCTAGTCGGGGCCTAGGCGATTTTAGGCGGTATATGCGTTTATAAAAGAAAATGATATATATTAGATATATTATATAATATATATCATATAATTCAAATATTTTTAGTCTTAAAAATAGATTTAAAACTCAAAAATACATTGAAATAACAAAAAATATTAGTTAAATTTATTAGCACACGACATTTGCTATCAAATCTGTTAAATTTAAAATACTTTTTTTTATTGATAACCATTAATTTATGAAGTAAGAACTTATAAATTTAGTTATATGTAATAAAATTTTAAAATTACACTGAAACAAACATGAAATTTAAAAATCAAATGATAGTTGGTTAAATATTATGTATAGCCGCCTAGAACCGCCTAGGTCCGCCTAGAACCGCCTAACCCCGCCTAGGACCGCCTAGAACCATTTAAATCCGCTTAATAACACAAACGCCTAATTCTAACGCTTAGGAGAAAGTCGCCACGGTCAAAGACCGCCTAGCGCCTAGGCCCCGCCTAGACGGCCGCCTAGACCGCTTTTTAGAACACTGGGAACTGTAGACGTATGGTGGTGGAGGAGACTTGTAGTCCACCTTAGGGGCCGGTGAATAATATGGTGGTGGTGGAGAACTGTAGACATATGGTGGTGGAGGAGACTTGTAGTCTACCTTAGGAGATGGTGAATAGTATGGTGGTGGTGGTGGAGAGTTGTAAACATATGGTGGTGGAGGAGACTTGTACTCAACCTTAGGGGCCGGTGAGTAGTGTGGTGGTGGTGGTGGGGAGCTGTAGACATATGGTGGGGGAGGAGACTTATAGTACACCTTAGGGGAAGGTGAATAGTATGGTGGTGGTGGAGAGCTGTAGACATACAGTGGTGGAGGAGACTTGTAGTACACCTTAGGGGAAGGTGAGTAGTATGGTGGTGGTGGAGAGCTGTAAACATACGGTGGTGGAGGGGACTTGTAGTATACTTTAGGTGATGGAGAGTAGTATGGTGGTGGTGGAGAATTGTAGACATATGGTGGTGGAGGAGATTTGTATACTGTCTTTGGTGAAGGAGCATAACATGGAGGAGGTGGTGGACAAACACATACATGTGGGTGTTGTGGCGATTTGTATACAACTTTAGGAGATGGTGAATAGTATGGTGGTGGTGGAGAGTTGTAGACATATGGTGGTGGAGGAGACTTGTAGTGTACCTTAGGGGAAGGTGAATAGTATGGTGGTGGTGGGGAACTGTAAACATACGGTGGTGGAGGAGATTTGTAGTGTACCTTAGGAGAAGGTGAATAGTATGGTGGTGGTGGAGAACTGTAGACATATGGTGGTGGTGGAGATTTGTAGTGTACCTTAGGAGATGGTGAGTAATATGGCGGTGGTGGGGAACTGTACACGTATGGTGGTGGAGGAGATTTGTAGTCTACCTTTGGAGATGGAGCGTAGTACGGTGGTGGGGGAGAATTGTAGACGTATGGTGGAGGAGGAGACTTATAGTCTACCTTAGGAGATGGTGAGTAATATTGTGGTGGTGGAGGAGAACTGTAAACGTATGGTGGAGGAGGAGACTTATAGTCTACTTTAGGAGATGGAGAGTAGTAGGGTGGTGGTGGAGAACTGTAAACATATGGTGGTGGAGGAGACTTGTAGTCTACCTTAGGAGAAGGAGAGTAATATGGTGGTGGTGGAGAGCTGTAGACATATGGTGGAGGAGGAGAATTGTATTCTACCTTAGGAGATGGAGAGTAGTAGGGTGGTGGTGGAGAACTGTAAACATATGGTGGTGGAGGAGACTTGTAGTCTACCTTAGGAGACGGAGAGTAGTATGGTGGTGGTGGAGAACTGTAAACATATGGTGGTGGAGGAGAACTGTAAACGTATGGTGTAGGAGGAGATTTATATTCTACTTTAGGAGATGGAGAGTAGTATGGTGGTGGTGGAGAACTGTAAACATATGGTGGTGGAGGAGACTTGTAGTCTACCTTAGGAGAAGGAGAGTAATATGGTGGTGGTGGAGAGCTGTAGACATATGGTGGAGGAGGAGACTTGTATTCTACCTTAGGAGATGGAGAGTAGTAGGGTGGTGGTGGAGAACTGTAAACATATGGTGGTGGAGGAGACTTGTAGTCTACCTTAGGAGACGGAGAGTAGTATGGTGGTGGTGGGGAACTGTAAACATATGGTGGTGGAGGAGACTTGTAGTCTACCATAGGGGATGGTGAGTAGTATGGTGGTGGTGGGGAACTATAGACATATGGTGGTGGAGGAGACTTGTACTCAACCTTAGGGGATGGTGAGTAGTATGGTGGTGGTGGTGGAGAACTGTAGACATACGGTGGTGGAGGAGACTTGTATTCAACCTTAGGGGATGGTGAGTAGTGTGGTGGTGGCGGAGAACTGTAAACATATGGTGGAGGTGGAGATTTGTACTCAATCTTTGGTGATGGTGAATAGTATGGTGGTGGTGGAGAACTGTAGACATATGGTGGTGGAGGAGATTTGTAGTCGACCTTTGGCGATGGGGAATAATATGGTAGTGGTGGTGGAGAATTGTGGATATACGGTAGTGGAGGAGTGTTGTATTCTACCTTCGGAGATGGTGAATATGACGGGAGTGGTGACAAGCTATACGTGGGTGGTTCATATGCAGAAACCATTGTTGCCATGATGATAACGCCTAGAGCGTAAATGAGATGGGTTGAAGGCCCCATCCTAGAAGATCTCATTGTGATTTGCCTTTTGCTCTACCAATGCCTTATTACGTTGTTTAGTTTTTCTTGTTTTGGTTTGTGTTTTCTGAAATGGGGTCATGAGTTTATATAGCGAAGCTATTCTCTATATCCAGCTCTACAATTAATTTCTCCCTGTTGTGGATATTGAAATCGATATCAAACAATCACACAATAATTATAAGAATCCCTCTCTTATTAAAACTCAAAGGAAAATCACTCAAAACCTTACAAACTCTCAATCTCTCTCTCAATCTCTTAAGTTGTGCAACACCCTTGCACCTCCTTATATAACCCACTAGATTTCCTTATAGATAACTCCTAAGGAAGATTTCCATATCTTAATTTCCTTTTAACTAAATAGAAAACTAATATTTAGATAACTCCTAAATATTAAAACTTGATCCTCAAGTTATCTCAAGCTTACAACAACATTCTCCCCCTTAAGCTTGAGATTGCCTTCACCAACATCCACAACTCCAATAAGATCTCTCATTTCTTTAAACCTGATTCTTCCAAGTGCTTTAGTCAGAATGTCTGCCTTTTGTGTAATTCCCGGAACATGTTCCACCATCACTTGTCCATTCTCAACACATTCTCTTATGAAGTGATATCGCCTGTGAATATGTTTGGATCGGCCATGAAACACCGGATTTTTTGTAAGTGCAATAGCTGATTTGTTATCAACTCTGATCGTCACCTTCTCACATTCTTTATCAACGACCTCACTAAGTAACTCTTGGAGCCATACCGCTTGTTTTGCTGCTTCCGTAGCAGCCATGAATTCTGCTTCACACGAGGATAAAGCCACAATTTCTTGTTTCTGTGAACACCAAGTGATTGGGCAATTATCAAGATAGAAGACATGACCCGTTGTACTTTTGCCATCATCCACATCTACATTGTGAGAGCTATCACTATAACCAACCAGATTAACCTTATTCGTTCGATGGAACACAAGACCAAACGATGTTGTCCCTCGCAAATACCTCAACACATGTTTCAAAGCTGCTCTGTGGGATTCCTTGGGATTATGCATGTATCGACTTAGAACTCCAACACTATAAGATAGATCTGGTCTTGTGTGGAGTAAATACCTTAAACAACCGATGCTTCTCCTATATTCCCTTTCGTCAATACTCTTCTCTTCCGTTGATTTTGATAGTTTCAGGTTCATGTCCATCGGAACATGGGTTGAATTACAGCCATCCATGTGTGTCTCTCCTAATATCTTTTGGGCATATCTTTCTTGTTTGAGAACAATTCCTCCTTCGTATTGATGCACCTCTATTCCAAGGTAATATATAAGTTTACCAAGATCACTCATCTCAAACTTGGTTGCCATCTCTCTCTTAAACTCGAGTATCAACTCCAAAGATGAACCCGTGACAAGCAAGTCATCAACGTACACGGCCACAATGGTGAGGTATTCCTTCATTCTTTTCCGATATAAGGATGGTTCCTTTGAACATCTTTCAAACCCCAATCCTTTAAGAATTTTGTTCAACTTATCATTCCATGCCCTAGGTGCTTGTTTTAGTCCATAAAGAGCCTTTTTCAATTTGTACACCTTTTCTTCACTTCCACCGATAATAAATCCTTCTGGTTGTGTAACATAAACTTCTTCTTTCAAATCTCCATGAAGAAACGCAGTTTTTACATCAAGATGATGTATTTCCCAACCGTTTGAAGCTGCCAACGCAATAATGAACCGTATTGTTTCAATACGTGCTACTGGAGCGAAGACTTCATCATAATCGATACCATGCTGTTGAACATACCCTTTGGCCACCAATCTTGCTTTATATTTGTTGATACTTCCATCCGAGTTTCGTTTAATCTTAAAGACCCATTTTAGTCCAATCGGCTTGACTCCTATCGGCAAGTTAACTAAGTCCCATGTTTTATTCTTCTCAATCGATCCGATTTCATCTTCACAAGCTTCTATCCAAACCTTTAGTTCTTTGGCTTCACTGAAATCATATGGTTCATCATTCAAAGTCAACAAGAGACGTTCACCTTCAGCTTCTGCCAAATATAAGACATAATCCTTAAAGTGTGATGGCCTCACACTTTGTCTCATTGATCTTCGCAATTGTGGTTCTTCACTAGCACCATCATCCTCATCACATTCTTCTCCATCACTAAGGCTTCCTTCTTCAACATCATCGTTCATCATTTCTTCCCTCATTACTCGAGGTGCAGAGTCTCTATGCTCTGTTTCTGGAACGTTTTCGATTCTCCTTGTCTCTTCATGACCGAATTCTCTCATCTGCTCATTAAATATTCTGAAGTCATTACTTGATTTCCCTTTGACCTTACTCCAGTCCCATCCCTTTTCTTCATCAAAAATAACGTCTCGACTCACAACAATTTTCTTAGTCGTAGGATCAAGAAGGCGATATGCCTTTGAGCCTGGTTCTGTTCCTAGATGGACCAAAGTTTTCGATCGATCATCTAACTTCTTTCTTCCTGTTGCTTCCGTTCTGGTATAACCAATACACCCGAAAACTTTGAGATGGTCAACGTTTGGTTTATTTCCCTTAAGCATCTCGTATGGCGTCTTCTCTTCTAATGATCTTGTTGCTACTCTATTAATCAAATAGGTAGCATGTCTCACAGCTTCTCCCCACAAATAATTTGGCACATCCATGCCCTTCAAAATACTTCTTGTCATCTCCAGCAGTGTCCGGTTACGTCTCTCAACAACTCCATTCTGTTGAGGAGAGTATGGAGCAGTTAGATGTCTCTGAATCCCACTTTTCTCGCAAAAGGTTCGAAATTCATGAGAGGTAAACTCTCCACCTCTATCCGTTCGAAGCATTTTAATCATTGTCTTCGATTCTTGTTCAACAAGCATCTTAAAATTTTTGAATTTATCGAATGCCTCACTCTTCTCCTTCATCAAAATGGTCCACATGTACCGAGAGAAGTCGTCAATAAGTACAAACACATACCTCTTTTGAGCTGGTGTGGCGGGTGTAATGGGACCACAGAGATCTCCATGGATGAGTTCAAGAGGTTGTGTTGCTCGGAATATAGTTTCTTGGGGAAAAGACTTCCTTGTTTGCTTCCCTCGGAGGCATGATTCACACGTTTGCCTTTCAACATCGATCTTAGGTATACCATTCACAAGTCCTTTGTTTATCATCATCTTCATGGTGTCTAAGTTTACGTGACCTAGCCGTGCGTGCCACTTTGCAGATTCACTAAATGTTGTCACTTGTAAGCATTTGATGCTTTCGACCTCCAAGATAACTTTATACAATCGATTTTTTGACCTTGTCGTTGTTATGATTTTTTGGCCTAACCGATCATAGAGACTCAACATATTTTCTTTCATACGAACCTCACACCCTGCTTCTGTTGCCTGTCCAAGAGAGATTATGTTGCTCTTCAGGTCCGGAATGTAGTACACGTTGTGCAAGTTCTTCCTTTCACCGTTGTCAAACAGGAAACGAATTGATCCTTTCCCTTCAATATCAATTCGTGAATCATCCCCAAATTTCACCTTTCCTGTTATTCCTTGATCGATTGAGTAAAAGAATTCACGAATTCCACACATGTGGTTGCTTGCTCCATTGTCAAGGTACCAAATATTCTTTGTATCCATGTTTGTCTCAAAGGTGTTTGGTTTAACATTCCTTTCGTTGAGATACACCACCTCATGCATCATCAATGCATCTGCTACTTGAGTATCGTCGTTCTTCTTCTCCTCTGTTTCATGTAGTTTCAACAACCTATCTGGACAATTTGATGCATAATGACCCCTTTTATCACATCTAAAGCATGTTATTGTGGCCTCGACTTTTAACAACCGATCCGGACAGTTAGACGCATAGTGCCCTTGTTTATCACATCTGAAACACGTTATTGTGGCCTCTCTTTCTTTGTCACGCTCTTGTCGATACGGAGCATTACCAAATCGTCCACGTCCTCTTCCTCTAAAACCACCAAAACGACCACCTCTTCCTCTTCCTCTAAAACCACCACCGCCGTTGTCTTCCATATGAGCATACATTAATTTGTCTTGCTCTTCTTGTTCCTCTTCCTCACCACTGATTCTTTCTTCATAGGCTTTCAGCCTCCCAACGATATCTTCAAAGCTTGTTGTCTTTAAATCAAGCACTTGTTCCAACGATGCAACAATATGAATATATCTCGTTCGAGGTAAGCTTTTCAGAAACTTCTTTACAAGTTTTGTTTCTTCAATTGTTTCTCCAAGTGAAGCTGTTTTGGACGAGATTTCTGATAGTTTTCCAACGAACGTATCAATCGTATCAGTCTCCTTCATCTTGAGTCGATCAAATTCTGCCATTAAGGTTTGAAGTCTAGCCTCCTTGACTCGCTCTGCTCCAACATGTCTCGTCTTTATTGCTTCCCAAACAGCTTTTGCTGTGTCAAGATCTCCAACTTGTAGAATTAGTGACTCTGGTATAGATTGGAATAACAGGGCTATTGCCATATTGTTCTTATCTTCAGTTTTATCACCAAACTCAATCGCTTCCCATACTTTGTTTACCTTAAGAGCAATCCTCATTCTCATAGCCCAAACAGTATAGTTTGAGGATGTTAGCATCGGACACTTGATGGAGGATGGTCCGATTGCTTTTGTCTTTAGCTCATCAATATCATCTTTCACGTCTCCCATGGTGAAATTCGATTTCCCTCAAGCTCTGATACCAAATATTGAAATCGATATCAAACAATCACACAATAATTATAAGAATCCCTCTCTTATTAAAACTCAAAGGAAAATCACTCAAAACCTTACAAACTCTCAATCTCTCTCTCAATCTCTTAAGTTGTGCAACACCCTTGCACCTCCTTATATAACCCACTAGATTTCCTTATAGATAACTCCTAAGGAAGATTTCCATATCTTAATTTCCTTTTAACTAAATAGAAAACTAATATTTAGATAACTCCTAAATATTAAAACTTGATCCTCAAGTTATCTCAAGCTTACAACAACAGTGGAGTCCTTCCAACTAAATCGTGGAGGCATGTCTACACGATTCTAGTATGAGACGTGTAGGAACGTTTAGAGAACGTCAACGAGCCACTTTCCATTATTGTACATCGTGGATGGGTCATTTGGTTCATTGAGCTAGTTTATTTATTTTTATTTTATGTTTTTGGGTCAGTTTTATATTTATTTTGTGATATTCGACTTGACTTAATAAACATAAATTATGATTGTTATTTCTTATAGAAATATATAATATTTATGAATTTTCATACATGCAAATATTTGTTTTGTTATCTTATTGTACATATGTTCTTATGTTCAGTATATGCGAACCCGTAATGTATTTGTATACCTTTGCAAATAGATCGAGTATAATTAAGATTGAATGTCAAACATAGCCAACTACTTTTCAACTATTTATCTACTTGAAATGTCATATACTTTTAAAAATATGATGTAATTTATCTTATCTAAATAGTTAACTATTGCTATTTAAAATTTAAATTAGATTTAGTGGAATGTTATCTCTTCTCATAATTGAAAATTATATTACTTAATTTACATGTTTCCCATATAGTTAACTATGTTTTGTTAAGTGAACAAAATTTAAACAATAATTAACTATCTTTATAAATAGATCGAATATAATTAAGATTGAGTGTCGAGCTAGCCGATTACTTTTCAACTATTTTGCAGTTTACATTAAAGGATCAATAGTTAAACAATAGTTAACTATTTTACAAATAGTTCGAGTATAATTAAGATTGAATGTCAAACTATCCAACTACTTTTTCAACTGTTTATCTACATGAAATAATCGTATACTTTTAAAGATATGATGTAATCCATATTATCTAAATAGTTAACTATTGTTATTTAAAAGTTAAATTAGATTTAATGGCACGTTATCCCATCTCATATATTATTGTAATTTACATATTTTACATATAGTTAACTATTTTTAATTAAGTGAACAAAATTTAAAAATAATTAACTCTTTACAAATAGATATAACATAATTTAGATTGAGTATAAACATAGTCAACTATTTTCAACTATTTTGTAATTTACATTAAAATAAAAAAATTGTAAAAATAATTAACTATATTTACAAATAAATCGAGTATAAATTAAGATTGGACGCCAATCATAGCGGATTACTTTTTGTCAACTCTTTTTAATTTATATGTTTTACATATAGTTAACTATTATGACGTACAATCTTAACTATACAGATCTCTATATCATGAAGCCCAATCTTAATTATATAGATCTCTAGATCATCACAAATCTTAAAGTGTGACTAACACCTACGATAACTTAATTCATAAAGTAGTCAACTAATTAAGATGATATCTATACATATAAGTGAGAAGTAATTTTAGGTGAAATCTGACGTGTCAACACGAGAGGCCCGTAGATGAGGATAATATTGAGGTGGAATTGTGACATGGCAAAGCAAAAAATAACTTAAAGTGTTTGGAGTTGAACTTATTTACGGGAATGCCATCAGATCGATTTTTATTCATTTAATTAATTCACTTTCCTAAAAAAAAACACAATATCTTTCTCAATATTTTATTAGTTCGAATTTGAAAAAATATTCTATGACATATACCAATCTTTCGAGAGAAGTTTGTTAGTCTCCAATGAAAATCATATACAAGGTGAGCTTGGTGGCCTAAAAACATAATCGTTTGCATCTTCCATATTTTCAAGAATCTATCTCTGTATTTTTTTTCTCATTGACTATGGCAGTCTTATTTTGGATCAATAAAAGTTTAATCAAATGATCTGTCTTCATTTCTATTACTTTCTTCTTCTTATCGATTTTAAATGGATTTCTATGTTTTGGTTTTTAATTCTGTTTTATTCGTTTGGTCGCATGAAAGAAGAAGTTCGGTTATCACAAAGCTAAGGTTTAATGATGTGAGGTGAACTAACAAACGTTTGAGATTTTCTATAAAAAAGAGTGTGAATACATATAATGGCCATAGAAAATGAACGTTCTCCTTTTCTCCTTATGTCCAAATAATAATTGGTAACATAAAGGTTGCCAAAACATTTTAGTTCCTTTATTTGAAAAAAATGGAAGAATATCTATGTAAATCCGGAAATATATAAATCATATGAGGAATCTAAACTTAATATTTAGATCATATCTAGATGAAAATATTTTAATCAGCCAATTTGTTACTTTAAACATTGCAAATCTATATATTCATTTAGATTCTGATATTAAAGTATATCAACCAAACAATATAAAATCACTTACAAATAAATATACCATAAAATCTTAACAATTTTTAGACCATTGGTAATATACCATAAAGGTTGCCAAAACATTTTAGTTCCTTTATTTGAAAAAAAATGGAAGAATATTTATGTAAATCCGGAAATATATAAATCATATGAGGAATCTAAACTTAATATTTAGATCATATCTAGATGAACATATTTTAGTCAGCCAATTTGTTACTTTAAACAATGCAAATCTATATATTCATTTTGATTATGATATTAAAGTATATTTACTATTTCCGGAGGCTGACGCCGAAATTTAATGTATTTTCTGGACTCAATTTGAAGATTTTTCGCATAATCATGTTTCCGAAAAAGACTACAATAGAATTTTAAATAATCCATGCAATTGCAACCCATATAAAAACTCATCTCAAGAGGACCATGTCAAGAATAAACATTACATAAGGACTACAAATAAACCACAAGCAATCTTTGCACAAGTTATATAAAAGAAAACACATGAAGCCATATGAAGGTACCCAAATTATTATTCAACATTGCCAAGAAAATTGAAATAATTGCATACATATTGTATCAAGAAAAAGAGGGAAAATGAAATCAAATAAAATTTGATAGATTTTTAACACTCACATTTACTGGTTTTCAGTAATATGAAGGTGGTGGAGGAGATTTGTACTCAACTTTTGGAGAAGGAGAATAATAAGGTGGTGGTGGTGGGGAACTGTAGACGTATGGTGGTGGAGGAGACTTGTAGTCCACCTTAGGGGCCGGTGAATAATATGGTGGTGGTGGAGAACTGTAGACATATGGTGGTGGAGGAGACTTGTAGTCTACCTTAGGAGATGGTGAATAGTATGGTGGTGGTGGTGGAGAGTTGTAAACATATGGTGGTGGAGGAGACTTGTACTCAACCTTAGGGGCCGGTGAGTAGTGTGGTGGTGGTGGTGGGGAGCTGTAGACATATGGTGGGGGAGGAGACTTATAGTACACCTTAGGGGAAGGTGAATAGTATGGTGGTGGTGGAGAGCTGTAGACATACAGTGGTGGAGGAGACTTGTAGTACACCTTAGGGGAAGGTGAGTAGTATGGTGGTGGTGGAGAGCTGTAAACATACGGTGGTGGAGGAGACTTGTACTCTACCTTAGGAGACGGTGAGTAGTATGGTGGTGGTGGGGGAGAACTGTAGACATACGGTGGTGGAGGAGACTTGTAATACACCTTAGGGGAAGGTGAGTAGTATGGTGGTGGTGGAGAGCTGTAAACATACGGTGGTGGAGGGGACTTGTAGTATACTTTAGGTGATGGAGAGTAGTATGGTGGTGGTGGAGAATTGTAGACATATGGTGGTGGAGGAGATTTGTATACTGTCTTTGGTGAAGGAGCATAACATGGAGGAGGTGGTGGACAAACACATACATGTGGGTGTTGTGGCGATTTGTATACAACTTTAGGAGATGGTGAATAGTATGGTGGTGGTGGAGAGTTGTAGACATATGGTGGTGGAGGAGACTTGTAGTGTACCTTAGGGGAAGGTGAATAGTATGGTGGTGGTGGGGAACTGTAAACATACGGTGGTGGAGGAGATTTGTAGTGTACCTTAGGAGAAGGTGAATAGTATGGTGGTGGTGGAGAACTGTAGACATATGGTGGTGGTGGAGATTTGTAGTGTACCTTAGGAGATGGTGAGTAATATGGCGGTGGTGGGGAACTGTACACGTATGGTGGTGGAGGAGATTTGTAGTCTACCTTTGGAGATGGAGCGTAGTACGGTGGTGGGGGAGAATTGTAGACGTATGGTGGAGGAGGAGACTTATAGTCTACCTTAGGAGATGGTGAGTAATATTGTGGTGGTGGAGGAGAACTGTAAACGTATGGTGGAGGAGGAGACTTATAGTCTACTTTAGGAGATGGAGAGTAGTAGGGTGGTGGTGGAGAACTGTAAACATATGGTGGTGGAGGAGACTTGTAGTCTACCTTAGGAGAAGGAGAGTAATATGGTGGTGGTGGAGAGCTGTAGACATATGGTGGAGGAGGAGAATTGTATTCTACCTTAGGAGATGGAGAGTAGTAGGGTGGTGGTGGAGAACTGTAAACATATGGTGGTGGAGGAGACTTGTAGTCTACCTTAGGAGACGGAGAGTAGTATGGTGGTGGTGGAGAACTGTAAACATATGGTGGTGGAGGAGAACTGTAAACGTATGGTGTAGGAGGAGATTTATATTCTACTTTAGGAGATGGAGAGTAGTATGGTGGTGGTGGAGAACTGTAAACATATGGTGGTGGAGGAGACTTGTAGTCTACCTTAGGAGAAGGAGAGTAATATGGTGGTGGTGGAGAGCTGTAGACATATGGTGGAGGAGGAGACTTGTATTCTACCTTAGGAGATGGAGAGTAGTAGGGTGGTGGTGGAGAACTGTAAACATATGGTGGTGGAGGAGACTTGTAGTCTACCTTAGGAGACGGAGAGTAGTATGGTGGTGGTGGGGAACTGTAAACATATGGTGGTGGAGGAGACTTGTAGTCTACCATAGGGGATGGTGAGTAGTATGGTGGTGGTGGGGAACTATAGACATATGGTGGTGGAGGAGACTTGTACTCAACCTTAGGGGATGGTGAGTAGTATGGTGGTGGTGGTGGAGAACTGTAGACATACGGTGGTGGAGGAGACTTGTATTCAACCTTAGGGGATGGTGAGTAGTGTGGTGGTGGCGGAGAACTGTAAACATATGGTGGAGGTGGAGATTTGTACTCAATCTTTGGTGATGGTGAATAGTATGGTGGTGGTGGAGAACTGTAGACATATGGTGGTGGAGGAGATTTGTAGTCGACCTTTGGCGATGGGGAATAATATGGTAGTGGTGGTGGAGAATTGTGGATATACGGTAGTGGAGGAGTGTTGTATTCTACCTTCGGAGATGGTGAATATGACGGGAGTGGTGACAAGCTATACGTGGGTGGTTCATATGCAGAAACCATTGTTGCCATGATGATAACGCCTAGAGCGTAAATGAGATGGGTTGAAGGCCCCATCCTAGAAGATCTCATTGTGATTTGCCTTTTGCTCTACCAATGCCTTATTACGTTGTTTAGTTTTTCTTGTTTTGGTTTGTGTTTTCTGAAATGGGGTCATGAGTTTATATAGCGAAGCTATTCTCTATATCCAGCTCTACAATTAATTTCTCCCTGTTGTGGAGTCCTTCCAACTAAATCGTGGAGGCATGTCTACACGATTCTAGTATGAGACGTGTAGGAACGTTTAGAGAACGTCAACGAGCCACTTTCCATTATTGTACATCGTGGATGGGTCATTTGGTTCATTGAGCTAGTTTATTTATTTTTATTTTATGTTTTTGGGTCAGTTTTATATTTATTTTGTGATATTCGACTTGACTTAATAAACATAAATTATGATTGTTATTTCTTATAGAAATATATAATATTTATGAATTTTCATACATGCAAATATTTGTTTTGTTATCTTATTGTACATATGTTCTTATGTTCAGTATATGCGAACCCGTAATGTATTTGTATACCTTTGCAAATAGATCGAGTATAATTAAGATTGAATGTCAAACATAGCCAACTACTTTTCAACTATTTATCTACTTGAAATGTCATATACTTTTAAAAATATGATGTAATTTATCTTATCTAAATAGTTAACTATTGCTATTTAAAATTTAAATTAGATTTAGTGGAATGTTATCTCTTCTCATAATTGAAAATTATATTACTTAATTTACATGTTTCCCATATAGTTAACTATGTTTTGTTAAGTGAACAAAATTTAAACAATAATTAACTATCTTTATAAATAGATCGAATATAATTAAGATTGAGTGTCGAGCTAGCCGATTACTTTTCAACTATTTTGCAGTTTACATTAAAGGATCAATAGTTAAACAATAGTTAACTATTTTACAAATAGTTCGAGTATAATTAAGATTGAATGTCAAACTATCCAACTACTTTTTCAACTGTTTATCTACATGAAATAATCGTATACTTTTAAAGATATGATGTAATCCATATTATCTAAATAGTTAACTATTGTTATTTAAAAGTTAAATTAGATTTAATGGCACGTTATCCCATCTCATATATTATTGTAATTTACATATTTTACATATAGTTAACTATTTTTAATTAAGTGAACAAAATTTAAAAATAATTAACTCTTTACAAATAGATATAACATAATTTAGATTGAGTATAAACATAGTCAACTATTTTCAACTATTTTGTAATTTACATTAAAATAAAAAAATTGTAAAAATAATTAACTATATTTACAAATAAATCGAGTATAAATTAAGATTGGACGCCAATCATAGCGGATTACTTTTTGTCAACTCTTTTTAATTTATATGTTTTACATATAGTTAACTATTATGACGTACAATCTTAACTATACAGATCTCTATATCATGAAGCCCAATCTTAATTATATAGATCTCTAGATCATCACAAATCTTAAAGTGTGACTAACACCTACGATAACTTAATTCATAAAGTAGTCAACTAATTAAGATGATATCTATACATATAAGTGAGAAGTAATTTTAGGTGAAATCTGACGTGTCAACACGAGAGGCCCGTAGATGAGGATAATATTGAGGTGGAATTGTGACATGGCAAAGCAAAAAATAACTTAAAGTGTTTGGAGTTGAACTTATTTACGGGAATGCCATCAGATCGATTTTTATTCATTTAATTAATTCACTTTCCTAAAAAAAAACACAATATCTTTCTCA
Source organism: Orychophragmus violaceus (assembly GCA_030180135.1). Taxonomy (NCBI): domain Eukaryota; kingdom Viridiplantae; phylum Streptophyta; class Magnoliopsida; order Brassicales; family Brassicaceae; genus Orychophragmus; species Orychophragmus violaceus. The sequence goes on along the minus strand of CM058234.1, from coordinate 10,609,517 downwards.
ATATTTTATTAGTTCGAATTTGAAAAAATATTCTATGACATATACCAATCTTTCGAGAGAAGTTTGTTAGTCTCCAATGAAAATCATATACAAGGTGAGCTTGGTGGCCTAAAAACATAATCGTTTGCATCTTCCATATTTTCAAGAATCTATCTCTGTATTTTTTTTCTCATTGACTATGGCAGTCTTATTTTGGATCAATAAAAGTTTAATCAAATGATCTGTCTTCATTTCTATTACTTTCTTCTTCTTATCGATTTTAAATGGATTTCTATGTTTTGGTTTTTAATTCTGTTTTATTCGTTTGGTCGCATGAAAGAAGAAGTTCGGTTATCACAAAACTAAGGTTTAATGATGTGAGGTGAACTAACAAACGTTTGAGATTTTCTATAAAAAAGAGTGTGAATACATATAATGGCCATAGAAAATGAACGTTCTCCTTTTCTCCTTATGTCCAAATAATAATTGGTAACATAAAGGTTGCCAAAACATTTTAGTTCCTTTATTTGAAAAAAATGGAAGAATATCTATGTAAATCCGGAAATATATAAATCATATGAGGAATCTAAACTTAATATTTAGATCATATCTAGATGAAAATATTTTAATCAGCCAATTTGTTACTTTAAACATTGCAAATCTATATATTCATTTAGATTCTGATATTAAAGTATATCAACCAAACAATATAAAATCACTTACAAATAAATATACCATAAAATCTTAACAATTTTTAGACCATTGGTAATATACCATAAAGGTTGCCAAAACATTTTAGTTCCTTTATTTGAAAAAAAATGGAAGAATATTTATGTAAATCCGGAAATATATAAATCATATGAGGAATCTAAACTTAATATTTAGATCATATCTAGATGAACATATTTTAGTCAGCCAATTTGTTACTTTAAACAATGCAAATCTATATATTCATTTTGATTATGATATTAAAGTATATCAACCAAACAATATAAAATCACTCACACATAAATATACCATAAAATCTTACCAATTTTTAGACCATTGGTAATATACCATAAAATCTTACCAATTTGAAAAGATCACATAAAGTCTTACCAATAAAATGCAGTAGTAACAAATCTGACAAAAAAGAAAGCCAAGGTTTAAATGAATCAATAGTTTTATATGAAGTGGATTATATAGATCGAGGGAATTATTGTTAACTTTATGCAATTTATTTTACATTTTGTGAGTATATAAGGGTTATTCGGTGTTAACCCATTAAATATCGGGTTGTTCCACAAACGTTGTTATTGTCGAATTTCTTTAATTAAATTTCATTGAATGATCACGTTTGTTTAGCTTATTTGTACTATTATTTTCTTATCGTATTTTCAATATTTTTTAATAAATACATATTTTTAAAAGCAAACAGGATTGTAATTTAACATTTTCACATTAAAATAAATCTCATTTAAGATATAAATGAAAATGTGATTGCCATTTACCTATCTTTTGATAAAATTATAATATGTTTTTACATTAGATTGAAAGGTACCTACCGAATTTATTATATTTTTAAATAGTTTTAAAATGATTAAATAAATTTAAATTTGGTACTTTTATATATCTATTTATGTTTACAATTTGGTCTTCACCGGCAGTATAATTTGGCCATTTTCACAAAATTCATAGTAAAAAATTTGGATTCAAATTAATAAAGATATATTACAATATTTACGTTGAACTCTTTGTTATTTTTTTTTCAGATGGGTTGAGAATAACAACCCCAAATCCAAATTAAACTAAACATAGGTCAAACATATTAATCAGGTTAAACTTGCAATTCTGCTTCTTCACTTTGACCTCGAGGAACTATAACTAAATTAGAAAAAATAGGTGGAAAGCAAAGCCGGTCATTGATCAACCACATAGTCTATTTTGATTTTTCTAATCAACTTATTTCCTCTCAAAACATAGATCCCAACTCTATATTTTATTTTAATTAGACAAGTTCTAGACTCCTAATATATATTTTATGAATAAATCTACAATATTAAAAAAAATTATAACTTATAGATTAAAGTTAAAATTCAATAAAAATTAACTGCAAGTTCCTAATTTTTTTTATGTCAAACTATTTTCTATCTCTATATGATTCATTTAATATGAAAATATAGTATAATTAAAATGGTATGAAGATCACATACATATATTAACACCACGTCCTTGACTTTTTATTTTATTTGATGTTGTATGTGCTATTATTCGTGTTTTTTTTTTTTTTTTTGACAAAGGTGCTATTATTCGTGTTGATGAAATAGATGCAATGATACTGGTATAGTACGTAAGTTAATTTCTATATTAATGAAATTACTTAAAGTATATTTGATTATAATTTCAGGAAAATTATCAAAGAAATCTTGAACTTTAATTTCGGCCATTCAAAACATGAACTTTCGCATGAACAATTTAAATCACCCAAATTCGTGGACTTTTAATTTAAATCACAAACTTTTGTTGACTGAGCCAGATTAGACATGCCGTTAAGTTATTTGACCGAATAAATTAAATCATTAAACGAAAAATGTAAAAAATCATGAACTTTCAAATTTCGGCCATTTAAAACATGAACTTTCGTATGGACTGTTTAAATCATAAAATTTTATGAATATTAATTTAAATCATAAATTTTTGTTTACTAAGCCAAATTAGACATGTATTGGAGATAAACCGATAAAACGATTATTGTTATTTATTTTCTTTATAACCGAATCTGATGTATTTGTAGTTGATTCTTTTGTACATTTCAATTAATTATATAAATATTCATTTGATATATAGATTAGTAAAATAAAATCAAATATAATATTTCAATATAAATCATGCTTTAAATATTATTATTTATTTTCCTTATAACTGAATCTGATTTTAATTTGACTATTCTTATGTATAAATATAATATTATACATTATTGTTGGTGCCAAAGATTAGAAAAGATTTATATTTTGAGGATTTTTTTATTTATCTAATTCACAAATCATAAAATGATATATTTTGGTTTTAAAATTCCTTAAATATCTCATTTTTGAGCTCAACAAAAAGGTCATTTTAAATTTAATTTAATTTACTAAATCACACTTCTTTAATATTTTTCTCAAATTTTTAAAATCTTAACCATATAAGAATCATTTAAAATAAAAACGTATAGATAAATATATGTATTTTGTATTAAATTTTAAATTTTAAAATTTAATAAAGACATCTAAACGAATTTAAATAGGTATGTGTTACTTTTGACGAGTTTAAACGGGTGAGTCTAAATTGGTCTTAAATATAAAAATGTTTAAGAGGGTCGGATCTGCCCGTTTTAACATCTCTATGTAAATGAGACAAATCAAAGTCTTCAAAATTCAAGGTTTGTTCTATAGAAAGCTGTTTTAAAAGAACATCATATACTTTTGGAATTTTTAACATGATTGTACTTCCGTAAGACATGTTTCTAAAACCAAGATAACAATCTCGTATAAAAATGGAAAAACATAATTTATTTTGCAGACAATATTTTTTTCATTTTGAAGATCCAATTACATTTGTTTAGTAAATATAATAATTTATTTTCAATTATATTTAGAAAAATAAATATACATGTAACAATTTGGAGATTTATATAAAACGATGAATGAAACCTTATACCACATATTAGTTTTGACAAACAAGACGAACAAATAACTTAGATCAACTTCCAAATAACCTAACGTCCACACATGCTTGCGAGCCAGTCACCTTCTTCACCTATTAAATATACACGATGTTTCCCGTAACAAACCTTCTACCACATATTAGTTTTTACACACAAAACGAACAAATAACTTAGATCAACTATCAAATAACATAAAATAGTACAATGCCCATACATGCGTGCGGATCGATCACCTAGAATGTTTAACAATCAAAATAATATTTTTAAACTATCCACAACCGCTCGCCATTGTAAACTAACAGAGATGAAGGATATTTTGATTTAGTGTTTCAAGTGGCACAAAACGATACAAATGGGTACAAAATGGTTTCTTATGTTTTAATGCTAAATGCCAAAAATGCAACCATCTACAAATATAATGTTTACAGCGGAGGTAGCAAACACATCAATTGATATTTAAAATTATAATTAACATAGTTTTATCATAAATTTAATATCCGCACATGTGTGCGGGATAATCACCTAGTATTCTATAAAAGATAGTCTACTACCATTGTATATTATGTCATGAGAAAAATTAAAAAGAGCTCGATGAAGAAAAAATTAGAGCGATAAAGTAAAAAAAAAAGAGAAAGGTTGTGGTAGAAATTAAAAAAACACAGACAAAAGAAAATAAAGAGTGTTGACAAAAAAAAAAAGGAGAGATATTGTAAGAAAAAGTAAAGATGATGTACTTAAAGGTGTTTTCTGATTGCAATGGCATATAACAGATGACATGAAATGCAACAGAATTCTCTGTGTATTTCCCCCTAATGGCTGAAGCATTAGCAATAAAAGTTGCGCTTACTCATGCCTTCATGCCTTGGAGATGGGAATCACAAGAATCATTCTCAAATCAGGAGCTCATGACTTGCTCCGAGTCATTAAAACTAGGGAACATATTAAAGAGATCTTCGGTCTTCTACATGATATCAAATCCCTTTGGATTCAGTTCGAAAATCTATCTTTTTCTTTTACTCCTCGTCGGTCCAACTGTCTGGCTGATGCTTTAGCTAAACTCTCTCTCTTTGTAATATTGCTGCTGCTATGGCGGCATAACTACTAGTTTCTTTTTAATGAAAGATTGATGTTCAAAATAAAAAAAGATGTACTACAAGATCATTTTTACACATCTTCAAAAACACTTTTTTTTTTATAATTTGTGTCAAAATTTTAGCCACCACACCTAATTTTCCTTAGATAAAAAGTTATAATAATTAAATAAATAAAAATAATAACTAAAAGAATAAAAATACAAAAACACAAAAATAATAATACAAAACAATTCCGAATCTTGCATTCTGATCCAAGAGGCAAATGAAGCTGTTTTGAACCATTGTAATCGTAACCACTACCAACGTCCGCGACATCACCAATTTCTCTCTCAGATTCGATTCGCTTCCACATTGGGTCTAACCGGACGGCGTCCTCTCACAGACACAGACGGTGGTGGCTGGAAAGATCTTCCTTCTGGTTTGCTTTGTCTTCTTCTTTGAGGTCACGGCCTGCTTTCTCTTCTTCTTCGAGGTCATGATCTTCTTCGTTTTCGTCTCTTTCTGGTCGTCTTCGTCTTCTGGTATGCTTCGTCTTCCTTCTGAAAACACGGTGGGGACTGGGAAGTTCTCTAACTTCAACCTCAAAGGTATATTTATGAGGTTTGGAGTTAACGTGAAAGGTCTGACATTTGATGAGTGAACAGCCAGACAAAAAAATGAAAACGAAGAGGTTGAATACGGCGGCGTGAGTGAGGTCTTTTTTCACTTAAGGGAAGAGGTCAATTAGGTTAATGAAGATGAAGATGAAGAAGAAGAGAGTAGATCCAACAGTCAGGATGTGAGATGAGAGAAATCTAAAGGTTGAGAAGTTTTTCTGCGTATCTACTTAAAATAAATCTGAACTGTGATAAGTTTTAATCAACGGTCCTCATTTGTGATCCAAGTGGTGGAGCTATTAGCCAATAGAATTTTTTTTGGATATAATTAATATAATAATCAAAAATAATTTAAAAATAATAGAAATTGTTATAATGAAATATTGAAAAGTATAAGAGATAATCTTTGAAAAGTGTTAGATTTCATAAATGATTTAAAAATAATAAAATGAGTATATATCATAACTAAAAATGATTAAATTTGATTTTAATTTTAGTTTACATTTTTTAAGTGTTAAATTCTATTTATGAGTATATATAATAACTAAATTGTTTTTAAGGCTTTTTAATTTTTTATTAGTATTAAAATATTAGTAGATTTCAAAAAAATTTCATTAGAATTTTCATTTATTATTAATTTAAAATATTTTTAATTAATTTTATGTAAAAGTATATATGAAAATGATTTATATATTAGTTTTATGTATATATAAATAATATTTATATTTGATTTTATAGTTTATGATTAAAGTAAGATTTAGAGTATCATTATGGTTAAGGGTACATGGTTTGAAGAGTTGTGTTTAAGGTTATAAGTTAGTGTTTGAAAATAATAGATTTAGAAATTTGTTTTTTGTGTGTAAGTGTTGAATCTTAGTTTTGTATATGTTATAATAATTAAAATTTTATTAATTAGAGTTTTGCTTATTTTTTAGAGTTTTTGGGTATGTTTGGGGTTTATGGTTTTAAACAGCTGCGGATAAATCTATAGCTATATGTGCCTATTTCATAAAGCCATGGATAGCCACGAATAAAATTGTAGCTATACCGTATATATTTATATATTCGTTAGATATAGCTACAAATATCCATGAACATATGTTGATATTTTTCACGTTTTGTGTCGTAGCTATTCATGACTATTTATTTCCACGAATGTGTCTGGACTATTTGTAGTTATTTTGCTACGAACAACCACATATTTATCTTGTGGCTTTATAGATACAAATTGCTACAAATTTTGTTTTTTTTTCAGTCGTAGTTAGTTTGTAACAATCCATAGCTTGAAAAGAATAGCCAATGAAAATTTTTAGTTAATCTGTAGCTATCCAACATGTTTCTTGTAGTGGAATTAGACCATGTATGCATTTTTTAGGCATGATAAAACCCTCCAACACTTATGATTTTCCAACCAATCGACCATAGGAATATATTCAAACTCATGCTTATACCTCTTACAGTGAACTGATCACACAATAAATGCATTATATCCGCATGTTATAGGTGAAAGTAATACATTGCTACTGAATTGTACATTGAAATGATCAGAGATATGGGAAGACATTGTCGAGTCGATGGAAAATAAAGCTAAGGAGGTGAAAAACAGTCGAATACTTTGTACATGTATACAACCATGTAGATGATACTGTATACAAATCCGGGGCAGGTAAACTCTATAAATATAACACATTTCTCAACGGGAGAGGGGTTCACACAATTCTACGCTCATTACGATACAATATCTTAATTTCCCAACTCTCTAAACATTTACCTTTATTATTCGTTATGAGATTCTTCGTTTACTTTCAATCAATTCTCCGGTCACATTTCCAGTCATTTCTTGGCTAACGTTCTGGCTCATAACCATTTCTCTCCTTTTAACCATAAAACCCACTTGCCAAAAGCTCAAATGTGGATCATTTCTTTCTAGACCCACTTGCGTGATCCAACACTTATTTCTTTCCTTCATTTCTGACTTTCTTTCTAGTTTTTGTCAGGGCTGGGCGTTCGGGTACCCATTCGGGTTCGGTTCGGGTTCGGATATTATCCGATATCCGAAATACTTTAACTTAAGCCCCATTCGGGTATTTCTAAATATCGGACCGGGTTCGGTTCGGGACATGTCGGGTTCGGATACCCGAAATCACCATTAATTTTCTAAAAACTCGGAAAATTACTCAAAAATATTAAAAAAATATTTGAATTATCAAATTATCCCATAAAAACATATACTTAAATTACCAAAAATATTAGAAATTATTCAAAAATATATGTATTACCCAAAATATAAAAACATAAACTACACAAACTACTAAAAATGTTCGAAAGTATTAAAACTAACCGAAACTAGATTAAACTTTAAGTTAGTTCGGGTACCCATTCAGGTTCGGTTCGGGTTCAGGTATTACCCGATACCCAAAATACTTTAACTTAAGCCCCATTCGGGTATTTTGAAAAATCGGTTCGGATCGAGATCGGGATCGGGTTTTTTAGGTCGGGTTCGGATTCGGGTTCGGGTTTCGGGTAAAATGCCCAGCCCTAGTTTTTGACATATTCTCCAGTGATTTTTATCTCAACAATTTTCTAATCTGAGCGTCGAAAAACTATTTGAAAACATCCCAACATCATATTTTCTGTCTCTAATGTTATTACTCATTTTAGAGGATACTGTAAAACACAAAACATATTCCAGTAACATTAAAATCCTTTTATTTTGAGATGAAATCAACTGAATGTTTTACTTACATAAAAAATTATTTTCGCTTTAAATAACTCTTTTAAAAAGATTCTCAATTTCAGATTAAAAAAAAAATAGAGTCTAAAATTTGACTTTATGAGCAGGCTCTCGTTGGTGCTAACACATTGAACAAAAATATTTCAAGAAGAGTATAAGTCAGAATCAAACAGAAGCTCTTGTCCCAGAGCCTTCTTCACGTGCAGTAAAACCAAAGGATTTACCTCAAGAAGCAACTTCCATGAATCTTCCTCCTAAGATGCTCTCTTCCTTTGACCGTGGAAAGATTCCACATCATATCATAATTAACCAATGTCGTTTTGCATAACCGTGTTGATGCCTCTTACAATTGAGCTAAGGAGAGACTTCAGTTGACACCTGTTGGGCTTTTCAAGCCTATGTCTAACTCTCTAATTAGTATGATATTGTCCGCTTTGGGCCCAAGTGGCAAAGCTCGCACGGATTTGTCTTTGAGCTCCTCCCAAAAGGCCTCATACTAATCAGAGTTGGACATTACTTATATATTAGACATTCTTTGTCTAAACTTCCAATGTGGAACTTTGTTTGTATCCCAACAAACCTCCCCTCAAACCAAAGACCACATAAACCGTTATCCTTCTCTCCTGCGAATCCGAATCCTTTGCACCCTTCTTGTACCGCCGTAATCACCAACGGAACCCGCCGCCTGACCTTCTATACTGCCAGGAAGACTTTCGACACAAGGCCATGGCACCCTTTATTCGCAAGGTCACCTTGAGGACTCCTCCCACAATGAACTTGCAGCCCAACCCACTTCTTCCGGTCCACATTTGAACCTGAGCTCTGATACCAATTGTTGACAAAGGGACGGTTGCTAAGGCTGAGATGAATGCTTCTTCAGCAGTGAAAGAAGCAAGCGAAAAGAATTCTAAGAAAGTGAGCTTCAGCGAGAATCTAATTCAAGGACCTACTCCATATGGTTTTGAATTAAGAGATTCATCAGCTCAAGATAAAGACTATTCTTCAACAGAAAAATCAGAAACTTCAAAAGAGTTTAAGTGTGAAGAAGGAGGAGATTTTGATCCTGAGGCCTATGCTATGGCTACTGCAGAAGATACTGGCAGAAAAGAGCCTAAAGGAGAGGCTGGGAAAAGCCAGTATCAGATGAATGCAACAGTAGAAGGGGCGCTGAACAGAGAACCTAAGCTAGAAGGCTTGGGTAATGTTTCCAAGATACTAGGAATAGGGATCTACGGAGATAGAGCTAAGGAAAATGCAAGACTATCTAAGATCCACGGTAGAGAAAGTAATGCAGTACCTGAACAGGAGCTTCAGGTGTGCTGCAACTCTGCCTAAGAAGGGAAGAAGCTCCAGGTAACTCCAGTATCGACATGGCACTCTCGCCGGAAGAAGAACATAGAATGGGTAAATTCAGAATGTTCTTATGTCGATAAGATAAAATCAGACTGATAAGTAAACAGGAGTTACCTGGAGGCAGCTGGAATTGCAGTAATGAAGTACTGATTCCAGGTGGAGAAGTTGATGGAAAGACACCAGAGAAGACATGTAATCCTTCCATGTGTGTTTTGAGTCTGAAAGAATAAATCGAGAGTAGGTATTTAGAGGTAAAAGAATTACCAGAAGCATGAGAGAAGGTTGATCTCTCATGAGAAATAGCTGAGACTAAGGTTCTACAAGGAGTTCCAAATTTCAAGAAGATAGAGAATGGAGCAGGTTACCTTTAAGGAATCAGAAGTTATGGAATATTTTCTGATTCACGGTGGAGCTGCAAGAAAGAGAGGAATCAAGTCAGGGTTTCTTAGGGTCTCAGAAAATACAGAAGCATGAAGAAGAAAATTCATGTTAAGGGATTTACCTCGCCATCAAAGTAGCTAAAGAACACAGGCTTGTTGTTCAGAAGAGAAGCTGCTAGTAAAATTGGTTCTGAAGAAGAAGTTTTAGTTCCAGGTGGAGCATTGTTTGACACATGACACTGTCAAACAAAGAAATGCGAGAAGGACTTCACAGCTCAGATGTTTAGAAATCATGTGACAAAGATGATTTAGAAAGTCAAGGAGCTTACCGAGGATAGAAGAACTCCTCCAAACAAGTGAAGCCCACGGTGTTCATGGTGAAACTCAATCACCACATGTTCAGTCAACAAAAAGGACTTGAAAAAAAAAACGGTTTTAGAAGAAGACCAAGTGAAAACCTGCGAGGACAAGAGTACAAGTTAAGGTACTTATTTCATATAATCAAAAGAATTCTTAAAAAGAATAAAGGATTATGAAGTAAAGTCAGACATCAGAACTCAAGATTCCAGTCAAACAGGTTATTACTAAAGGAACTAGACAAGCTCAAGAGTAATAAACAATCAGGCTAAGAGCTAATGACATCGCTATCAAGGATACTTATTGACAAATGGTCAAACTGTGACTTAGTTTACCCATGGAAAGAAAACAGAAACTGGTCACAGAGATAAGATTGCAACTTATCTGAAGGTTAGGATCCTTGACAGCTGAGACACTCGCAAGAAGCAGGCATGACTGAAAGTTCGAGTAAGGGTTCTGCAAAGATCAGAGACAGAGTAGTGAGAGATCTACAGAAGCGACAAAAGCGTTATGGTGTTGAAAGATATATGTGGGGTTTGGTTTTGTTGCAGGATTTAGTAATTAGAAAAGAACAGACCTGTGCTACTGGAGCCCAAATACGAGGGGGAGGCGTAAGGCACCGGTACAAACTTCTCTGAGTACCCAAGAAATCTGCATATATAAACAAAAGAATCCCAACCTATCAAGTCAAGCAAAGCCGAAACCACAACAGATAAACAAAGAGAAAGACGTTTCTATACCTTATCTGAGAGACAGGGAGTCGGAGCCGATGAAGAATCATCTCGCCATATCATACATGTCGATTTACAAAGAAAGCACACACTGTTGGCTGATGTCTGGAAAATCTGAAGAAAAGACAGAAGCAGTTAAAATCGAAAATCAGAAAGGGTAAGAAGCTTTAGAGAAGAGAAGCATAAAGCTTACCTATGCGATTAGAGCTCATAATCGGAGCTGGAGAGCTTGAATCGGAAGTTGATACCGAGAAAGGAGGCTTCTTTGAAGAACATGCTTGAAGGATCCGAGCAAAGAAGAAGATGTTAGACAAAGAAGACAAGGCGAAATCAACTCATGAGTGACTGAGAAACCTAAAGGAAGAGGAGATTGAAGCTTTACCTAATTGCTTAGAGCTCACGATCGGAGCTGAGGAGCTCGAATCGTGTGATGAAATCGAAGCTTTGAGGTGATTAGAGAGAAAGTGAGAAGAGGTTAGACAAAACCGAAAACTCAAATTGATCTACAAAATGGACTTAGGAACTTAAGAAAAAGAAGTTTAGAAGTCCACCTGAGCTAGATTAGCTGACGCAGAGGGAAGGATGAGCTCAAGACCAACGAAAATGGTAGATCGCCATTTTCATCGCCAACAACGAGAGAGTGAAGCTAGGGTATGTCCAAAAGGTGGAGATTGTAACTTTGTTTGGACATAAACTGTTGGGCTTTGGCCCACTACGAGTTACAAAAGAGAAGTGTCAGCTGGGTTTGTGTTGGATTAATGAAACAGCCCATTAGCTCACGCACATATCAAGTAATCGACTTGATCACTAAACCCTAGCAATCTTGTGTTGTACCTGCTGCATATAAATATGAGAGCATGAGATCAGAAGGAATTACGAGCAATACAACAGAAACGTGAGAGAGCATTAAGAGAGATCAAAAGAGCTAAGAGTCTTGTTCTAAAGAGCTAAGTGATCTAAGAGTGCTAGAAATTCACAAGGATATTCTTTGATTAAGAGTTTGTATCAAACTAGTTCCTAGTGCTTGGGGAACATTGTAATCAAAGGAATATAGTGAATCAGTTGTGGGATACCGTTCTCACCCCTGTGACGTAGCCAATTGGTGAACACAGGGTGAACAATTCTTTGTGTCGTTTATATTTCCGCAAACAAACGAACACAGCTTAGTATTGAATCTATCTAGAGTCGAATAACACAAGTTGAAATCTCAACAACACCGATAAACTATATGTCACATTTTACATTGTAGAAAGTAGATAAAGTGGTAGAATGGTATGAAATGCACCCCCTTAAAAGATCGAGCGTATCTTTATATTTACAACTTCGGGAGGCTGACGCCGAAGTTTAATGTATTTTCTGGACTCAAATTGAAGATTTGTCGCATAATCATGTTTCCGAACATGACTACAATAGAATTTTAAATAATCCATGCAATTAAAGTATGCAATTTCAACCCATATAAAAACTCATGTTAAGAGGACCATGTCAAGAATACACATTACATAAGGACTACAAATAAACCACAAGCAATCTTTGCACAAGTTATATAAAAGAAAACACATGAAGCCATATGAAGGTACCCAAATTATTATTCAACATTGCCAAGAAAATTGAAATAATTGCATACATATTATATCAAGAAAAAGAGGGAAAATGAAATCAAATAAAACTTGATAGATTTTTAACACTCACATTTACTGGTTTTCAGTAATATGAAGGTGGTGGAGGAGATTTGTACTCAACTTTTGGAGAAGGAGAATAATAAGGTGGTGGTGGTGGGGAACTGTAGACGTATGGTGGTGGAGGAGACTTGTAGTCCACCTTAGGGGATGGTGAATAATACGGTGGTGGTGGAGAACTGTAGACATATGGTGGTGGAGGAGACTTGTAGTCTACCTTAGGGGATGGTGAATAGTATGGTGGTGGTGGTGGAGAGCTGTAAACATATGGTGGTGGAGGAGACTTGTACTCAACCTTAGGGGCCGGTGAGTAGTATGGTGGTGGTGGTGGGGAGCTGTAGACATATGGTGGTGGAGGAGACTTATAGTACACCTTAGGGGAAGGTGAGTAGTATGGTGGTGGTGGAGAGCTGTAAACATACGGTGGTGGAGGGGACTTGTAGTATACTTTAGGTGATGGAGAGTAGTATGGTGGTGGTGGAGAGTTGTAGACATATGGTGGTGGAGGAGATTTGTATATTGTCTTTGGTGAAGGAGCATAACATGGAGGAGGTGGTGGACAAACACATACATGTGGGCGTGGTGGCGATTTGTATATAACTTTAGGAGATGGTGAATAGTATGGTGGTGGTGGAGAGTTGTAGACATATGGTGGTGGATGAGACTTCTAGTGTACCTTAGGGGAAGGTGAATAGTATGGTGGTGGTGGCGAACTGTATACATACGATGGTGGAGGAGATTTGTAGTGTACCTTCGGAGAAGGTGAATAGTATGGTGGTGGAGGAGAACTGTAGACATATGGTGGTGGAGAAGATTTGTATACAACCTTAGGAGATGGTGAGTAATATGGTGGTGGTGGGGAACTATAGACATATGGTGGTGGAGGATATTTGTAGTCTACCTTTGGAGATGGAGAGTAGTACGGTGGTGGGGGAGAATTGTAGACGTATGGTGGAGGAGGAGACTTATAGTCTACCTTAGGAGATGGTGAGTAATATGGTGGTGGTGGAGGAGAACTGTAAACGTATGGTGGAGGAGGAGACTTATAGTCTACTTTAGGAGATGGAGAGTAGTATGGTGGTGGTGGAGGAGACTTGTAGTCTACCTTAGGAGAAGGAGAGTAATATGGTGGTGGTGGAGATTTGTAGACATATGGTGGAGGAGGAGACTTGTATTCTACCTTAGGAGATGGAGAGTAGTAGGGTGGTGGTGGAGAACTGTAAACATATGGTGGTGGAGGAGACTTGTAGTCTACCTTAGGAGAAGGAGAGTAATATGGTGGTGGTGGAGATTTGTAGACATATGGTGGAGGAGGAGACTTGTATTCTACCTTAGGAGATGGAGAGTAGTAGGGTAGTGGTGGAGAACTGTACACATATGGTGGTGGAGGAGACTTGTAGTCTACTTTAGGAGAAGGTGAGTAGTATGGTGGTGGTGGGGAACTGTAAATATATGGTGGTGGAGGAGATTTGTAGTCTACCTTAGGAGAAGGAGAGTAATATGGTGGTGGTGGATATTTGTAGACATATGGTGGAGGAGGAGACTTGTATTCTACCTTAGGAGATGGAGAGTAGTAGGGTGGTGGTGGAGAACTGTAAACATATGGTGGTGGAGGAGACTTGTAGTCTACTTTAGGAGAATGTGAGTAGTATGGTGGTGGTGGGGAACTGTAAACATATGGTGGTGGAGGAGACTTGTAGTCTACCTTAGGAGACGGAGAGTAGTATGGTGGTGGTGGGGAACTGTAAACATATGGTGGTGGAGGCGACTTGTAGTCTACCTTAGGAGATGGAGAGTAATATGGAGGTGGTGGGGAGCTGTAAACATATGGTGGCGGAGGAGACTTGTACTCAACCTTAGGGGATGGTGAGTAATATGGTGGTGGTGGTGGAGAACTGTAGACATACGGTGGTGGAGGAGACTTGTATTCAATCTTAGGGGATGGTGAGTAGTATGGTGGTGGTGGGGAAGTGTAAACATATGGTGGAGGTGGAGATTTGTACTCAACCTTTGGTGATGGTGAATAGTATGGTGGTGGTGGTGGAGAATTGTGGATATACGGTAGTGGAGGAGTGTTGTATTCTACTTTCGGAGATGGTGAATATGAAGAGAGTGGTGGCAAGCTATACATGGGTGGTTCATATGCATAAACCATTATTGCCATGATGATAACGCCTAGAGCGTAAATGAGATGGGTTGAAGGCCCCATCCTAGATGATCTCATTGTGATTTTCCTTTTTCTCTCCCAATCCCTTATTACGTTTGTTAGTTTTTCTTGTTTTGGTTTGTGTTTTATGAAATGGGATCATGAGTTTATATAGCGAAGCTATTCTCTCTATCCAGCTCTACAATTTCTCCCTGTTGTGGAGTCCTTCCAACTAAATCGTGGAGGCATGTGTACTATTCTAGTATGAGACGTGTAGGAACGTTTAGAGAACGTCAACGAGCCACTTTCCATTATTTTACGACAAGTTCAAGAATAATTTGTACATCGTGGATGGGTCATTTGGTTCATTGAGCTAGTTTATTTATTTTTTAATTTTTTTGGGTCAGTTTTATATTTATTTTGTGATATTCGACTGACTTAATAAACATAAATTATGATTGTTATTTCTTATAGAAATATATAATATGTATGAATTTTTTTTTTAGGGTATTCATATTAAAAAAATTTTGTTTTTTTTTTGATACAAAGTGCCGAAACATAAAAAATTAAAATGCAAAAAAAAAAAAAAGACTCAGACCCCGAAAAATCCCTAAACGGGCCTGGAAAAGCAATCGGCCCACAGACTGAGAAGCCCAAAATCAGCTCAAACACATCTGGTCAGAAAACCTAGTCGGAGCCACGCAGCGCCGCCTAGAGTGAACCACCAGAGACTCGAGCCATGAACTCTACCACCGAACAAACCGCACCGCCACCGAACAGAGAGGAGCCAGAGAGACCTCGCGTCGCCGGAAACAAGGGTGAGCCGGAGAGAGAAAGAGGGAGCTGCCGCCATAGAAACCGGCCGTGTAAGGCCAAGCCTAGGAGATGGAAAGACAGCGCCGCCTACTCGCCGTTGCTATTTTCGGTTCCTCCGCCGGAGAGCGGTGTCTAAGCAAACGACGAGAGCAAACACAGCTTCGCGGACCATTATCGGTTCATGACCCCCACCGCGAACCGCCGCCCCTTACCACGCCGCCGTCCTCTAGCAAGAAGAGGAGAGAGTTGGAAGAGCCCAGTGAAACATGCAACCGGCGCCACCGCGAACAGCCACCCTACAAACTCACCCAGCGAGATCGAGCACCGCCTTCGAAAGAGACATGGACACCACGAATCCGGTGAAGCTACAACCGCAGGACCACCGGAAGACGATTGAGGAGGGACGCCGTCGCCGGATCTGGTCCCCACAGATCCGGCGTCGCCTCCGGTAAGACAGACAAAGAGCTGCTGCTGTGAAGAGAGGGGGAGAGCATCGCCACCGACCCAGCTGAGGAGAGAGACAGATCCAAGGATGAAGCTCTGGGCTGAAGAGAAAACCGAAAGCCCTCTCCGGCGAGGAGATCTACCGGAGAGGCAAGACGGAGAAGCCGATTTGGGGAAAAACTAGAGAGAAAAAGGAGGAGAGAGTATTTGTATTCCTTTGAAGAACCGAATAAAAAATGATGATAAGAACAACTAACCGAATCAAAAATGATGATAGATATAAATTTCATCGGCTGGACTGAAGTAGGAGGCGACGGCGGCGTATGAACCATGAGCAAAGACGACGGCGCAAAGCGAGAGAAGAGCTTGGAAACTGGATCTGGACGAGCTCAACGAGGCGAAGCTGAGCGAGGTGACGGTGGCTGAAGCGCAGAAACCATGAGCGGCGACGACGGAGAAGATTGAGAAATCTCAGGCCGAGAAGACGTGCACCAGCAGTGAAGAAAGGTGAATAACAGACACGGATTTGTGAAGAAAACGTGGGAGAAGCTACAAGGGACGGAGGCGGCGGATCTAGGGGGTCGGGAAGAACAGCGACCGGGGGACTCTCAGAGATTACCGTGGCCATCAGAGGCATGTTGGTAGGCTGGAAGGGAGGACGAAGAACCAGCACGCGCGATGGAGATTAATGCCATTTGAAACAGGACGTCGGCGGCGGCTTCCTCAAAAAAATCGCAACTCTCAGTGGAATTTAGGGGTTCAATTTTATCAATACGTTGTTTATGTCACAAATTTCTGTCTCTGTCTTTTTTTACTGAAATGATTTTAACGAGTTAGGTTGGGATATTGGATCATAATGGCCAATGACAAAAAATAGTATTGGATCTTTATTTTTTAGCTCAAGAGTCTAAATAGTAGGTCACTTGATTGTTGACTTCCATTCTCTTATAGTTTAGCTATGCTATCAGATATAGGATGAACTAGAGAATAAGTGGTCAGGAGGAAAGAGACCATATTATCCGCTCTTGAACTTGTGCTAGTGATATAGAGTAGGCAAGTATGATAAAGGGTGGACCGTACGTGTTAGCAGTACTACTGCTGCAGTAGTGAGGCACTCAGCAATCAAACAGTTGCGACAGCCCGGCCGGTCCTTGGTGTCTAGAGAATTAGGCCATGTACGCATTTTGTTTAGGCATGATAAAACCCTCTAACACTTATGGTTTTCCCACCATTCAACAATTGGAATATATTCGAACTCATGCTTATACCTCTGACAATGAACTGATCAGACAATAAATGTATTATGTCTGCATGTGATAGGTGAAAGTGACAGTTCGTCGAACTTAAGACAAATAAAAGTATGGAAGATGCCCATGCCGTACCTAGGCCATTGCTACCGATTTGTACATTGAAATGATCAGAGATATGGGAAGACGTTGTCGAGCAGATAGAAAATAAAGCTCAGGAAAGTTGATGAAAAAACAGTTGAATACTCTGTACATGACATGTTCAACAGATCAGACACCAGATCCAACAACCATGGTTCTGACATGGTATAAAAATTCGGGGCAGATAAACTCTATAAATATAACACATCTCTCAACGGGAGAGGGATTTATCAGATTATTAAAACTGAATTGATTAACTTGTAAATGTGTTACAAACCAAGTATATATACAGAACCACTGGTTAAGATAAAGGAGACTTAACCAGAGTAAACCAAACTGGTTATCTACAATAATATTAACTCTAATACCTCTCCCTCAAGTCGAATTCTTCTAAGGTGGAAGAAAAAGACTTGAAAATGAATATCTTGAGATGAGCAGTGATATACCATGGATTTTAGGGATTTTAACCATGGTATATATCTTATTTATCGAGTCTATTATTATGTTTTAGAGTCTTTTCAGGTATTTATTAGGTACAAGCACATTTGGAGCAGATTTGGTGATTATGGCACTTTCTGGAGCTTTTTGGAGTGTTTGGCCGAGAGATAGAGTTCTCTGTGGACATTTGAGGAATGCATCGATCGACACACCTTTGGTGTCGATCGTTGCATATGCGAGATGGGCAAGACTCGGCGGTTTAATGAAGAATGCTGATATTGCAGAAAAGCCCAGATATTTACACAAAGCCCAAAACGTGTTTTAGACTATATATTAGGGTTTTTAGCCACTTGTTTAGGCTACGTTTTTCTCAAGTCTTATTTTATTTCTGAGAGAGTTAGGGGCTGATCCTGTTCTCGAAAGAGAGAGGATTTTGAACCCCAGATCTTTACTTTGTTTTATGATATTTGGTTTTCTATTCAAGATGTTTTCTGTTTCGATGAACATGTCTGAGTAGATTACCTGTTAAGTTTAGGGATTCTCATTAGGGATTTCATGGAATTATAGTTTAATCAATCTGTAGGGATTCATATATGCTAGTTCTTCGCCTAGGATTGCTCTTAATGCTTAATCTGAAGTAGCTATCCAGATTTATGATGTTAGGTTGATTGATGCAACGACAGTTGGTTAATTAGCTAGAAAGAACCTAGATGAGCAATTAAATTACTCGCAAAGAGATTTAGTTTAGTTTAATTGTGAACATATCAAACTTGGAATTAAAGCTGGTTTAATCTGTTAGTAATTGCAAAGAGATTTGGATTGCTGCACTTAGACTTAGAGAATTCTCGCAACGAGAGTTGGTTAATTCTATATATGTGTTTTGAGTTCTAGAACAGTTTCTGATTAGATCCCGATTGATTGATTGCTTGTGTTCCTGATTTCCTGAGAACTTCCTAGACTTAACGCTTCGTTTCCTTGCTCACAAACTCGCTTGCTACTGATTTACTTTTCTGCTTGCTTTAGTTTCTCATTACTTTCACCTAGTTTAATCTGATCGTTCTTAATCTATCATTGACCGGAGTCCCTGTGGATTCGATACCCTAAGTACTACAACTACATCACTGTGCACTTGCAGTTAGAATAGGGATTAAAACTAGACCTATCAAGTTTTTGGCGCCGTTGCCGGGGATTCTTTTGAGTCTTCGATAGATTTGAACTTAGGGTTTAAACTAGGTTTTTTCGTTTTTATTTTTTTCTACTAATTTTTTTTTCCTTTCTGTTCTTGCGTTTCAGGTACGCCTGTAATCGCCCTGCATCGATCGACACTGTCCTGTGTGTCGATCGTTGCATTTTCGAGCTTGCATCGATCGATGCTACTCTGCATCGATCGACACATCGCGTAAGATGATGGGAATGATGGAACGGATGTTGGAAAATCAGCAGAATAACTCATTCTGCAGAGGCTATGGTTCCTATTCATTCACCAGAGATTATGAATCTCCATCATATCAGCCTGTTCCTCCTCACAATACACATTATAATAAGCTGATGAGCATGATGGAGCAGTTCTTGGAAAAGCAGGAAGAAGATTTGAACTACATCAATGGCTCTGGAATCCAAGGAAACAGGTTTGATAATCAGCAAGGTAACAAGTTCTTTAATGGTGGACAGAAGAGTGTTTTTACAAGCAATCAGAACCCTCCTGTATATGGACAGAATGCAGCAAGGTAATTCTCATCAGAGAACCTATGAATCTTATCAGACACCTCCTGCTGCTAATGCTTATAAGAGCAAGATGGAATCCATGATGGAGCAGTTACTAGAGGATCAGACCAAGACTGCTGTAGACTTCAACAGGAAGTTGGATGCTATGCATAAAAATCTGAATGGGAAGTTTGAATCTCTGAGCACACAAGTGAAGAAGTTGGATGTCCAAATCCAACAGAAATCTCAAGCAATACAAAGGCATAATGAAGCTAGGAAAGCTGAACAGTACAAATCCATCAAAGCTGTGACCTTAAGAGATGAGATTGAGTTGATAGGTGAAGAAGAGAGCATAATCTCGGATTTTCTGGATGAATATTGTCTGTCTGAGACATGCATCGATCGACACTCCCTTAGTGTCGGTCGACACGCAGTTATGACGGCAATTTCGAGTTCTTACGACGAACAGAAATTGACCATTGTCGACACTGAAGGTCGACATCAATTCAATGACGACCGACACCCACTCTGCGTTGGTCGACGCGACAGTCGAGCAGACCCAATTTCGCCCAAATCTGATGTTTTTGCTAAGGAAAGGATCTACAAACCTCCAATACCATTCCCAAAAGTTCCTATAAGGTCTAAACATGAGCATAGTGTAGTCAAGTGCATGGTAGTGGTGGATAAGGAGATGAATGAAACTCCACCAACTGAAGCTTCGCGAGTTCATCCTCCTGTGTTGGGATATGCAAAGAAGATGATCTCCACTAATGGTCATCTGAAAGAAGAAGTTCAGATTGGTGGAACTACAGTATCTGATAGTAGAGAGAAGAAGATGGCAGTTCCTTTTGAACCTGCTCTAACATCTTCAGTACCTGTAACTGCTCATAAGCAGAAAGCTCCAAACATCAAATCTCCACCAAAGGTAAGGCACAAATCATCTAAGCTTAAACATCCTGACCGCATCACTTTGAATGCAGGAAAACGCAGTATTCCACCCAAGCTTCGCTCCCGCCCTGATTTTGTTTACTCTTTCCTTGGGAGACCTCATGATCTGAAAGCCTATACACCTCCTTGGATGAAGAGATATTCACAGAGACACTCAAAGTCTCTGTTGAAGCCACCTTGAATCAAATCTATATTCCATAGTCAAGCTATTGACTTTAAACAAGCGCTGAGTGGGAGGCAACCCACTGTTAGGTTTTTTGTTTTCATTTTTCATTTTGATTTTGGTGTTTTGATTTTTCTGTTTAAGTGTGTTCAGCGTCGTGGGAAACATGCAGAATCGCACTGCATCGATCGACACATATTGTGCATCGGTCGATGCAGTCGCAATTTATGGTTTACCGATTCGATTGCGGTTCAGACACCGGTTATCTACATGACCGTGCGCATATTCGCTTTGCATCGATCGACACCCTTGTGGTATCGATCGACACAGGGCGACAACAGGTACATATTCTGCAAACTTTTCGGACTATTTTCAATTTGATTATTCTTTCTCACCGATCATGATCTTGATTACACTGGGGATAGTGTAGTTTAAGTGTGGGGGAGGTCGCTACTGACGCACGCTTTTGTTTTCTTATGAGTTAGTCTTGTTTTTCAAATTTGTTTTATTGAGTCAAAATTGTATGAAACTATAATTTTTCGAGGAAACTTTTCGCTTGAACAGGAACTAAGTGACCATTGGACAGACTTGCAGAGCCTCTATGACTATTAGAAAACCCAGACACGGATCAACCTACTGAGAACACCCACATCACTTCAGGTATCAGAGGATCCTTTTACTGATTTCACCTTAATACTGACTTAATTTTCTCACCTAAGGGCTTGGAATACCTTGTGTCGGATTCCCTTGTTAGTTCTGACACAGCCTGTAAACCTGTCCTATTTAGTTCCCTTCTCCCCTTCCATAAAAAAAAAAAAAGATAATAAACTGAGGATGAGTTAGTAACTCCGAAGTGGTCATGGGAATGGTAGCTACAACTCTCATATCCTGTGCATCCATGGAATGTGTCCAAGGTACACCCCTTAACGGGAAGAGCACTGATAAAAAAAATAAAATGATACCCAATGGGGAAAAATCAGAATGCTAAGGAAGGGAAAAGAGAAGAAAGGGACTAGAGAAAGATAGTATGGTGGTATAGAGCTGATAAGGTAAGAGTCCATGTGACCTTTGATCGATACTCCTTAGGTGAGACCGCACTTAAATACTCGCAGAAGTCAGTAGGGTGAATTTGAATGCATGAATGTGATAGTGGAGTTTACTTAGGACAGTTGCTAAGTGTGGGGGAAGTATATTGTGGTCTTGAGTTCTGTAGGAAAGTTTTCAGTGGATTACTATGTGAATGTGAATGCGAAAGTTCCTAGGACGAAATGAGTTTCTGTGTTTTCAAACTTCTTTTCTTATACTTTGGTTCTTTACTTGCTTGAGGACAAGAAAGAGCTAAGTGTGGGGGAGTTGATATACCATGGATTTTAGGGATTTTAACCATGGTATATATCTTATTTATCGAGTCTATTATTATGTTTTAGAGTCTTTTCAGGTATTTATTAGGTACAAGCACATTTGGAGCAGATTTGGTGATTATGGCACTTTCTGGAGCTTTTTGGAGTGTTTGTCCGAGAGATAGAGTTCTCTGTGGACATTTGAGGAATGCATCGATCGACACACCTTTGGTGTCGATCGTTGCATATGCGAGATGGGCCAGACTCGGCGGTTTAATGAAGAATGCTGATATTGCAGAAAAGCCCAGATATTTACACAAAGCCCAAAACGTGTTTTAGACTATATATTAGGGTTTTTAGCCACTTGTTTAGGCTACGTTTTTCTTAAGTCTTATTTTATTTCAGAGAGAGTTAGGGGCTGATCCTGTTCTCGAAAGAGAGAGGATTTTGAACCCCAGATCTTTACTTTGTTTTATGATATTTGGTTTTCTATTCAAGATGTTTTCTGTTTCGATGAACATGTCTGAGTAGATTACCTGTTAAGTTTAGGGATTCTCATTAGGGATTTCATGGAATTATAGTTTAATCAATCTGTAGGGATTCATATATGCTAGTTCTTCGCCTAGGATTGCTCTTAATGCTTAATCTGAAGTAGCTATCCAGATTTATGATGTTAGGTTGATTGATGCAACGACAGTTGGTTAATTAGCTAGAAAGAACCTAGATGAGCAATTAAATTACTCGCAAAGAGATTTAGTTTAGTTTAATTGTGAACATATCAAACTTGGAATTAAAGCTGGTTTAATCTGTTAGTAATTGCAAAGAGATTTGGATTGCTGCACTTAGACTTAGAGAATTCTCGCAACGAGAGTTGGTTAATTCTATATATGTGTTTTGAGTTCTAGAACAGTTTCTGATTAGATCCCGATTGATTGATTGCTTGTGTTCCTGATTTCCTGAGAACTTCCTAGACTTAACGCTTCGTTTCCTTGCTCACAAACTCGCTTGCTACTGATTTACTTTTCTGCTTGCTTTAGTTTCTCATTACTTTCACCTAGTTTAATCTGATCGTTCTTAATCTATCATTGACCGGAGTCCCTGTGGATTCGATACCCTAAGTACTACAACTACATCACTGTGCACTTGCAGTTAGAATAGGGATTAAAACTAGACCTATCAAGTTTTTGGCGCCGTTGCCGGGGATTCTTTTGAGTCTTCGATAGATTTGAACTTAGGGTTTAGACTAGGTTTTTTCGTTTTATTTTTTTCTACTAATTTTTTTTTCCTTTCTGTTCTTGCGTTTCAGGTACGCCTGTAATCGCCCTGCATCGATCGACACTGTCCTGTGTGTCGATCGTTGCGTTTTCGAGCTTGCATCGATCGACGCTACTCTGCATCGATCGACACATCGCGTAAGATGATGGGAATGATGGAACGGATGTTGGAAAATCAGCAGAATAACTCATTCTGCAGAGGCTATGGTTCCTATTCATTCACCAGAGATTATGAATCTCCATCATATCAGCCTGTTCGTCCTCACAATACACATTATAATAAGCTGATGAGCATGATGGAGCAGTTCTTGGAAAAGCAGGAAGAAGATTTGAACTACATCAATGGCTCTGGAATCCAAAGAAACAGGTTTGATAATCAGCAAGGTAACAAGTTCTTTAATGGTGGACAGAAGAGTGTTTTTACAAGCAATCAGAACCCTCCTGTATATGGACATAATGCAGCAAGGTAATTCTCATCAGAGAACCTATGAATCTTATCAGACACCTCCTGCTGCTAATGCTTATAAGAGCAAGATGGAATCCATGATGGAGCAGTTACTAGAGGATCAGACCAAGACTGCTGTAGACTTCAACAGGAAGTTGGATGCTATGCATAAAAATCTGAATGGGAAATTTGAATCTCTGAGCACACAAGTGAAGAAGTTGGATGTCCAAATCTAACAGAAATATCAAGCAATACAAAGGCATAATGAAGCTAGGAAAGCTGAACAGTACAAATCCATCAAAGCTGTGACCTTAAGAGATGAGATTGAGTTGCTAGGTGAAGAAGAGAGCATAATCTCGGATTTTCTGGATGAATATTGTCTGTCTGAGACATGCATCGATCGACACCCCCTTAGTGTCGGTCGACACGCAGTTCTGACGGCAATTTCGAGTTCTTACGACGAACAGAAATTGACCATTGTCGACACTGAAGGTCGACATCAATTCAATGACGACCGACACCCACTCTGCGTTGGTCGACGCTATTGGATTGGAGATCATAGGATTTCTTAATTCTGAACTAGTTGTGTCGGCGTTGATGTCGGCGACACGGAGGTTGAAAATGATTCTGAACTAGTTGTGTCGGCGTCCATGTCGGCGACACGGAGGCTGAAAATGATTCTGAACTAGTTGTGTTGGCGTTCATGTCGGCGACACGGAGAAAAGCTGTCATACATCTTTATGACCGTTGGGCCTCTTCTTATTCCTATTATGAGCTGTCTTTTGTCTTATTCTACTTATTCTTTGTTTATTCCATTGGTTGCCCTAATAGCTAGTGTATTTAAACTCTTGTAAAGCTATTTTATGAAGATATTGGGATTTATTCTTCCCTAAAACAAAACTCTCATCTCTCTTATCTCTCTTTGACGGCTAAGAACCCTAGTTGGTTCAACACCTCTTTCTCTTAATTCTCCCTAAGTTCTCTCCTGATTCTCTCTGATTCTACTTCTTGATTCTACTATTCTAACATGGTATCAGAGCTATAAGCTTCTGTACCTCATTTACTTCCGCTGAATCTTATACAAATCCTGTTCTTAAGCTGTTAAGCTTATTTCTCAGATCTTATAAGTTTTTCTAAAGTTTGAGCTCATTTCGTTTACTTCCTGTGTTCTCTGTGAGTTGAGAAATCTCTATTTCATCTTGAATACTCCCTCCTTGCTTCATCTAAGTTTCAGCAATGGAGAACTCAAGAGTTGTGATTCCTGTGATTTTGAAAGGCTCAAACTACATTGTTTGGACGAGGATGGTAAAATCTGCACTTGGAGGCAGAGGTCTGTGGAGGTATATCCTGAGTGAAACTGTTCCACAGAAGGTGTTTAAGGCCAGGTCCGAAGCTGAAGCCAAGAAAGGAGCTGAGGCAGAGACTAAAGGCATTGATGAGTCTCTTGAAGAGGCGGCTGAAGCAGAAGAAGAGGCGTGGATGCAAGGGGACCAGAATGTGCTTTCTATACTCCAAAGCTCACTGGACCAGCACCTATTGGAAGCCTACTCTTACTGTGTGACTTCTAAGCAGCTGTGGGATACTCTTGAGAAGGTTTATGGAAATAAATCAAATTTAACAAGAGTCTTTGAAGTAAAGCTGGCCATTAACAATCTCCAGCAAGAAGGTGGGGAGTTTAAAGCTCATTTTGGAAAATTTAGCTCACTGTGGTCAGAGTTGGAGATGCTGAGGCCACCAAGCAGTGATCCTCTGGTATTGCAAGAAAGGAAAGAGCAAGATAAAGTCTTTGCTCTTCTGCTCACCTTGGACTCATCCTATAATTCCTTTATCAAGCATATCTTAAGGGCAGAAACTCTACCTGACATTGATGATGTGTGTGGGCAAATTCAGAAAGAACAAGGCTCATTTGGGTTGTTCAAAGGAAAAGGAGAGCTGGTAACCGCAAACAAGGGGCTGTACAAGGCTGATGAGAGGAAGAACTATGGAGGTGACCAGAGAGGTGTCTTGATGTGTGATTTTTGCAAGAAGAGTGGGCATTTGAAGGACAGATGCTGGCGCCTTCACCCCAACCTCAGACCCTCATCTCACAACAACAGATTCAAAGATCAAAGGGCACACTACTCAAATGGTGCAGCTGGACCAGGTTCTTCTTCAATGCAGCAATGTGATGAAGGAAGAGCAATGGTGGTTCATCAAACACCAGTTGTGACTTCTCAGAATGATGTGGTAAGGAGGTCAGACCTTGAGGCTCTCATCAAAGCTCTCAAGGAAAACTCTGGTATGACCCTTGGTACTTCTCTTTGTGCATCAAACAAACTGAAACCTTTGATTATTGATTCTGGAGCCTCTCATCATATGATAAGTGATTCTAAGCTGATAAACAATGTTGAACCTGCTTTAGGAAGTGTAGTGATTGCAAATGGTGATAAAATTCCAATACAAGGCATAGGAAATCTGAAAATGTTTAACAAAGAATCTAAAGCCTTCTTTATGCCCAGTTTCACATCAAACTTAGTTTCTGTAAAAAGGATAGCCACTGACCTGAATTGCAATGTTATTTTCAGTCCTAATGATGTTGTGTTTCAGGATATTGAAACCAGTAAGTTGATTGGGAAAGGTGTGACAAAGGATGAGCTCTATATGGTTGAAGACACCAATCCCTCCTCTGAACTATCTACTGCTTTATCTACCTGTGTCGGTGTGGATGATTCTATTTGGCATGCTAGATTAGGACATCCACACTCTAGGGCATTAGGTCTTTTATTACCTTCTGTTTCTTTTAAAAATGATGATTGTGAGGCTTGTATCCTTGGTAAACATTGCAAATCTGTTTTTCCAGTTTCTAAAACTACTTATGAAAATTGCTTTGATCTTGTTCACTCTGATGTATGGACTGCTCCTTGTGTGTCTAGAGAAAACCATAAGTACTTTGTCACATTCATTGATGAAAAATCTAAATACACTTGGATAACACTGATGCAAACTAAGGATAGGGTGTTAGAAGCTTTTATGAACTTCCAAAGTCATGTTACTAACCATTTCAATGCTAAGATCAAAATTTTTAGATCAGACAACGGTGGTGAGTACACAAGTAACGCCTTCAAACAACATTTGTCAAAGTATGGAATTCTTCATCAAACTAGCTGTCCTTATACTCCACAACAAAATGGAGTGGCTGAGAGGAAGAATAGACATTTAATGGAGGTTGCAAGGTCCATGATGTTCTACAAGAATGTTCCTAAAAGGTTTTGGGGAGATGCAGTCATGACAGCTTGTTACTTGATCAATAGAACTCCAACAAAAGTTCTCAAGGATCAATCTCCATTTCAGGTATTAAACAAAATCAATCCCATACTTGATCACTTACGTGTGTTTGGGTGTATTTGCTTTGTGTTAATACCAGGTGAACAAAGGGATAAGTTGGATGCAAAGAGCACCAAAGCCATGTTTATTGGATATTCCACAACACAAAGAGGGTACAAGTGTTATGTGCCTGAAACAAGGAAGGTTTTGATCTCAAGAGATGTGAAATTTATGGAGACAAGAAGTTTCTATGATGAGAAGAATTGGGAAAGCTTGAGGGATCTTCCCACTTCTCAATCAGACCGAGCTACTAACCTAAGGATGATCATGGAAGGACTTGGTATTAATCTGCCTCAGGAACCGTCCAAAGCAAGTCATGCTCCTTCAGTCTCTGATTTACCTTCAGAAGCTCCACAACAACTCCATCCTGATCATGAGGGGGACACTCGAGAATCAGAACAAGAACCACAAGAATCTGATTCAAGTACACATGATCAAGCTGGTGTTGAGGAGCATGAGGAACATGAGATAGAAACTGAGGAGTTGGATCATCGAAATGGAGAGACTGAACAACCGGTTCTGAATGAGCAGCCAGTTCAAGTGTTAAGGAGAAGCACAAGAGAGAAGCCTGAACCATCCAAATGGAAGAAGGATTTCATCTATTTCAACAGCAATGCAGTAGCTCATCCAAATCAAGCAGTGTGCACTTTAGCTCATGTACCTTTGGAACATCAAGTGTTCATTGGGAAGTTGGATCAAGAACATGTACCAACAACTTATGAAGAAGCTAAGGGAGATGAGAGGTGGATGCAAGCTGTGAATGAAGAAACCAAAGCAATGGAAAACAATGAGACTTGGTATGAAGCTGAACTTCCTAGAGGGAAGAAGGCAGTGACTTCTAAATGGGTTTTCACCATCAAGTATAAAAGTAATGGAGAAGTTGAGAGATACAAAGCAAGGTTGGTTGCAAGAGGCTTCACTCAAACCTATGGAAAGGATTACTTGGATACCTTTGCACCAGTAGCTAAGCTTCACACAGTTAGGATCATCTTGTCTTTAGCAACAAATCTTGATTGGGAACTTTGGCAAATGGATGTCAAGAATGCATTCCTTCAAGGGGAGCTTGAAGATGAGGTATACATGACACCACCTTCTGGTCTTGAAAGCATTGTGAAACCAGGGAAGGTGTTAAGACTCAAGAAGGCTATCTATGGATTAAAGCAATCACCTAGAACTTGGTATCATAAACTGAGCTCAACACTTATGCAAAGAGGATTCAAGAGATCTGAAGGAGATCACACCCTGTTCACTCTTCAAGATCAGGAAGGTATCATTGTCATCCTTGTTTATGTTGATGACATTATCATATCAGGGAGCAACAAGGCAGGTATACAAGACACTAAGGCTTATCTCAAATCTGTTTTTGATATTAAAGACCTTGGTGCTCTAAAGTACTTCCTTGGGATAGAAGTTTGTCGATCTAATGATGGACTCTTCTTATCTCAAAGGAAGTACACACTTGATTTGTTATCTGAAGCAGGAAAGATAGGAGCAAAACCGGCTAAGACACCTCTTGAGGAAGGCTACAAAGTTATAAGAGAGGGGGAGCTTGAGGATAGACCATTTGAGGACATTACTCAGTATAGAAGGATGGTTGGTAAGCTCATTTACTTAACCATAACTAGACCTGATTTGTGTTATGCAGTGAATCAAGTAAGCCAGCATATGCAAGCACCAAAGATGCATCATTGGAACATGGTTGAAAGGATACTTAGATACTTAAGTGGTGCTCCTGGTCAAGGCATTTGGATGGGTTGCAATCAAAGCACAGAGATAGTTGGGTATTGTGATGCTGATTGGGCAGGAGATAGAGTGGACA
The DNA here is from genome assembly GCA_030180135.1 of Orychophragmus violaceus. Lineage (NCBI taxonomy): Eukaryota > Viridiplantae > Streptophyta > Magnoliopsida > Brassicales > Brassicaceae > Orychophragmus > Orychophragmus violaceus. The sequence goes on along the minus strand of CM058234.1, from coordinate 10,580,641 downwards.
GGAGGTCTACTACTGGATATTGCACATTCATTGGAGGAAACCTTGTTACTTGGAAGAGCAAGAAGCAGAAGATAGTGTCATGTTCAAGTGCTGAAGCTGAATACAGAGCAATGAGGAAGCTAGCAACAGAATTGGCGTGGATCAAAGGTCTTCTTGTGGATTTGGGGATCGAGACTTCAAAGCCAATCACTATGCATTGTGATAACCAAGCAGCCATTCACATTGCTTCAAACTCAGTCTTCCATGAAAGGACCAAGCATATAGAAGTGGATTGTCACAAAGTAAGGCAGATGATAGAGCAAGGAGTTGTGTTGCCTTGCTTTACAAGAAGTGAAGAACAGCTTGCCGATGTCTTCACAAAGGCTGCTAGCTTGAAGGTGTGTGAGTCTATTCACACTAAGCTTGGACTCAAGGAGCTTCCTGAATCCCCTAAGGCCATGGGATCTACACTCTTTTTCCCTTCATGAAGTTTTATCCCATGAGGTTTTCTTCATGAAGGTTTTTAATGAGGTGGATCTCCATTGACATTCCAAGCTTGAGTCAATCCTTGACTTCAAGCTTGAGGGGGAGTATTGGATTGGAGATCATAGGATTTCTTAATTCTGAACTAGTTGTGTCGGCGTTGATGTCGGCGACACGGAGGTTGAAAATGATTCTGAACTAGTTGTGTCGGCGTCCATGTCGGCGACACGGAGGCTGAAAATGATTCTGAACTAGTTGTGTTGGCGTTCATGTCGGCGACACGGAGAAAAGCTGTCATACATCTTTATGACCGTTGGGCCTCTTCTTATTCCTATTATGAGCTGTCTTTTGTCTTATTCTACTTATTCTTTGTTTATTCCATTGGTTGCCCTAATAGCTAGTGTATTTAAACTCTTGTAAAGCTATTTTATGAAGATATTGGGATTTATTCTTCCCTAAAACAAAACTCTCATCTCTCTTATCTCTCTTTGACGGCTAAGAACCCTAGTTGGTTCAACACCTCTTTCTCTTAATTCTCCCTAAGTTCTCTCCTGATTCTCTCTGATTCTACTTCTTGATTCTACTATTCTAACAGACGCGACAGTCGAGCAGATCCAATTTCGCCCAAATCTGATGTTTTTGCTAAGGAAAGGATCTACAAACCTCCAATACCATTCCCAAAAGTTCCTATAAGGTCTAAACATGAGAAGAGTGTAGTCAAGTGCATGGTAGTGGTGGATAAGGAGATGAATGAAACTCCACCAGCTGAAGCTTCGCGAGTTCATCCTCCTGTGTTGGGATATGCAAAGAAGATGATCTCCACTGATGGTCATCTGAAAGAAGAAGTTCAGATTGGTGGAACTACAGTATCTGATAGTAGAGAGAAGAAGATGGCGGTTCCTTTTGAACCTGCTCTAACATCTTCAGTACCTGTAACTGCTCATAAGCAGAAAGCTCCAAACATCAGATCTCCACCAAAGGTAAGGCACAAATCATCTAAGCTTAAACATCCTGACCGCATCACTTTGAATGCAGGAAAACGCAGTATTCCACCCAAGCTTCGCTCCCGCCCTGATTCTGTTTACTCTTTCCTTGGGAGACCTCATGATCTGAAAGCCTATACACCTCCTTGGATGAAGAGATATTCACAGAGACACTCAAAGTCTCTGTTGAAGCCACCTTGAATCAAATCTATATTCCATAGTCAAGCTATTGACTTTAAACAAGCGCTGAGTGGGAGGCAACCCACTGTTAGGTTTTTTGTTTTCATTTTTCGTTTTGATTTTGGTGTTTTGATTTTTCTGTTTAAGTGTGTTCAGCGGCATGGGAAACATGCAGAATCGCACTGCATCGATCGACACATATTGTGCATCGGTCGATGCAATCGCAATTTATGGTTTACCAATTCGATTGCGGTTCAGACACCGGTTATCTACATGACCGTGCGCATATTCGCTTTGCATCGATCGACACCCTTGTGGTATCGATCGACACAGGGCGACAACAAGTACATATTCTGCAAACTTTTCGGGCTATTTTCAATTTGATTATTCTTTCTCACCGATCCTGATCTTGATTACACTGGGGATAGTGTAGTTTAAGTGTGGGGGAGGTCGCTACTGACGCACGCTTTTGTTTTCTTATGAGTTAGTCTTGTTTTTCAAATTTGTTTTATTGAGTCAAAATTGTATGAAACTATAATTTTTCGAGGAAACTTTTCGCTTGAACAGGAACTAAGTGACCATTGGACAGACTTGCAGAGCCTCTATGACTATTAGAAAACCCAGACACGGATCAACCTACTGAGAACACCCACATCACTTCAGGTATCAGAGGATCCTTTTACTGATTTCACCTTAATACTGACTTAATTTTCTCACCTAAGGGCTTGGAATACCTTGTGTCGGATTCCCTTGTTAGTTCTGACACAGCCTGTAAACCTGTCCTATTTAGTTCCCTTCTCCCCTTCCATAAAAAAAAAAAGATAATAAACTGAGGATAAGTTAGTAACTCCGAAGTGGTCATGGGAATGGTAGCTACAACTCCATATCCTGTGCATCCATGGAATGTGTCCAAGGTACACCCCTTAATGGGAAGAGCACTGATAAAAAAAATAAAATGATACCCAATGGGGAAAATCAGAATGCTAAGGAAGGGAAAAGAGAAGAAAGGGACTAGAGAAAGATAGTATGGTGGTATAGAGCTGATAAGGTAAGAGTCCATGTGCCCTTTGATCGATACTCCTTAGGTGAGACCGCACTTAAATACTCGCAGAAGTCAGTAGGGTGAATTTGAATGCATGAATGTGATAGTGGAGTTTACTTAGGACAGTTGCTAAGTGTGGGGGAAGTATATTGTGGTCTTGAGTTCTGTAGGAAAGTTTTCAGTGGATTACTATGTGAATGTGAATGCGAAAGTTCCTAGGACGAAATGAGTTTCTGTGTTTTCAAACTTCTTTTCTTATACTTTGGTTCTTTACTTGCTTGAGGACAAGCAAGAGCTAAGTGTGGGGGAGTTGATATACCATGGATTTTAGGGATTTTAACCATGGTATATATCTTATTTATCGAGTCTATTATTATGTTTTAGAGTCTTTTCAGGTATTTATTAGGTACAAGCACATTTGGAGCAGATTTGGTGATTATGGCACTTTCTGGAGCTTTTTGGAGTGTTTGGCCGAGAGATAGAGTTCTCTGTGGACATTTGAGGAATGCATCGATCGACACACCTTTGGTGTCGATCGTTGCATATGCGAGATGGGCCAGACTCGGCGGTTTAATGAAGAATGCTGATATTGCAGAAAAGCCCAGATATTTACACAAAGCCCAAAACGTGTTTTAGACTATATATTAGGGTTTTTAGCCACTTGTTTAGGCTACGCTTTTCTTAAGTCTTATTTTATTTCAGAGAGAGTTAGGGGCTGATCCTGTTCTCGAAAGAGAGAGGATTTTGAACCCCAGATCTTTACTTTGTTTTATGATATTTGGTTTTCTATTCAAGATGTTTTCTGTTTCGATGAACATGTCTGAGTAGATTACTTGTTAAGTTTAGGGATTCTCATTAGGGATTTCATGGAATTATAGTTTAATCAATCTGTAGGGATTCATATCTGCTAGTTCTTCGCCTAGGATTGCTCTTAATGCTTAATCTGAAGTAGCTATCCAAATTTATGATGTTAGGTTGATTGATGCAACGACAGTTGATTAATTAGCTAGAAAGAACCTAGATGAGCAATTAAATTACTCGCAAAGAGATTTGGTTTAGTTTAATTGTGAACATATCAAACTTGGAATTAAATCTGGTTTAATCTGTTAGTAATTGCAAAGAGATTTGGATTGCTGCACTTAGACTTAGAGAATTCTCGCAACAAGAGTTGGTTAATTCTATATCTGTGTTTTGAGTTCTAGAACAGTTTCTGATTAGATCCCAATTGATTGATTGCTTGTGTTCCTGATTTCCTGAGAAATTCCTAGACTTAACGCTTCGTTTCCTTGCTCACAAAATCGCTTGCTACTGATTTACTTTTCTGCTTGCTTTAGTTTCTCATTACTTTCACCTAGTTTAATCTGATCGTTCTTAATCTATCATTGACCGGAGTCCCTGTGGATTCGATACCCTAAGTACTACAACTACATCACTGTGCACTTGCAGTTAGAATAGGGATTAAAACTAGACCTATCAAGCAGCTTGAAATTCTTGGGAGGTAGAGCTTTTGTGAACAAATCAGCTAGTTAATTTCCTGTAGATACATGCATTAGATTCAGAAATACAGCTCGTAGTCTTTCACGGACAATATGGCAATTGTTTTCAAATGTGCTTTGTCCTCTCGTGAAAAACAGAATTTGAAGCTATCTGTATTGCTGCAGTGCTGTCACAAAAATGATTAGCAGGTCCTGTCACTTTAATCTTCAAGTCTTGTAGCAGTTGGTTTAGCCATACAAAGTTCACAAGTTGTATCTGCTAAAGCTCGATATTCAGCCTCAGCACTGCTTCTTGAAACAGTCTTCTGTTTTCGTGATTTCCATGAGATTAAGGGCCTGATTGGTTATGACTGTAGCTTTCAGTTTTTTGCTGTATGATTTTTTGTTGTAGCTTTAAAATTATGGCCGTAACTTTTTTAATAAAAGTTTGATCGCTAAATATTAGTTAGCTATGGATTTCATATTAATATACACATATAAATATATATTTTATTATCTAAACTAAAAAAATAATATTAATAAAATAAATATGTAATATTATATATATATATATTGTAAAATGAAATTATATGAGTAGAAATATTATTATCATAAACGTGTATATATATAGCACAAGGTGTGAATCATTTTTTATATAATAATGAAGGTAAACATTAACTTAAATAAAACAAAATAAAGAAGGTAAAGCGTAGGAGATGGAGAGAAGAAAAAGACAAAAAGCTAAATCACTTATTATTGAGCTGTAGAAAATTTGCTCTACACAGCTAAAAGAAAAGTATCAGAGTTGTGGCTTTCAAAAACTTTGTAAAGTATGATTGGTTAGCTAGTTAAGCTGTAGACTTTATTTTGGCTGTGCACAGCTTCTACAGCCAGCACCAATCACCCCCTAAGGAATCTCCAAGAAAAACACAAAAACCTGTTGTGGATCTTCGTGAGTCTGGACAAGAAGACCAATCTGCATCTGAGAAACCTTGTAAACGAATGTCAGAATGTGCAAAATAAAATAGACCTCTGCCTGGATCTCCTTTCAGATATTTAACAATTCGATGTGCAGCTGTTAAATGGTATGTGCGTGGCTTTGATAGGTATTGGCTCAACTTATGAATAGCATATGTGATATCAGCTCTTGTTATAGTGAGATACAACAGTTTACGAATGAGAGCACGATATACACTTGGATCTTTCAACAATTCTCCACTCTCAGCACTTAGTTGAATTGCAGAATCCATAGGAGTTGCCACAGGTTTACAGCCCAAGAAGCCAACACTATCCAATAGATCAAGTGCATATTTGCGTTGTGATACTGAGATCCCTTGACTGGTCCTTGTAATTTCGAGTCCTAGGAAATACTTGACAGGACCAAGGTCTTTCAGTTGAAAAGCTGTAGCAAGTGTGCCTTTCAAAACAGAGACTACATCATCATTATTGCGAACAATGAGAATATCATCCACATAGACCAATAATGCTATGAAGATAATACCATCATTTTTAACAAATAATGTATGTTCTGTTTCAGATTGACTAAAACCATCCATTATTAGAACATCTGAAAATTTCTTGTTCCATTGTCTTGATGTGCCTGTTTTAATCCATATAAGGATTTATGTAATCGCCAGACAGCATTTGGAGGTAAGGATTCACCTGTAGGAGGCGTATAACCAGGAGGCAAGTCCATGTATATCTCTTCTTCAAGATCACCATGCAAAAAAGCATTGGTGACATCCATTTGAGTGATTGACCAGCCATGTTTTGCAGCTAAATCCAGTACCAATTTCACAGTAACTAGTTTAGCCACTGGTGAAAATGTGTCTATGTAATCAACACCCTCCTGTTGTGTGTCACCTTTTGCAACGAGACGAGCTCTGTATCTGTCTACTGTGCCATCAGCCTTGTGTTTTATTTTGTAAACCCATTTGCACCCAATAGTTTTTTTACCTCGAGGCAAGGAAACCACTGAAAAAGTACATGTCTTGACACATGTCTCTAGTTCCTCATTCATAGGAGCATGCCATTTTTTATCTCTGACAGCTTCAAGAAAGGTATGTGGTTCTGACTCGGTTGAAATGTTCAAGATGAAGTGCTGATAAGGCTCAGACAGCTTAGAATAGTCCAAAACGGACGAGATGGGATGAGCAGTATGACCATTAGACACTTGAACATGATTCAGCAAGTTGCAATGATAGTAATTCAAGTAAGAGGGCAGTATAGTATTACTTCTAGGTCTAGTTGCATTGATATCAGTAGTAAACTCAGACTCTACATTGAAATTGTTGTTGTCAAATAAGTTTTCAGAAAGAACAGTGGGTGTGTAAGGAGAAATGATATGATATTGGAATGGGAAGTGGTAAGATTGAAGGAGGAAAAAGATCCAGAGTTGGAATTGTTGGGATTATGTCCTGAAATCACATTGTACGAACTCTAGAAATAGTTGTATTGTCGAGATCGGACAATTCATGTGATACTAGGTAGTCATAATGTTTTGCTAGAAACCGCTTATGACAAATGAGTTGTAACTCATTTCTGGTATCGTGTGAACCTACAGGGTCACACACCTAAGCAAGTTGGATATACTCTGCATGGGAATTGATCATTGGTATATGGTCTGATCGATATGTATTGCATACAGATCGAATATAAGTTTCAAAGGGGTGTATCGATCGACACCATTGGGTGCGTCGGTCGATACAGGACGTGTGTCGATCGACACCAATAAGTGTGTCGGTCGACACAATGGCGAAACCGAAACTGATGTTTCGGTTCACCTCGAGGTCAGTATATAAACACGTTTTGTATCTCGACCTAGCAAGCGTTGTTCGTGAGCACCGCCCAGACTGTTTTTCTCAGAGAGAAAACACAGAACCTCAAGAAACTAAAGTCCCAGGGAGATCCGAGCACCGGTCCTAGCATCCCGGCGGATTCCAGCTTGTGTGCGTGTGGACTGAACAGTAGAGGCGCAACGATTGGGGCGCTGCAGATCTCGTGTTGCCATAATCTTCCGCTGCCAAATCTCCAGGTAAACACAGATCTGATTCATGATTCAATTAACTAGACCCTAGATCCTAGGCTATCGGGAACTCGCGAGCATTCTGAATCTGGTAGAATTGGCTCGGATTCCAACAGTGGTATCAGAGCCTTAGGGTTTAACCATTGAATCTTAAGCATGTAATTCGAAAACTGATGTGTTTGAATAGATCTATGCTTAGTGTTTCATGTTTTGATTAAGAGAAACTCGGTTTTGTCTGTGAATTGAAACGATGAACGGCTGTTTTCGCATGGTGTCGATCAACACACTGGGTGTGTCGGTCGACACAGAATCGCGAATTCGACAGAGTCGGCGGCTAGGGTTTTTCGCGAAGAAAAACCGAAAGCCTTATGTGTCGATCGACACACTGGGTGTGTCGGTCGACACAATGCAGACTCGGTCGAGTGTCGATCGACACAGTTTGAGTGTCGGCCGACACAGACCAATATTCGGCGGCTAGGGTTTTCTCGGAGAAAACCTAAAAGGCCTACTACGTCGATCGACACAGGTTGAGTGTCGATCGACACAGACCCAGCGAATGGTTAATTGGTTCAATTGGATTGGACCGGTTATCATGCTTGGTTAAGACCGAATAGATCGGTTTAAATTGGATGAATTGGTTTAATTGGATTAAACTAATTCTCTCAATTAGCATAAACCGGTGGGTTAAATCAGTTTGATTAGATAATACGGTTCAATTGAATTGGACTGGTTATCGTAATCAGTTGAAACTGGTTTGAACGGTTTAAATTGGATAAATTGGATAAATTGGTTCAATTGGATTGGACCGGTTATCAAAACTATCTGCGGTTTAGGTCTATGTCGATCGTCACACATGGGCTGCGTCGATCGACATAACTGGTTCGATGAACCGGGTTAATTGAATTAACCGGTCATTGAAATCCGGTTTTGTTTGGTTATGTCGATCGACAGACAGAGTCTGCGTCGATCGACACAGTGTTCGAAATTCTGGTTATTGAACCTTGAATTTGCAGAAACCAAACTAGACTTAAACATTGATTAAAGATTAGCTTCAATGTGGTCAACTGTCAAGACTCATTTCGTTGTGTGATGTCTAGCCAAGAGCTTGGTGTCCACAATTACGTGAGTAAGGCAGGTAATAACGTTGATGGACTTGCAGTGCACTAACATCAACAATTACATGAACTAAGAAATTGATTTGCTAAACTTTTGGGTTTAGTTTCCTCAACTAAATATCAAGTAACATTGATGTCTTGCCCAATCTTGTCTACTGTCAAAACTCGTGTCGTTTGTTGGATAGTCTTGGAGTCATTGGTATCCACTGCAACATGGGTAAGGCAGGTGGTCTTTGACAGATTTGCAGTGCAACTATCAATGATCACAAGACACAAGAGATTGGTTTACTTGACTGGGCTATCGGAAGTTCTGAGTCCAGAGACATCAGAGTGGATTAGACATAGTTTGTCTCATCCACAACCAAGAGTTGTACTGAGTACAATTAGCAATGATTTGCTTACCTAGATAACTGAATTTTGAGTAACGGCGAGTCGTCCACTCGGATTTTAGTGATCTGAGGATCTTGGATTATTATATTCATAGAGGAAACATTGTTTGAATATAATGCGAGTTTTCTTATTAGATAAGATTTCTCATCATGCACATAACTAAATTTTTGTTTTTCTTGGATTTCAGCTTATGTCTATGACTACTTTCTCGTTGCGATCCGTCCTTGAGAAGGACAAGTTAAATGGATCGAACTTCCTGGATTGGTATCGGAATCTGAGATTCATTCTCAAGCAGCAGAGCAAGGACTATGTCCTTGAAAAGGCTCTTCCATAAAGGCTTGGGACCAATCGCTCGCATGCAGCATATAATGCTTGGAATAAGCATTATATGGATGTGGTAGATGTGCGTGGTCTGATGTTGGCTACCATGAACTCAGACTTGAAGAGTCAGTATGAGAACATGGAGTCGCCAATAGAGATGATCACCAGCCTGAAACTGAAGTTTCAAGATCTGGCACGAGTTGAGAGATTCCAGATGGTGAAGTCTCTCACTGGGTGCAAGCTACCAGAGGATGCTCCAGTAAGTCCTCATGTCATTAAACTGATGGGTTACATTGATAACCTGGGGAAACTGGAATGTCCTGTCAGCTTAGAGTTGGCCACTGACATCATTCTGCAGTCACTGCCGTCAAGCTATGACAAGTTCGTTGAGAACTATATCAAGAAAGGCTTGACGAAGACGTTGACTGAGATGCATGGTATGCTCAAAACAGCAGAGTATGACATCATAAAGGGTAAAAGATTTGAGAAATCTTTTATAGACAAGGGTAAAGGCAAGGCCGTCCAGATTTGGAATCAGGATAAGCCTGTGTCATCTTTTAAGCCCAAGTCAAGCCCATCTGGTGTTAGTAAGTGCTTCTACTGTAATGAGTCGGGGCATTGGAAGAGAGATTGCAATAAATTCTTGGAAGATTCACAAGAGATGGAGAAGATGTATGGTACTTCTTCTTCAGGTGTTGTGTTATTAATTCAAGTTCTACATAAGTATTGTATACTTGTTGTGGTACTGATATTTTTGAAATATGCAGGACCTAAGCGACAGTAGAACGTTGAAGAAAGGACAAGTGGAACTACGTGTCTGGTTGAAGCAATAGTTGCTACATAAGCCGTAGAGATTCTTCACTTGTAGGAGCCTTTCATACTTGGTTTTAGAAATTAAGTAATTGCTACTATGTATCTGCCTTGTGCAGAAATGTCTTTCATTTTCTTTTGAGAATTTGGATGTTTTTCATTTTGATAAAAGACAAGTTCTTTAAATCTTAATGAAATATAATATGGTAGCACCCCGTTTGGAATGGGTTTTGGATCTTAAACCAGCATAAGTTTGAACATAACACAAACACTAAAGGTTTGAGTCTGATGACTCGAACTCGACTTTTCTTTGGTATAGTCATTTAACCACAAAAGTGAAGTGGATTCAGTAAATCCATAGTTTTGGACTCATTTGATTTTAATCATCTGAGATATGAATTCTGTTCACTGGACCAAATGACTAAGGCCCATTTAGCAGAGCTAAAAGGAAACGGGCCAGAGGCTTATTGGGCCTTACACATACTGATGTATGCGGCCCAACAAACATAATAGCCAAAGGAAATATTCTGTACTTCATTACCTTATTGATGGAAATCGATAAGTATGGATGTGTTCATTTGATGAGACACGAGCTGGAATCCCTTGAGGGAGTTCAAAGATGAAGTGTAGAACCAATTTGACAGAAGTATTGAGATCCTCGATTGAATCGCGGAGGAAAATACTAGAGTCAAGAATTGGGTGATCATCTGAAAGAATGAATCAGATCTTATGAGATATGATTCGATTAATGGTGAGTCACAGGAATCTTCCATAACCATTTAAGAATACGTTCTTAAATGTCTATGATTACGCTAAAAGGTTTCAATCAGAATCAGTGAAAAACACCACATTGGATGTGGATTGGGTGATTTCCAAATTTGTTTTTCTGATTAATTGAGATTGCAAGGTTTGTGTAAGACAGTAGTCAATAAACAAACTTGAATCCACATCTGATAAGCTCTACCTCGCTGGTTGTCCTGAGGAAACCAAGGCTTAGTACTTTTGCTGTCCAGAACTGTGTCTTTTAAGAAAGGTGATACTTTCAAAAGGAACAGTGGGAGTAAAAGTACACATCGAAGAAATTCGATAAACACAGGAGGCTGCTCAATCTGTTGAGAGAGAGCAGCGGTGAGATCTACAGAGTGCTGTAGGATCTGCAACTGTGGAGCCAGAAATTCGCAGATCCGAAAGGATCCGTCACTAACTCGAGAGTGATTTCTCGTAACCAATTGCCGTGATCTGTTGATCATTGAAAAGTGACGAACATGCGAAATTCAAAGAAGCGGAGGTGAGCCCCAACTCCGAAAAATTGGCTGGGTATGCATGTTAGCTTCAGCGATCCATTTTGGATTAAAGAAAACATCTTGGAGTTGGAATCAACATTCTGATAATGTGGTCAAAAGTTTTGACTTGATGAGAAAGAAATGAAACCATGCGTTTACAAGAAGACTAGTGGGAGCGTAATGGCAATTCTCACACAGTATGTGGATAACATACTTGAATCTCATAAACGACGTTCCGACACTAAAGTCTTGTCAAGATTTAGGTCGGAAATCAAAAGTTAATCGATGGACATGGGAGTAGCCGAGTGAATTCTTGAAATAAGAATCTATTGATATAGATTAAGTAAGCTAATTGGATCGTGTCAAAATCCTTATGAAGATAAGGTATTGGACAGTTCCAATATGCATGATTCCAAGAATGGCTCCATACCAAAGGTCTTATGGCAATAATCTAAGCAAGATGCAGTGTCTTGGGCACTGGCTGAGCTAGTAACAATATTAGCAAGATGAAGTGTTTTTGAACACTGTCTGAACTAGTATTAATGAGTGTGATTGACTATGCTGATGCAATGGAATCCATCATGAATGCCATATTTTGCGCTCGTCTAGATGCAGCTTAAGCATGACGAGAATATACCAATATACTCCGGTAATAGTCACTGAACAGTTACCAGAAATATCCCAAGTGTTGAGAAACACTAAGGATAGGTTCGTGGTGAACTGATAAAGTGACGAACCAGTTGAAAGTAGTTAGTCGGACAAAGACGATTCCCGGCTCCCACCTGGTTATGTCTGTTTGTCTGGATAACGGTGCTGACTGTTGGAAAGGCTCCAAGCAGCGGACCGTAGAATAATGCTGTTATCTGAATGGCGATGTGGTCTATTGAAATTGTTTCAAGAAGAACACCGCATACTCTCCCACAACCTAAGCACGGAATTTATTATGTTGCTGTAGGCATAAGATATCTGAAGAGATGATCTTGATTCTAGTGGGAGTTATTTTAGTTATGTTGTAGTCTTTACATAGACATGCTGTGGTAGTGTCTATGTAAGTCTAACTGACATCAGTATTATTTAATGATTGGATGATTAAATAATGGTCCCAAAGTACTTTATGGTCATCTTATGGGTCATCAAGTTGAAGACTTGATCATGAAACCCTATAAGTAAAAGATGACATAAATTATGATTGTCCCTAGTCAAGGTTGTTAAAATGGGACACTAACAACCGCGCAGAATAGTATGTGAGGTGACTGTTGGACTAAGTTTCATGGAGTCAATGATATGATTATCACAGTCAGTCACATAGATATATGTTGGTGAACATATGATCGGGCATGCCCGCTTAATGAGAACTCCACATGATAGTTATATATAAGTGTCATGGGAGGTTCTCATTACGACTATAGAGTATAGTCCTTAGACCTGAGTTCATCATGCTTTCTAGCATATGAATTGGTGCGTGTTGACCTTGTCAAACGTCGTTCCGTAACTGGCGGCTATAACGGCATTGCTTGTGCGTATCATGAAGTATGTGTAGAAACAGGGATGGAACAAGATGGGATTTGTCCCTCTTGTAATAACGGGAGATAAATATCTCAGGTCCCATCGAAGATTTGATACTGAGAAAATGCATGGCCGTGCTCAAACGAGGTGATTGTCAGTCGTTTGTTTTATCAGTATGAATCAGAAGTTCGATGAACATGATGTTGGCTATAATAAGGATGACACAGTCTCTTGCCTTATGCCATATCGAGATATAGAGACGAAGGGATTATAGGAATAGGTGATTCCAGTACAAGTGGGAGATTGTTGGGATTATGTCCTGAAATCACATTGTACGAACTCTAGAAATAGTTGTATTATCGAGATCGGACAATTCATGTGATACTAGGTAGTCATAATGTTTTGCTAGAAACCGCTTATGACAAATGAGTTGTAACTCATTTCTGGTATCGTGTGAACCTACAGGGTCACACACCTAAGCAAGTTGGATATACTCTGCATGGGAATTGATCATTGGTATATGGTCTGATCGATATGTATTGCATACAGATCGAATATAAGTTTCAAAGGGGTGTATCGATCGACACCATTGGGTGCGTCGGTCGATACAGGACGTGTGTCGATCGACACCAATAAGTGTGTCGGTCGACACAATGGCGAAACCGAAACTGATGTTTCGGTTCACCTCGAGGTCAGTATATAAACACGTTTTGTATCTCGACCTAGCAAGCGTTGTTCGTGAGCGCCGCCCAGACTGTTTTTCTCAGAGAGAAAACACAGAACCTCAAGAAACTAAAGTCCCAGGGAGATCCGAGCACCGGTCCTAGCATCCCGGCGGATTCCAGCTTGTGTGCGTGTGGACTGAATAGTAGAGGCACAACGATTGGGGCGCTGCAGATCTCGTGTTGCCATAATCTTCCGCTGCCAAATCTCCAGGTAAACACAGATCTGATTCATGATTCAATTAACTAGACCCTAGATCCTAGGCTATCGGGAACTCGCGAGCATTCTGAATCTGGTAGAATTGGCTCGGATTCCAACAGGAATTGACAAAGATGATGATTGAAAGGGAAATATATCTTCATGAAAGATAACATTGCGAGAAATGAAAATGGAATGGTTGTTGATATTAAGAACTTTTTAACCTTTGTAACCAGAGGGATAACCAAGAAAGACAGAAGGTTCAGATCGTGGTGAGAATTTATGTCTGTTTTTAGGATAGGTTGAAACATAACAAAGACACCCAAAACTCTTTAAACGAGAATAATCTGGTTTCTTGTCAAGAAGAAGTTCAAAAGCAGTTTTGTTATTGAGTAGGGGAGATAGGGTTCTGCTTATGAGAAACACTGATGTACGTATACAATTAGTCCAATATTGTATGGGAATGTTGGATTGAAAAAGAAGTGCTCTGGCTACATTTAGGATGTGTTGATGCTTCCTCTCGACAACAGAATTTTGTTGAGGAGTATCAACACATGAAAAGTAGTGAAAAATCCCTTTGGATTCAAGAAGAGAAGTGAACATAAGTTCAGGAGCATTATCTGATCGAATAGATTTGACACTGGATGAATACTGTGTTTCTACAGTTTTGAGAAAAGTTGGAAAGATTGTAAGCACATCACTTTTTGATTTCAGAAAATATATCCAAGTTGCTCTAGTACAATCATCCACTAGAGTAAGGAAGTACTTAAAACCATCTGTAGAAACAACTGAAAAAGGACCCCACACATCCATATGAACATGATCAAAAGGTTTTGAAGATAAATTGTTTTGAAAAGGAAAGGCTAATCTTTTCTGTTTTGCTAAATGACAGGTTTCACAATGAGACCAGTCTTTAAGCACATATTTTGAAAGTGAAAGATCTTCAGAAAGGACTTGAATCTTTGAGAAAGAAGGATGACCAAGCATTGAGTGCCATAGCATACTTGAATCAGAAACTTGAAGAATAAGAGAAGAAGTTGACTGTGATGATTGGGATGGTTCTAGATCCAGCAAGTAGAACTTGTTTTGAATTTTACCCCTCCCAATCATCAAGCCCTGCGTAAACTCCTGAATTGTGCAAAAGGAAGGAAAGAAGTTAACAGAGAATGCACAATCCTGAAGAAGTGAGCTTACGCTGATCATGTTTAAATGGAAAGAGAGAATGAAAAGGACATTATGAAGAATGAGCTTATCTGACAACTTGATTATACCAGACTGATTTAAAGCCATCACAGTATTATCAGGCAATTTCACTGTAGTTTCAGAGATACTACTAATAGTATCAAAAAGACCTAGATTGCAACACACATAGCACCAAAATCAATTATCCAGCTGCTGAAAATAAGGCAAGGTTCCTTAAGTGTAGTGCAAATGTAAGTACCTGCAGAGGTTGCATTGTATTCAACACCAGGAGTCTCATCAATACTTGGCATTTGACATGTTACTTTAGTTGTCAACTGTTGTGCAAGCTGCTGAAGTTGTTCACCAGATAGCTATGCCAATGAGAGACTTGATAAAAATGATCCTGAACTGCAGGTGTGGTAGTAACAACATTTCCCACTGTGTTATGCTTGTATCCTTTCGGAATAGGAGGCTTTTGATTCTTGTTACCCAAAGGATCACTAAAACGTGAAGGCTGAGTAGATTGATTCTGGATTTGTTGTTGTGGTACAAATTTCTGCGAAGACTGCGCATTAAGAGATTTGTAACCTGGTGGATAACCATATAACTTGTAACATTTGTTCACCGTGTGACCAAGTAAGCCACAGTAAGTACACAGAGCTCGTTGCTTTGGTTTGTATCCACCTGAGACTGCACCAATGACTTCATTCTGCTCTGAATATTGTCCAAGAATACTACTGTTCTGATTAACAGGAACATACTGAACTTGAGAACACATTTGAAAAACTATTGCATGCATGAGGAGTGTTCTTGATCATCTTCTGATATTCATGTTGAATCACCATATTCAAAACAGTCTCCAAGTCAGGTAAAGGATTCATCATGATGATTTGTTCTCTAACAAATTTATATGAATCATTGAGACCAAAAAGAAACTTAATCACGAAGTTCTTCTCAAACAATTCCATCCATTTTGTGTTAACATCACATACGCAACCATCACATCGACAAACAAGAAAGGATTGTGCACTCTTAAAAGATTCCCAAATTGTGATGAGTTTTGTATAAAACGAATTAACATCCAGCGAACCTTGACGAAGACCGTGAAGTTGTTGTTCAATCTGATAAAGTCGAGGAACATTGTGTTGTTGAAAGCGCTTGAGAAGTTTCTGCCAACTTTTTTGAGCAGTCTTGATGTAAAGAACATTTGAACCAATTGACTTCGAAACAGAATTCATTAGCCAAGAACGAACAACATCATTCACACGAGACCACGCTGCCGCATCGCGGTGTCCAAGAGCTGGTTTCGGTAGGGTTCCGTCAACAAAACATAGTTTATTGCAGCCATTGAGAGACATAGACATCGATTCATACCAAGAACCAAAATCGCCGGCGCCAGTAAGACGATCAGATACCAAAAGAAGACCAGAATGATCACTATTGTTGAGATAATATGGATTATCGTATGAATTGTGAGAAGCTAGAGGACATTCTGTCGGATTCGCCATTGATGTGGATTTTAGACGAAGATGAAATCAAGTGAAAAAGAGCTCAAAAGAAGCAGAAAAAACAGAGAATCTTTCAACTCAAATGACGAAATGAAGATTCAATAGCTCGAATGAAGAAAAATCGAAGCTGGATTGAAGAAAAAGAAAAAGAAAGAAGACGACGAGAAAGTTTGTTATGCGGAAGGAGAGAGATGAAGCTCTGATACCATATCAGATTATTAAAACTGAATTGATTAACTTGTAAATGTGTTACAAACCAAGTACATATGCAGAACTACTGGTTAAGCTAAAGAAAACTTAACCAGAATAAACCAAACTGGTTATCTACAATAATATTAACTCTAATAGGATTCACATATTTCTACTCTCATTACAATACAATATCTTAATTCCCCAACTCTCTAAACATTTACCTTTATTATTCGTTTTGAGATTCTTCGTTCGCTTTCTATCCGTTCTTCGGTCACTTCGCCAGTCATTTCTTGGCTGACGTTGTTGTTCATAGACTTTTTCTGTCTTTCTAACCATAAAACCCACTTGCCAAAAGCTCAAATGTGATCCAACACTTATTTTTTCTGTGATTTCCGACTTTCCTTCTAGTTTTTGACACTCCCAATAATTTTTCTCTAATCAATTTTCTAATTTGAGCATCGAAAAACTATTTGAAAACATTTCAACATCGTATTTTTTGTTCTCTAATGTTATTACTCGTTTTAGAGGATACTTGTCCCTAAAGGACGGAAAAAAACTCTAAACACACAAAAATATTCCAGTAACATTAAAAATCCTTTTATTTTGAGATGAAATCAAATGAATGTTTTATAAAAAAAAATTATTTTCGATTTATATATATCTTTTTAAAAGATTTTCAATTTCAGATTTTTTTTAAAGAGTAAAACTGCACTCTTTACGATCTTCCAATTTTTGTATTTGATTTGCTTTTCATACCATCACATAAATAGGGTTACTTATCTTGTACAATACAATCTTGTAATAGATATTAAGATTACAAAGGATTTTTTTATTTGATTAAGAAATTTGTAAGATTTTTTCTATTATGGTCTATTTTATTTCGTAATAATTTTTCAATGTAAAACAATATAACTGTGGTATTTAACCTGTGTAAAGTACTCAGCAAGCAATTGACTACAGAAAATACACTTCCATAGATTTAGTCCAAAAAATATATAGAAAATTTTCTCTTTAGTTTATCGGGGATCTATATATCTTTTGAAATCATCTGATCATTTAACAACTCATAAAATTATTTTCATTTTTTTACTGAGGAGCCCTAGACAATACCACTTTCTGGTAAAAAATTTTTAAATACCTTGTTTTCTGTTCATTTTAAATATATTATTTTATACGTCTTCATAAGGTTCACTTTAAAAATTTTAAATTTCTAAACATTTACAAACAAAATTATAAAAAAATCTTATAAGGTTTTATGAGGAATATTATAAAAATGTTTGAAAAGTCTTATAGAGTTTAATAGGGTAGTTATGAAAACGATTTTCATAGTTCAGCTAATTTATAAATTAGAAAGTTTATAAATATTCATAAGCCAGTTTCTAAAAAGGATGTTAAGAAAAAACTATTTTCTCAAAATTAATGGTATCATGAAAGTAGTATTTCTCAAAATTTTCTTTCCAAAGATTATTAAATTTTTTTTTTTAGACTAGCAAAACAGAAGTCTTTAATATTTTTGGGTAAATATTTTCATTTAAATTAGAAAATGAATACATTGTCATGATTGAGTAGTCTTGTTTTTTCTCTGTTTTTGATAGTGGCAACTGTGATAAATCAAAGGATCGTATCTCGTACCGTCCCGATCATGTGGTGGAGAGGGAGCATCATGATTCTTCCTCTGCCAGTTTACCAGACTTCACCGGAGAAAAATATAGTTAAAGAAGAGGTGTAATCATGAGACTCAGTCAATCATGTGACCTGGAGACCTAGTGGTTTACCGGAAGACCCATAGCAGAGCCGGCTCTGCAAGGTACCTCCTAGTAGCAATTTGACATCTTTGTGTTGATATACAAATTGATTTAGTTCTTGTGCTGTTTTTTTTTTCACTCTTTGCTTTCGCTGATGGTAAAGAGAGAAAAAAAAATCTTCAGTTTGAAAATCTGTTTATCTGTCTCTTGTCAATAGCATTAGACATTAATTTGTACAGTGTTGTAAATACTCACTTCTCTTGTATTTATATTCAAAGAATGTTTTTCAGCTGTTGGTTTATTTCCCTCTATAAAAACAAAAGCCACCAGCTATAAAGTTTTCCCAAAATGTGTTGTCAAATAGTATCCGACTCAACTTGGTAAAACTTTCAAACAATATATTTATTGCCACTTAATTTTCTTCTATAAAAGAAGACAATCCGATTTCTCACTTGCAAAATCAAAAGAAACAAGAAACAATTTTGAGGTTACAATTAGCAATTGAGAAAACGTCTCTCAAGCTTGTCTTTCTCATTTTGTATGCTTCTTATATAATCAGCACCGGCTCAATGTTTTTGGGGCCTTTGGGCAAATTTTTTTTCTGAATACATACATACAATTTTTTGGATATTTTAAATAATTTTTCTTGTTTTTTTCCAAAAAAATAGCATGATATTTATTTTATATGAGATTTTTTATTTAATAAATTTATTTATGAAATTATAAGATAAAATATAGTTAAAATATATGTATCTAAAATTTTATTTGTTAAATTGATTTTTATTTTAAATATGTTTCTAACTATTTTTTGTGAAAAATTGGGTCCTAAATATTATAGGACCCGCGCAATCGTACCCTTTGTCCCTTTACCTAAGCCACCTCTGTATATAATAAGTCCTCTATGCTATATAGTTCTTAATTTGATCTTGTTTTAAAGCTTGTGGTGTGTATCTGTGATCAAGGTTCGTCTTTTGTTGATGCAAGCGAGATGGCGAAGGAAGAAGTGAATTTCCTCGGCGACAAATGTCCTGATGGAAAGAAGAACCGTAACTTCTTGCCGCCCGAAGCACCCATAATGGACAGTTACGAGATTAATGTGATTTGTCGTATGGACAACGAATGCATCAAGTACTGTCCTAAGGGATTCAAGATTATTAACTGCAACTTTGGAACCTGTTTCTGTGAGCGTTAAGAGATTGGAAACCACAATAATATCTACCTATAAGACAGAAGAACAAGAGATTGGTGCGTATTGGTGTGTATACAGTTATTTCTTATAGAAATATAATATTTGCGAATTTTCTTTGAACATTTTATAGATGCAACTAGTATAAATATTTGTTTTGTTACTTTATTGTACATGTTGTTCTTGTTTTCAGTATATACGAACACGTAATGTATCTGCACACCTTTTTTTTACCGAAATCCAAAATGATGATAAGAACCTGCTACTGTTTTTTTCCCTGGTCGTTCTCGTTTCTATGTTTCAATATCATATTATCCTTTTAACTAACCAAAAAAAAAAAATATTTTTCACCAAATTTTCTTTGAAATTTTCTTTATTCACAAAAATGTAAAGAGTTTTATATTTCAAAATGAAGGGGAAATTACTATGTATGTATACATGATTTTGATTTAAATAATTTAATGATTGTAAATGCATAGTGTTTGAGAAAAATCTTTAATACTGTTGATAGAATATTTGGGATAAATATCAGATCTCTTAAATAGAGTCTTTTTTCTCACTTGAATTTTTTTTTTTTTTTCATTACTAAGGTCAGATACAGAGATCGAATACAAACATAAAATCTAAAATCAGTTATCACAAACTGATATCGAAACCAAAAACCAGCGGATAAATAAAAATTTCCGGAGACAAGATAAAAACACTAAAAGCTAGCCACCAAAAACCTCTAAAATCAACAAAATCAAATTGAACGGAAACCGAAACACCCTAGCGCGAAAAGCCACCCAAAAAGGAGAGAGAAGACAATTGAATCATTTAAAGCCGAACTTTCTTATGAATTATCCACAAGAACTCATTATATTGCTTCAACCCTATTAAAACCACGAGACACCGTATGCAGACAGACCAAAAAAGTCGAGCAAACATATTTTTTTACCACACAACGACCGACGACTAAAAGCAAAAAGAACCGAAGCTCCAATCCTGACGATTAAGCCGGGAAACCCAAACCGAGAAATAGAGAAACTAGTTGCAAGAACTAAACCGTCGCGAACAAAGGAGACAGTCTACATGTTACCATGTATGATCTGTGTCTTTTCTGCTGAAATGATTTTTTCGAGTTAAATCTGGATTTTGAGCTTTAATGGACCATGACAAAAATAGCATTGGATCATGAGTTTTCAGTTTAAGATTCTAAAAGTTTAGGCCATGCTACCAGAAACGGGATGAATTAGAGGATGAGTGGTGAGGAGAGAGACCATACTACCCGCTCTTGAACTTGTGCCAGTGATATAGAGTTGGCAAGTATAAGAAGGGGTGGTCCGCACATGTTAGCAGTAGTGGGGTAGTCATCAATCAGACATCTGGTGTCAAGGGAACTAGGCCATGTATGCATTTTGTAGAGGCATGATAAAACTTCCAAAACTTATGATTTTTCCACCATTCGACAATAGGCATATATTTAAACTCGTGCTTATACACCTCTTACAATTAACTGATCACAGGAGAAATGTCTTATGTCCGCATGTAATAGGTGAAAATGACAACTAGTTTTTTTGGTAAAAATTTTATTTTTTTTTGGTAAAAAAATGACAACTAGTTGAAAGATAAATGTATGAAAGATAAAAGTATGATAAACATATATTTAGGGGTTGATTGGAAGAGCTGTGGCTTTTATTTTTTTGCTGTATAAATTATGTTGTAGATTTTTTTGCTTTGGCTTTAGATTTAATTGATGTAGGTTTTTGGTTGTGAAAATATTTTTATTTTTCACAGTTCAATTTTTTTGCTCTGCATATTTAGCTTTACAGCCAAAACAAAAAATAATAAATAATAAAGAGCTTTGGAGAGAAAAATATTTACAAAGCATGATTGGATTAGATTGTGTGCTTTGGAGAGAAATTAGGCTTTAGAGAGATTCTAAAACCATTACCAATCACCCCCTTAATCCAATGCTACTGATTTGTATACATTGAAATGATTAGGGATATGGGAAGGCGTCGTTGAGCAGATGGAAAATAAAACTAAGAAAATTGGTGAAAAACAGTCGAGTACGTACTCGGTACATGACCCGTTCAACAGATCGGACATCCGACATGAAAACTCTACAAATATAACACACCTCTCAGCGGGAGAGGGGTTCACACATTTCTACTCTCATTACGATACAATATCTTGATTCCCCAACTCTCTAAACATTTACTATTATTATTCTTCTGAGATTCCTCGTTCACTTTCCATCCATTCTCCAGTCACATTGCCGGTCATCTCTTGGTTGACATTCTGACTCATCATAAACTCATTTTCTCTCTTTTTCACCACAAAACCCACTTGCCAAAAGCCAAAATGTAAATCACCTTTTTCCAGATCAAGTTGCGCGACTCAAACACTTATTTCCTTCACTGGTTTTTGACACTCCACCTGTGATTTTTCTCTAAACAAATTTCTAACTAAACGTCGAAAAACTATTAGAAAACATCCCCACATCATATTTTCTGGTCTCTAATGTTATACCTAGTTTTAGAGGAGACTTGTCCCTAAAAACGAGAAAACTCTAAACACAAAATATATTATATTAGTCCAATAACATTACAATCCTTTTATTTTGAGATGAAATCAACTGAATGTTTTACTTACATTAAAAATAATTTTCGCTATAAATATCTCTTTCAAAATATTCTCAATTTCAGACTTTTAAAAAGAGCAGAACCACTCTTTAATTTACCATTGTTCTAAATCGCGGGCGAGTTGCCGCAAACGCGCATGCTAAAACGATGATCGCTGGTCAACCGCCGCGATTTCAGTCAACTCGGTGTTATTAATCGCGAACAATTAATCGTCCGCCTATCTACCGCCTAATAACATTATGCGGTTATAATCGGATCAAAACCAATTTTTTATTTAAAGATTATACTGGGTTTAGGCCCAAAATAGTAAGAGCCTTAAATTATTTAACGCTAGTTTGACATGTTAGTTCGCTGGAGAGAGTTCTCTATTTATAGATTCAATTTTCCTTGATAATTTGCATCATGTTCCGATGTGGGATGTGTTAACATCTCCATTTTAAAGTTATTGTGCGGGTCTCATTATTATTATTTTCCTGCAGATAGGCTTCGGTAGATTGTTTGGCCCAATAGATTTCAAAGCTATACTAATTCGTTTTCTGTATTATAGTCCATAGATATTCCATTTCTTTGTCTATTGAATGTTCACATTTTCTCTCATGTACACTTAAAAGCAATTTGATAAATATGGGATAATCCAACATATATGTGCAATTTGACATGTGTTTTGATGAGTATATAATCGAATATATATGTGCAATTTTACATGTGTTTTGATGAGCATATAATCAAATATATATATATATATATTTTTTTCTTTTATCTATCAAATATGTTATCAATTATTTGTTTTAAAGATACAGTTGAGTTTTAAAAATATAAAAGGACACATGTATGCATGCATAATAACTTAATATTTTTATTTATTACATATAAATATTTTAAATTTATGTTATTTTATTAAAAAAATTAAAAAATTCCGCTCCGTATATTCTCCGAGTTTATTCCGAATTTTCAATAACTCGTTAGGTCCGGACCGTCCGCACGTATAGCGCCTAGCGCGTTTCCAAACAAGACTCTTTACCATCTTCCAGTTTTTGAAGTTGCTTTACCACCCTTACATAATTGGGATAATTATCTTGTACAATACAAATCTTGAATAGATACTAATATTAATAGACAAATGATTTTTTATTTGATTAAATGATATAAAAAATTTATATTACGGTTTTTTATCGACTGAATATTTTATTTTGTAATACTTTTTCAATGTAAAACAATATTATGAGTAATTGTGGTATATAACCTGTGTAAAAAGGACTCATTAGCAATTGACTACAAAAAGAATACACTTCCATAGATTTAGTCCAAACAAATATTTAAATTTTTTTATCTTTACTAAATCGGGATCTATATCCTTTTCAAATCATCTAAACATTTAACAGCTAATAAAATTATTTTTATTTTTACTGAGGAGTGAATTTAGACAATACCACTTTTGTGATATTTTTTTATAAGCACCATGTTTTCTGTTCATTTTAGGTATATTATTTTTATACATCTTCATAATGTTTTTTTCATAAGTTTTTTTTAAAGTTCAAATTTGTAAACATTTACAAACAAAATTATAAAAATACTGATAAATTCTATAAGGTTTATGAGGAATATTATAAACATGTTTAAAAATCTTATTGAGTTTAATAGGGTAGTTACGAAAACATTTTTTTTAATAAAAGTTCATATTTAAATAATTTTTAAATTAGAAAAAGTTTATACGTATTCATAAACTAGTTTCTACAAAGGGCCCTTTTGAAAGGAAGGCAAAAAAACTATTTTCTTAATAGTTTTCTGATTAATGGTATCATGAAGGTAGTATTTCCCAAAATTTTCTTTCCAAATATTCTAAAACTTCAATTTTTAAACTAGCAAAATAGCTGAGCTGGAGAAGCCGTTGGATCAAGACTTATAACACAATCATCTTAACATATTATAATAAGAGTAGTTTGGACAAGCTTTCTCTCTCCTGCCTTTAAGAGGCGATTTTTTTCCCCTTCTCACCTCCTTCTCCGGCGACCTTCTCTTCTGCTCGATCTCCCTCTCCGGCGGGCGGTGCTTCTCACCTTCGCCGCGAGAGGGTCCCCCTCTCTCTCCTCTTTAATCTCATACCATCCTCGTCTGGTTTTATGCGTGCAGGACTCGTAGATCTAGGTTTCTACGTCGTCTGGTGCTCGGTGGTTTGTGGTCGGATGTTCTCTCCGGCGTGAGGATGCTGGCTAGGCTGGTGGCTACGGTGCTTCTGGAGGTCTGAATCTCTGCCCGGCTCCTACTTTCGCTTGAGGACGGCGAGATTTTTTTGTCGGTTTCAGTGCTCTCTCTCCTCCTCTCCGGCGCTCTCCGCCGTGTCGCGCCTCTCTTCCTGGCGGTTGTGGGTCTCTGTAGCAGCACCGTTTTTCTCTTCTCCGAGCTCGGGAATTTTTCTCAACTTGGTGTGTGCCTCGAGGACGGGTACTACTTTCAAGTTCGAGTTTCGCTTCCTCGACCTCCTCTCAGTTCGCTGCGGCGGTCCTGCTCTCCCCAGTCTCTCTCCGGCACCGGTGTCGTCTCTGGTCAAAGGTTTGTTCTCCTCCGGTTTACTATGCCTGCGCCTTTGTCCTGTCTCGTGTTCTGTGCCTCAGTCGTAAGGTCTGCTGCTTCTTTGTTTCTTCGTCGTGTGTTTCTGGTTCTGCTTTCTCTCGAGTTTTTTCAGAACATGGTTGGTCTCTTGCTCCCCTTGCGCTGTTGTGGTGTGGTCGGAGGGTCTGTTGGGGTCGTGGCTTGGATATGTACTGGTCCGACGCTTTGGTAGGCTTTGGTTTTGTGTCTTCCTTGGCCCTCATCCGCGGTCGAAAGGTGCAGCTAGAGTGAGAGTTTCGCATCAGTTCGTCGCAGTTTGTGGGTTCGGCTTCCCCTTGCTGGTCTCTGGGTTTGGGCATCTCTAGCTTTGTCTGCTTTTTTCTGCCGTCGTTCGTGTGTGCGTGTAGGCTGTGGCGTAACTATCTTTTTGGAGCTGGCTAGGTTTCCCAGTCTTGTTTGTGCTTGTATCCTTTTGCTTATCCTTGTTAGTCGTAAGCTTGCAACTTGAGATGTTAGTGTTGTTCAGCTGTTTTCCTTACTTTTACATGCTGTAATCGTTCCACCCGCATTTAATATGAAAGTCTTAGTTCAAAAAAAAAAAGACTTATAACACTTATATCCTGACCACTGGAGCTACTTTCAAGCTCCTGGATGTCAAGGCATGCTAAGACGTATTCTACTCTTGTGGTTAGGCCTGAGATATAAAACCGAACCAAAATTATCGAACCGAAACCAAACCGAATTTTAATGAACCGAAATCGAACCGAACCGAAGAAAAAAATCGATTGGTAGTTTTTTTAAAAATAGAAAAAACCGAAAAACCGAAAAAACCGAACCGAAGAACTGAAGTCCCTGACCTATTATTCATTATTGTAGACTTGTAGTTGTCGATTGGTTTTGATTTTCATAAAAGTTTCAATCTTCCCATATATATATATACTTTTGTCAGTTTGTGTTTATGTGTTTGATATATAAATATACATATAGCCTTGAAATATAAATTTGAACTGAAATTATCGAACCGAAGCGAACCGAAGTTTTATGAACCGAAACCGAACCAAATTGGAAAAAAAGCCGTTCGGTAGATTTTTTAAAAACAAAAAAAACCGAAAAACCGAGTAACCGAACCGAAGAACCGAAGTCCCATGCCCTACTTGTGGTGCCTTAAACATCCCAAGTACGGATATCGACAAGGTAGAAACATAGCCCACCACGTTTTCATTCGAGTTGTAAGTTTGGTTAAAAAAAACTTCTTATTTCGTTTCATGGTGGTTGGTTGACTAAAATTCCGAATTTTACTCATCGAAGCCCACCACGTTTCACGATTTCTTTAACCGTTCCTACTTCCTCTATCATAAACCATTCCTACTCATTTCTCTTGCGTCATTTCTCTCTTCTATTTATTTCAATCATGGATTCTAAGAAAAATTAGTTGCAGTTGATAATGGTTTAGAGTCGACTCTTTATATCTCACTTTTTTGAATATAAGTGTCGGCGTTCTATTATCTCAATTCAATCGTCTATACATATTTTCACCTAAAATATCTGTGATCTTTTTTTTTTTTGCAGGAAACAAATTGAAGATGTCATGGAATTTTACTCATGTTTCCCAACTGAAGCTTTCCAAAAAGGAATGGAAGATGAAAAGCTTGAAAGTTGTTGGAAATTCAACTTATATTTTCCAGGTGGGTTATGAAAGTAAGTTTAGTTGTGACATTGCTGATCATATGTTCATCGCTTGGTTATAATTCTTTAGATAATGGCATTATACATGGATCACAAACAAGGTTCTTACAAGTAAAATTCATTTTGAGTAGGAAAATACGTTACACAGCTTGATAATTGATCCTTCCTTCTTCGTCTACTAACCACGTCATGAAAATTGGAGCTTTATTATGTTTGGGTTGTAATCTAAAGCCACGTTATAACTTGATATGAAGGCATTGTCAAATCCATTTTTTTGACATTGACTGCATTGCTTTTAAATATACAAGAAGAAGTCCCTTATTTTTGTTCTCTGGTTGACTAACTATGAAGCTATCAATAAATTATTTACTGTATATATATTAAAACGATATGCAATTGAAAAGACAAATATCTGTTAGTACCCAGGGGTGTTATGTCCCAACTTTACATCTGAAAGGTAAATAGTTTTATGTCTTATATTTAGATGTGGTTTGTAATCCCTAAACCCTGTGAGGATTGTGTAACAGGTGATCTGATTTGGCATCTGAATTTTGCTGGGTTATACTACAAGAAAGGGTAAAGAAAAGATGAACAAACGGTGGGTTGAAAAAACGGATAAGGTGACTCCAATTATCATTTTCATTCTGTAAAACTAAGCTCATAGTCCTACAGTCTTGTGTTGTAAATCTCTTTAAAGAAACGCCTTTGTACTTTTTCACAGGTTCCCATCTTAGCGTTTATAACAGTTAATCAGTTAGCAATTTATATGGTCTTTCTGGAAGAGGAAGTATTTGGCATATATCTAAGGCTGGAAAGAAGAAGATATACAATATATATATATATATATATGCTTATGTCATTTAAAATTAGTTCGTCACATTCTCTTTCCTTTTGTCTAGAACCTTATGGTGTATGCTGTTAGCTTTGTTTTAGTTATCCAGTTAACTAAAAAAAGCCAAATAATTTCGTTGGATAGCGAAAGCATATATTTGGTAGCTATAGCATATGTTAGTTGGACATTGTAGTTCCTATATGCGAAAGAATTTATATATATATTGTTTACTTTGCTACCAAATGTAAAACAATGGATATATGTTGATATGAGCTACTTTGATCTATATATTCGTATCATCTTTTATTAGGAAGGGAAACTAATAGACTGGAATCACGTTGTTCCTTTTTCCTACATTTTGTTTTGCATAAAGTGGCTATGTTTCCTTTGGCTTGCAGATAAAATCTGTTAGAGAGAGCTTGGCAGAAGCACTAAATGTCAGGAAGAACATTGCTGGGAAAGGTTAATCTGAAACATCTGTTGACCAGAAGGATGTGACATCTGAGCAGTATATGTTGGAAAGGAATGGAGAAACCGATTCAATTTCATGCGAGGAAACAGGACCGGTGGTGCAAGGCTCTCTGATGGTTTGATCAGTATTTCTGATTCTATTTCGAAAGCAGTTCTCATCATGGAAGAAATCCTCGGTTAACTGGCAAAGATCTTAACCAGAGTTTTGCCAAGAACTGAAAAAAAGTAGGTTCTCGTGATATGGTATGGGATGTGGTGTCAGATATGCTTCACTTTAAAAAAAAAACATATTGTTTTAAATGTCCACCTTATATTATTTTAAGTTATAATTACCTATATTTAATATTTCATTAAATGTTTAAAAACTATTTAACTACAAATTAATAAATTGTCACAAATTCCAGATACTAATCACCATCATTTATTAAAATTTTAATAAAAGTATTATTTATTAGTTTCAAATGGTATAGTTACATCCCATTTAATCCCATTTAAATTAGTAATTTTACACACACACACACAAAAAAAACTATGAAATATACATCTACAATAACTATCTAAAATGGGGAAAATGTCAAATAAAGAACGAACTTTTCGAAAAACACCAATAAAAGTTCGTAAAATATCGTGGTATAAAAAAAGCTTGAACTTTTGTTGACTTTTTCGTAAATTCAAAAGTTTGCTTTGACAAAACCAAATTAAGCCCGCCGTTAATTCCACTAACAAAATCGATTAACGGAGTTTGTTAAATTGAAAACGGGGTCGTTTTGGTATCTTTTAAATTGAAGAAAAATAGCAACATAGGGACTTGAACCCGAGTTCTCTATATCATAAACATACCCTTTTACCACTGGGCCACCTGCACTGATCCATTACTTATCGAAGCTAAATTTATATATCCAAAAACTTGAACGTTTTATTAATTCTCTTCAAAAGCTTGCGTTTTTGCTTGTCATTGAATATCTCTCTCTGTCGTCTCTGATACATTTACTATTGTTTTGTCCTAGACTACATCCATGTCTTTAAATATGATTCTTTAAGGCATTCTTTTCTGAAGTTTCTAGTGGCAGTAGCTAGCTCAGAGAATGTAAACGTTTGTGTCACAATGTTATCGACCTTTTGCTTTTGGATTCACTCACAGAAGATCTGGCTTTATATTTCTCTACAAAAAAGCCAAAAGAAATAAGATTACTCGGCAAAAGCTGAGTACAAGTGTCTGAAGATCAATGCTTTACACCGCATGATCAACAAATCCAAGTTTCTCTAACAATAAGAATCTTCAGGAGTCAACAGTCAAAGTTATCAGCTTGATGGCAAATGGCCAGTAATAGTAACAGTCCCATTTACACTTAAACTAGTGCAAGCCATGCACTACTAACAAGATGTAAAAAAAAAAGACACTACCAACACGAGCTCAAGTAAAGTAAACATGCGACTACTAAATTAGTAGAAGAACCATATCAAAACGAACTGAAAAAAAAAAAAAAATTCTCAGATTGTTTTAGGAGTTACACAAGTGAATCAGAGCAAGAGTAAAGAGACATATTGTTTTGCAGTAAATAAGAATGCCTTAAAGAATCAGAGACGACAGAGAAATATTCAATGGCAAGCAAAAACGCAAGCTTCTGAAGAGAATTAATAAAACATTTAAGTTTTTGGATATATAGATTTAGCTTCGATAAGAAATTTATTAGTTAAGGTGGTCCAGTGGTAAAAGAGTGTGTTTATGAAGGAGAGAACTCGGGTTCAAGTCCTCATTTTGCTATTTTTCTTCAATTTTAAAAGATACCAAAACGACACCGTTTTCAATTTAACAAACTCCGTTAATCGATTTTTTTTAGTGGAATTAACGGCGGGCTTAATTTGGTTTTGTCAACGCAAACTTTTGAATTTACAAAAAAGTTAACAAAAGTTCGAGCTTTTTTTATACCACGATATTTTACGAGCTTTTATTGGCGTTTTTCAAAAAGTTCGTTCTTTATTTAACATTTTTCCCTATCTAAAATATATAAATGTTCAATATAATAAATTTTACTTCCTTATATTTTTTGGTTCATTTACAATAATTCAAAAAAATTTATGAACAGCTTATAAATATATGTGTTGTATATATTAAAATAATAATTTAAAATCAATAAAATTACATAAAATATGTTGGTTGAAACAGTATAACCAGTAAAGCAAGTAAAAATCTAATGATTTGGATATAACACGTTAAAGAGATGGTTTGTTTTAAAAGTAAGCAATAAGTCATTGGCTTTTTAAGGGATGAATAAAATGGTGAAAATAAATCATATCAACAAAAATCGTTTGCATATTTTCTACAGAATACTAATAATTCAACCTGATCAAAAAAGATCCAAACAACCGAAACAAAGATATCTATTTCAATCCGTTTTAGAATTCTATCTCAAATGAGCATAAACCATTTAAAAATCAGCTGATAAGCACAATGTATTGAATAAAACCGTTATTCAATATAAAAATCTTAAATTTCATACAAGAAATCAAGATCGAGATCAATCCGAGATTCCAAAGCCTATAGATCATAATAGATCGAGAGATATGAAAAGAAAATTACAAAGAGAGAACCTTCAAAACCGTGTGCTGAAAAAGAAGAAGGTTGGAACGACCGGCGATGGATTCAATATTCTCGAAATCAAAGATAAAAATGATCCACAACGAAGGTACTGAAGATGATGATTATTGATTTTTTGTTGGAGAAGGGATAAGCTCAAAGAACCACTGCCATACTTTTTTGTCAAACTACACACCGTCATTTTTTCTAA
Source organism: Orychophragmus violaceus (assembly GCA_030180135.1). Lineage (NCBI taxonomy): Eukaryota > Viridiplantae > Streptophyta > Magnoliopsida > Brassicales > Brassicaceae > Orychophragmus > Orychophragmus violaceus. The sequence goes on along the minus strand of CM058234.1, from coordinate 10,550,360 downwards.
CTCAATCAGCAGAAGTTAGATTTTGATTTTTTATCTATTTATCTTTCGTCACAATAAATTTATTCAATATTCTATTATATATATTTTAAGTTTATTATACACCTTGTGTTCAAACCAGGTAAATAGTAAATAAATATTAGTCCGTGTAAACATGACAAACTCTATTTTAATCATTTTTGGATGATTATGAGGTTTGAGTCTGTAGGTTTATATGTCTCTTTATAATGTATCTAAAGCAATACCATATTATGAAAATGAGTCTCTCCTAAGTAACTTTGTATTTAAACAAAACCAAAAATATTAAATAAAAATAGTAACTATATTATACAACGTCTATTTAAATCAACTGTAACATATATTTCGTTATCAAGTAATAATTGATGTCAAATATATAGACATTAGCATGTGCAACATACGGCCCAAAATACTAGTCATAGATAATTGAGTAGTCTTGATTTTTCTCTGTTTTGATAAACCAAAATATCGTATTTCGTGAGTAATACTTGGGTTCACCTCTAGAGGTGAACCTTTTTGTTCACCTCCACTTTTTTAACCAATCAAATAATTCCATATAATCTAGTATTAAAAATAATTAAAACATTAAAATTTTAAAAATAAGCAAATAAAAACGAAAATAAAAGAAAAAAAATATATTTTATTTTAGACATAACTTAAAAATAAAAAAATTTATAAAAAAATACTAAAACCTAAATCTTAATCTTTAAACCCTAAATTCTAAACCCTAAAACCTAAACAATAATTTGAACCTAAAATATTAAAATTAAAACTAAACTCTAATCTTTAAACCCAATATGTAAATTTAAAAAAATAAAAAACTAAACCGTAATCCCTAAACCCTAAACCCTAAACCCTAAACCCAAAGAACTTAAACCCTAATTTCTAAACCCTAAACCCAAAGAGCTTAAACCCTATACCATAAACCCTAATCCCTAAACCCTAAACCCCAAAGAGTTTACATTCAAAGGGTCCTTAATCTCTAAACCCAAAAATTTTAGATCCAAAAGGTCCATAATCCTTAACCCTAAACCCCAAAGAATTAAAACCCTAATCCCTAAACTCTAAACCCTAAAGATCTTAAACCCTAAACTCTAAACCATAATTTCTAGACCCTAAACTCCAATTTGTGAGCTCTAAAAATATATAGATATTGATATATATTATTATCTATTTTTATAAAATATTTGAATGTTTTTAAGTCCTTGATTTTAATTTTGTAATTTTATTTAAAAATAATAATATATAGCATATTTTTATTGGTTAAAATAGAGAAGGTGAACAAATGGGTTCACCTCTAGGGGTGAACCTAAGTATTTTCCGTATTTCGTACCGTCTCAATCATGCGGTGGAGAGGGAGCATCATAATTCTTCCTCTGCCGGTTGACCAGACTTCACTGGAAAAATATTGTCAAAGAAGAGGTGTGAGCATGAGACTCATGTGACCGGTAGTGGGTTTACCAGAAGACCCCTAGTAATGATCGTTCGATCCTTCGTAAGTTCCGGTTTGAGAGCAAATAGCCGCGGCGTAAATCTCGTTCGAGATCAGATCCCATGTAAATCTCGTTCGAGATCATAAAGTCCTTACCATTTTACAATTCTTGAAGTAATCTTTCACTCGCAAACATAAAGGGTTAATTCTAAAGGACAAATTTTCAGTATATTTTAAAATGGTTAAAGGAAATCATTTTCATCAAAACAGTTTTTGTCAAAGAGTTGTCTTGAATTATAATTAATGAAATAATCTAAATTGGCTAAATCTAAATCTAAGCCCAAAAGGATGCCCAAAATTAGCTCTACCGAAAGAACCCTAAACCTAAGCAAGAAGCCGTTGCTTCTACCACCAACGCCAAAGCCACCACCTTGCACGGGAGAGAGATTTTCAACAAGGACCGTAGTCCCAGAACGCCGACGAGATTGCCACCATTTGCATACCAAAACCGAACACCAAAGGAAGACTATTCCGCCTCTGCTATTTGATAAGTTTTAATAGCATTGTTGTTTTGCTATTCAATGTTTATATAACAACATTTTTATAGTGTCCTCTATTTATTAAGTATAGCAGCCCATTTATATTATTTATTTTATTGTACATTCATAGAATTTGGTTTTTTATATTTTGCTGAAATTCTGAAAAAATATAATTAACAAATAATCAAATGAAAAACAAAATATATTACATAATTGCAAAGATTCCAAATCATAGTTCAAAATATATTGCTGAAGGAATTTCTAGCAGTTCTAATCAGGATTAGCAACCCTAGTCTGAATTCCGAGCCTAGGATCTAAGGTTCATGTAATTGAATCTATTGGGATCTCAGATTTACCTGATGATTAGCAGCGGAAGTATTTGCAGATAATCGAGATCACGAAGCGCCTCAAGTGCTGCGCCTCTACTGGTATCCACACACACACAAACTGGACCGCAGGGATGCTAGTGCCTTACAGAGATCTAATCTCCAGAGAGGTTTCTATCTGTGTTCTGGTGGCTGTGTATTAGGTTAGGGACGAGTTTAGGTCGACCATATATCTTATATATGTCGGCTTAAACCACAACGGAATTAACCAACGATTAAACCGAATTAATCTGATTAATCCGCGAGTGCATCGATCGATGCACTCTCTGCAACGATCGATGCTGTCCCAGAACATTGATATCGAATGCATATCACATATGCATTCACTGGATCATTACATTAATGATCAACCTCGTCTTTGACGCCCAGTTTGCTTAGGTGTGTGACCCTGTAGGATCATATAACACTAGTAATGAGTTCTCAACTCATTGATCATAAGTGGCTTCTAGCAAAGCGTTATGACTACCTAGTGTTACGTGATTGTCTCATCTCGACTATACGACTTTCACTTAGAGCAAGTACAGTAGATTTCAGGACATTCCCAACAATCTCCCACTTGTACTGGAATCATCTATTCCTTTAAACCCTTTGTAGCTATATCTCAATCTAGCATAAGGCAAGCACTGTGTCATCCTTATTCAACCAGATTACGTTTATCGAATCCCGATTTGTACTGATGAAAAACAAACGACTGACAATCACCTCGTTTGAGCGCGGCCACGCATTTCCAGTATCAAATCTTCGATAGGCCCATAGATATTTAACTCCTGTTATATAGGAGGTACAAACCCCATCTTGTTCCATCCATGTCTCTTTTATATCTCATGATCCGCCTAATCAGTGTCTTTATGATCACCAGTTACGGCTGACGTTTGACAAAGTCAAGACGAACCAATCCATATAAGAGAGGACATGATGAACTCAGGTCTAAGGACTACTCTCTTTAGTCGTAATGAGAAACTCTTATGACAATCATATAACATCTTGTAGAGTTCTCATTAACGGGTCAAGTCCGATCATGTGTTCTCTAACACATATCTATGTGATTGACTTTAATACACTTATTAAATGACTCCATGAAACATAGTCATCAGTCACCTCACATACTAGTCTCACGTGGTTGTTAGTGTCCCATTTTAACAACCTCGACTAGGGACCATTTAAAATTTATGTCATTTGTTTCTTATAGGGTTTCATGATCAAGTCACATACTTGATAACCTATAAAATGTCATAAATTACTTTGGGACAATTATTTAATAACACAATTAAATAATGCTGAAACAATTTCATTAAAATAACATAATCAAATTATGTTTTATGAACATCAAGTCATAACTAAAAAAACAAATATAACTCCCACTGAAAACAAGATCATATCTTAAGAAATCTAATGCCTACAGCAGTAGTATGAAACTCATGCTTAGGCCTTGGGAGGGGCTTGGTCAATGGATCAGCAACATTCTCATCCGTCGGGACTCTGCTGATCTTCACATCTCCTCTATTCACAATATCACGGATAAGGTGATATCTTCTTTCTATGTGTTTGGATTTCTGGTGTGATCTAGGTTCCTTTGCTTGCGCAATGGCTCCATTGTTGTCACAATACAAAGCCACTGGCTCAGAAATGCTAGGAATCACACCAAGTTCAGTGATGAACTTCTTGATCCAAACAGCCTCTTTTGCCGCTTCAGAAGCAGCGAGGTACTCAGCTTCAGTTGTGGAATCTGCTACAATGTCCTGCTTGGAACTCTTCCAGCTAACTGCACCGCCATTCAGGCAGAAGATGTAACCAGATTGCGATCGGAAATCATCTTGGTCTGTCTGAAAACTTGCGTCTGTGTAACCACTTACTACCAGCTCATCACTTCCTCCATACACCAAGAATTTTTCTTAGTATTTCTCAAATACTTTAGAATATTCTTGACTGCTGTCCAGTGACTTTCACCTGGATCCGATTGGTATCTACTCGTCATGCTTAAAGCACAAGCAACATCTGGACGAGTACAGAGCATGGCATACATGATGGATCCCAACGCCGAGGCATAGGGAATCCGACTCATGCGATCTCGCTCAGCAGGTGTCTCAGGACACTGCTTCTTGCTGAGACTTATGCCATAAGACATTGGTATGAAGCCCTTCTTGGAATCTTGCATTCTGAACCTGTGTAAGACCTTATCGATATAAGTGTCTTGACACAGTCCAATCAACTTGTTTAATCTATCTCTATAGATTCTTATTCCAAGAATATACGCGGCTTCTCCCATATCTTTCATTGAAAAACAACTTCCGAGCCAAGTCTTAACAGACTGTAACAACGGAACGTCATTTCCGAGAAGAAGTATGTCATCTACATACAACACGAGAAATGCAACTGCGCTCCCACTAGTCTTCTTGTAAACACATGGTTCTTCTTCGCTTCTGATGAAATCAAACTTTTTGACTGCTTCATCAAAACGAAGATTCCAACTCTGAGATGCTTGCTTCAATCCATAAATGGATCGATGAAGTTTGCATACTTTCCTAGCTGCATTTGGATCGATGAAACCTTCGGGCTGTGTCATGTACACATCCTCTTCCAGAATTCCATTAAGGAAAGCTGTTTTCACGTCCATCTGCCAGATCTCATAATCATAATGAGCAGCTGTTGCTAGAAGAATCCGAATGGATTTAAGCATGGCGACAGGTGAATAGGTTTCTTCATAGTCAATACCATGAATTTGTTAGAAACCTTTTGCCACTAGCCTTGCTTTATATATCTGAATATTTCCATCCACATCAATTTTCTTCTTGAAAATCCATTTACACTCAATGGGTCTTGCACCATCGGGTAAATCAACCAAAGTCCATACTTGGTTCTGTGACATGGATCCCATTTCGGATTCAGCGGCTTTCAGCCACTTTTCGGAGTCAGGGCTCATCATCGCTTCTTCAAAATTCACTGGCTCGTCACTGTCAATGATCAACAAATCATGACAATTGGTTACGAGAAATCCATATCTCTCGGGTTCGTGACGGATCCTTTCGGATCGGCGAATTTCAGGCTCCACAGGCGCCGTCTCTACAACTCTTTGTAGATCCAACTGTTGCTCTTCCTCTTCAGGTTGAGCATTTTCCTGCGGTTCTCGAACTTCTTCGAGTTGTACTTTACTCCCACTGTTTTTCTTGGAAAGAAATTCTCTCTCAAGAAAGACGCAGTTCCGAGCAACAAACACTTTGTTCTCGGATTGGTTGTAAAAGTAGTATGCCTTGGTGTCCTTAGGATAACCAACGAAGTAGCACTTGTCTGATTTGGGTTCGAGCTTATCTGTAATTAATCGCTTAACATAAGCTTCACAACCCCAAATCTTCAGGAAAGACACACTCGGAACATTTCCAGTCCACATCTCATGTGGTGTCTTTGCAACTGATATTGACGGAACCCTATTAAGTGTAAACGCAGACGTTTCTAGAGCGTATCCCCAAAAGGATAATGGAAGAGTTGAGAGACTCATCATTGACCGAACCATATCTAATAAAGTCCGATTTCTCCTCTCAGACACGCCATTCCATTGTGGTGTTCTAGGAGGAGTGAGTTGTGAAACAATTCCACAATCTCTCAAATGATCACTGAATTCTTGGCTTAGGTATTCTCCTCCACGATCTGATCGAAGAGCCTTAATACTTTTGCCAAGTTGATTCTGTACTTCATTTTGGAATTCTTTGAACCTTTCAAAAGATTCCGACTTATGTCTCATTAAATAGACATAGCCATACCTGCTGAAATCATCAGTGAAGGTAATGAAGTATCGAAAATTTCCTCTGGCACTTGTGCTCATTGGGCCGCATACATCTGTATGTATAAGGCCCAATAGGTCACTGGCCCTTTCATTAGTTTTGTTGAAAGGGGCCTTAGTCATTTTGCCTAGTAAACAAGATTCACATTTCTCACATGATTCATAATCAAATGAGCCCAAAAGCCCATCACTATGGAGCTTTTGAATCCGTTTCTCGTTTATGTGGCCCAAACGACAATGCCATAGAAAAGTCTGATTCGTGTCATTTGATTTGAATCTCTTGGTGTTAATGTTATAGATTGGTGCAGTCTGGTTTAAAACATAAAGCCCATTCTCTAATGGGCTGCTACCATAAAATATATCATTGTAATCAAAAGAACATCATTTATTCTTAATTGAAAACTGATATCCTTCCACATCCAAAATAGGAATGGAAATAATATTTCTGCTTATAGCAGGTACATAGTAGCAATTATTAAGCTTTAAAACCAAACCAGAAGGTAAAGACAAGTTATATGTTCCTACGGCTAATGCAGCAACTCTTGCTCCATTCCCCACGCGCAGGTCCACTTGTCCCCTTTCCAACTTCCTACTGTTGCTTAGGCCCTGCATATTTGTACAAATATGAGCACCACAGCCGGTATCCAATACCCAATAAGTAGAACCAGAAGTAGTAACATTTACTTCTATAACATAAATACCTGAAGATGAAGTCTCGAAAGTCTTCTTCTTCTTCTTCTTCTCTTCCAAGAATTTGTTGCAATTTCTCTTCCAATGCCCAGGCTCTTTACAGTAATGGCACTTATCAGTCTCAGATGGGCCCGGCTTGGGCTTCTGGGATGGCGCAGGCGTGCCCTTTCCCTTGCCTTTGCCAAGTTTCTTAAACTTCTTACCTCCTTGTACCATAAGTACATTTGGAGTGCCCTTCTTGATATTAGGCTCAGCTGTCTTGAGCATCCCATGCAGTTCAGTCAACGTCTTCGTCAAGTTATTCATGTTATAGTTCATAACAAACTGATCATAACTTGATGGCAGTGACTGCAGAATGATGTCAGTAGCCAACTCTTGGCTAATGGGACAATCCAGCTTCCCCAGGTTATCAATATAACCCATCATCTTAATGACATGAGGACTGACTGGACTGTCCTTTGGTAGCTTGCATTCAATGAGAGATTTAACCGTCTGGTATCTCTCAGTTCGTGCTTGCTCCTGAAACATACTTTTCAGGCTAGTGATCATCTCCACGGGCGACTCCACGTTCTCGTATTGCTTCTGCAAATCCGAGTTCATGGTAGCCAACATGAGACAATTCACATCGACCACATCATTAGAATGCTTATCCCAAGCATTCCTTTCTGCATGTGGAGCATTGGCTCTCGGTTTTTCAGGGAGAACATTTTCAAGGACATAGTCCCGCTTCTCCTGCTTGAGAACAATTCTCAAGTTCCGATACCATTCGAGAAAATTCGATCCATTTAACTTGTCCTTCTCAAGGACGGATCGCAGGGAGAAAGAATTATTATGAGTAGTAGTCATAGCTGAGAACATAGAAAAGAAAAAAAGGTTTAGTTATGATGTTCAAGAAATGAGAAATCTTAACTTTTAAGAAAACTCGCATTATATTCAATCAATGCTTCCTCATATGAATATAATGATCCAAGACCCATATTTTACTGAATTCAAGTGAGCCACTGGCTATCACTCAACTTTAGCTATTTAGGCAAGCAACAACCTTGCTAGTTATATCCAATATAACTCTTGGTTGTGGATCGACATCTTATGTCCAATCCACCTGATGTCTCTGAGCCCAAAACGATTTTGATGGCCCAGTCAAGTAAACCAATCTCTTCAGTCACGTAATTGTTGATGTCTTGCACTGCAAGTCCATCAACACGATTACCTCTGCCTTACTCATGAAATTGTGGACATCTTGCACTGCAAGTCTATCACACAACTAAATGGGTCTTGACAGTTGACAAGATTGGAAAGACATCAAGTATCACTTGATATTTGGTTGAGGAACGGAACCATTTAAAACGTTCAGTTTTACTATGTTTTAATTCTTATAATTAATCCGCGATGACCGATCAATCCAATTGATCCGGTTTTGAGTACCGGTCAGCGTCGATCGATGCTACATTAGCATCGGTCGATGCCAACCTAATCAAACCAATCGCATTTAAACCATTCACAGTGTTCGACCATTATTTACCAAGCTCGATAACCGGTCCAATCCAATTGAACCAATCCAACAATCTCGCGAGGCTGTGTCGATCGATGCAACAATTGCATCGATCGTCACTAGGCGAAAACTAGGTTTATTCGGGTTTTCGCCCTGCATCGATCGTTTCTGGATTGGCAACGATCGACACCATAAGAAAAACCCTAAATTTTATTCGGGTTTTCGCTCTGTGTCGATCGATGCCGGATTGGCAACGATCGACACTATGCGAAAAACCTTAAAACGTTTTCGAACAAAACCCTAAACTAGGTTACTTTGATCAAAACGAGTTTTAGCATGCTTGTATCACTTATACAAAGATATAGATTCAACTAATCTAATCATCATGCTACAGATTCAATGGAACCCTAAGGCTCTGATACCACTGAAGGAATTTCTAGCAGTTCTAATCAGGATTAGCAACCCTAGTCTGAATTCCGAGCCTAGGATCTAAGGTTCATGTAATTGAATCTATTGGGATCTCAGATTTACCTGATGATTAGCAGCGGAAGTATTTGCAGATAATCGAGATCACGAAGCGCCTCAAGTGCTGCGCCTCTACTGGTATCCACACGCACACAAACTGGACCGCAGTGATGCTAGTGCCTTACAGAGATCTAATCTCCAGAGAGGTTTCTATCTGTGTTTTGGTGGCTGTGTATTAGGTTAGGGACGAGTTTAGGTCGACCATATATCTTATATATGTCGGCTTAAACCACAACGGAATTAACCAACGATTAAACCGAATTAATCTGATTAATCCGCGAGTGCATCGATCGATGCACTCTCTGCAACGATCGATGCTGTCCCAGAACATTGATATCGAATGCATATCACATATGCATTCACTGGATCATTACATTAATGATCAACCTCGTCTTTGACGCCCAGTTTGCTTAGGTGTGTGACCCTGTAGGATCATATAACACTAGCAATGAGTTCTCAACTCATTGATCATAAGTGGCTTCTAGCAAAGCGTTATGACTACCTAGTGTTACGTGATTGTCTCATCTCGACTATACGACTTTCACTTAGAGCAAGTACAATAGATTTTAGGACATTCCCAACAATTTCATAATTGCAAACATCCAAATGCAAAACAACAAACCTAAACCACAACTTTCCTTATTCACATACTTCATCACAATCACATAGACACAAGTTTATCGTTAGGTCATGCAACTGTAAATCCTAAAGCATAAGAAATGAATTCGACATCTGAATTTGGTCTCTACACCTTTTCTGTTCCAACCGTAGTTACTTGTACCCATACCTTGCTAGCATTCGGACCTAGGGGGACGAAATGAATTTTATCATCCGGATTAGTGGAAAAGATTGTGCCTCTGCAACGATTTCTCCCGAGTTGTCCACATCTAACATCTTACATCTCTTATGTTGATTCGATTTGGTGTCCTCCATGCAGCTAACATGTTGTGACTCACAATACAATACCTTACATTAGAAATCCAGCTAATACAAATCCAACACATAAATCAAATGGAACACATTCAACAGACCAATCCTAATTAACAGAGCAAAACCAACACATAATTCAGCAGAATAGATTCAACAGAGCAAAACAACCACATATAATTCAGTAGAAGAGATTCAACAGATCAAAACCAACACAGAGCAAATGCAACTTAAGAAATCCAACAGATTAAATCTAATATAGCAATTCAACAATTATATTAATATAGGGATAGAATCCGATGGTGATGCTACTTTTGATGATGTTTGCTTTAGGTGATGCTGTGATACCCCGTATCCAAAAATATGGTCAACGGGCAGAAGAAAAGTCAACAGGGGTAAAATCGTAATTTTGCCAAACCCATGGGAAAATGGTAATTTTGCCAAAGTTCAAGACGGAAGACTTGATGGGCCAAATGTTCTCTCTTTAAACCATAAAGAACATTTACAAGATCCAAATTCGAAGAAACGGAGCAGAAACGCATTTTTCGGAGTAACGGTCGGAAAATCGACAAAACCGGGAAAACTTTGGAAAATCATAACGGGAGCTAGGAAACTCCAAATGGGATGATTCAAGTTGCTAAATTCATCTAAAATCAAGAAGAATCAGTTTATGGAGGTTTGGAGATTTATGGGAATCGTTTGTTATTTTCTAAAACAGTTATCGGAAAAATGAGCAAACCGAGCAAAAGTGAGCAAGCAAGTTAAGGAAGGGTTTATTGGATTGGGCCGGTTTTAATGGGCCTTGGTGGACTTCAGACACTCACCAGAGACAGGTGTGAGCTCTCCAGGTCGCCAGCTTTAGAGGAGAGGTGGCATCACCACATTTGATGCATGAGGAAGAGTGTATCCATGCAAAGAATCTTTACTATTCATGCATCTCACTCATTTTGATCTGAATCTCTCTCACTCTAGACACTCTCTGTCGAAAACTCTCTCTGTTTCTCTCCAGAGAAAATTCAACAAACTCATTCCTTTGCTTTGAAGATCCAAGAACACTTCAAGAACAAAAGATGTTCTTCATAGCTTCTCACACAAGAAATTGCATAACTCTCTCATCTTGAACTCAAATCCTCTGCTTCCAAGTCCAGTAGCTTCATCTCATTCTCCTCTACATTCTCCAGCCAGCCACCGTCGCCGGAGCTCGCCGGAATCCGGCCAAGAAGCAGCCGCGGTTAGGGTTTCTAGGGTTAACTCTCTCTCTTCAACATATTTCAAGGATTCAAGGCTATGGATGGGTAGATCTAGTCAAGAGGAGTAGATTGGTGGGTGGAAGAGCTTCTGATTCATCGGAGAAAGCCACCGCCGCCGCGGTCAACGCCGGATCCGCCGTGGTCAATGCTGGAGGAGTCGCCGGAAAACCTCCTTTCGCCGTCAAATCTTCAAGCGGTTCTTCAGGGGTGAAATGGGGATGCATTGGAGTTGGTTTGGTCTTGATTCAGTGGGAGAATCGGTTTAGTCAAACCGGTTAAGCCTCGGTCAACGCCGGTCAACGGTTTGACCTAACCGGTTTAACTAAACCGGTTGGTTTGGAGTTGGTTCGGTTCGATTTGGTGGTTCAGCGGGTCAAAGGGGTCAACCGGAGTGGTCAACGGTCAACCGGAGTCAAAGTCAACGGCCGGTCAATGCCGGTCAACGCGTTGACTCCGGCCGGTTTGTGTGTGCGGTTTGTGTTCGGGTATTCGAGAAGCTTCGGGGGTTCGTGTTCGGGTATTCGGAGAGGTTCGGGTTTAGTTCGGGGTCTCGAGAATCCGTATCCGCATCCGTGCCGTTCGTTCCATCATATCACTGTGAGTCGGCTCAAACACCGTAGTTGCATATAGAACGTTAAAGGGGAAAACCGTAGAGATATGAATGCATACCCGATCGTATTGAATTGAATTGTGAATTGATTGATCGAATTAAAGTTAAACCGGCTAGGGTTAAAGAAGCATGTTAGTGTTAAACGGATTAAACCTGTTGAGTGCCGTTAGGTTGGTAGTAATATTGCGTGATGCATTCATATAGTCGTTGCATGATTAGGGCCGTATATGCATATATATGTAAGTAAAGGATGGTAATTAAACGAATCTATATACGGGAATTAAGAGGAGTTAAAATACGGAAGTTAAACCTGAACGAACGTATAGAATATGAATGGTGTCGGGGTTTCCCGAGGTTAAATGAATTAAGTAATGAACAATGAGACGTCGGGGAGTTAGTAAGTTTACTAACTCTAAACCGACGGATCGAGGAGTTGATAAAAGATGATTAGGATTGGTTAAGAAAAGAGAAGTGTTGTGATTGATGAACCGTCTACGGGTTAGCAAGCGGCTAACCCAAGGTAGCGGGCGTAATTCGGTTAAAAGATGTTAGCAACCCTAATAGGCCTGTTGGGTGTTGTTTGTGTGTTGATTGCGTGGTGGTTTTTTTGTGTGGTTGTGGTTAACCTTTTTGTGCAGGCCTTTAGATCGTCTCGGTGTTGGGCCGAGCGATCCTTGTTGTTACTTAACTCGGTCACGGGACCGGTTAAGTTGTGGTGCTGACTTGGTACGGTGCCGAGTCAGAGCGGTGGTGTGTGTGAGTAGACTTGCGGGATGCGGGGTTGAGTTGATTGTTGTTATTGATTGAAATTGATTGCTAGAGTCCAAGCGAGTCTGCGTGTTTACATTTCTGCACTAGGACTCTAGGGTGCGTTAGATCCCGCAAGTCTAGGTGTTTGATTACGTTCTGGTACTTCCGACCCGATTGGATCCTCGGGTATTTACCTAATCGGAGAATAGTAATTCCGGTTATGGTGTTAACCTACTGAGTGACGCCGGTAGGTGTGTGGTCCGGAGAACACGGGGTCGCGTCCCAGGGCCGGACTGCACCGCGTATCGATGGACAGAGAACGGTGTCCTAGTCTTTGTGTGGACGGCTAGGAGTCGTGGGTTAGTTTCCATATCGGTAACGGTGGAAACCCGTGGAAGTTACCAAGATCGTAGGGGCCCAACGTTTTGTTTTGGCGTAGTTGGTAGTGCGCGGTAGATAGATCGAGTCTCAATCGGGAACATGTGCCGCAATGCTCCCGATTTCCTCTAATCGCCTTCTCTTTCTTTTGGCAATTGATTGTGTGTGGGCTCGACACGACGTGGTAGTGCGTGATCGGCTGTTGATTGATTGTTTGTTATTTTGGGGTTTTCGGGCGGGAATCTATAGATGATAGATAGATTAGAAGCTTTAGTGGGGAGTCGATTCACTGGGTGATCTTAGATCGCTCATTATACTCTTTTTGTGTTTTTCAGGTTAAGCAGCGACGGACGCGGGAGGTCCTCGGTGTAGTTTCGGGATGGCTTGTGGCGGGTTTTTGATTCGATGGTTTTGGGGTTTTTCTCTCGGTTCGGCTTGACGCCACTTTTGTATTGATTTGCGTGTTGATTATTTATTGATGAAAACGATTTGTAAAGTGACGATTAAACGTTGTGATGAACGTTTGATTTACTCAGAAATGAATGTGCTTTCCTGATATTGTGTTTAGTCCGAACCGACACAACTTGCTGAAGTGGTGCAAGGTGATCAACTTGTACTATGGAAGCGAGGATAGCGGAGTCAAGGATGGGTTAGTGCGAGCCTTTGTCTCAAACCGATCCGTCTCTGGCTTCGTCCTGTGGCGAACTTTTCCTGTTCGACTTGCTCGGGTTCGACCGGTCATGTTCTTGTTTGATTGTTGGCCGGTCAGCTCGACGGTCAGCGGAGAATGGGAAAGGGGTGTTACAGAAAGGTGGTATCAGAGCATGGTTCTGCATGGATTTCGAAGCTGTTCATTTCTGAGTGTTTTCCGTGGTTTTATCCAGTCAAAATTGTGTCTTACCCAAGCATTGATAGGGTCTAAGTTTTAATCCTATTCTACTGCAAGTGCACAGTTAAGTGATTGTAGTATATAGGGTATCGAATCCACAGAGACTCTGGTCTCGATAGAATAAGAACCGTAAAGATTAATACTAAGAAGAAAGCAGATGTGAAGTGAATTAAAAGCAAGGCAAGAAAATAAATCAGTAGCAAGATTGTTGTGAAAGCAGTTAACTAAAAGCGCTAAGTCTAGGGAATTCTCACGAAATCAGACAAGCAGACAAGTTAATCAGTCAGGATCTAATTAAACACAGTTCTAGAACTCAAATCACGGAATTAGAATTAACCAAATCTCTTTGCGAAAATCCTCTAAGTCTAAGTGCAGTAATCCAAATCTCTTTGCAATTACTAACAGATTAAACCAGCATTAATTTCAAGTTCGATATGTTCACAATTAAACTAAGCCAAATCTCTTTGCGAATAATTTAATTGCTCAACCTAAATAGTTCAGATTCTAAACCACACTCTCGTGTCGTATTTAGCAACCTAAGATCTAGATTCTAATTGATCAGGTTAGAACTAGCAATAAGCACAATTTAGATCGAAGAACATTCTATTTATGTGAATCCTTAACTGAATTAAACAAGTCTAGCAAGTCATCAAATCCTTAATGAGAAACCCTAAACCTAACTATGAATCTACTCAGACATGATTAATGAAACAGAAATCATAGAATTAATAGATTGCTTATAAGAAATTGAATAGATAAAGGGGTTCGAAATCTTCTCCAAAATAGATGAAGTACAGGAATAGATCAGCCCCAAAAGCTCTAAAAATCTCTTAGCTCTAAGTATGAAAGCGTATGTAAAATAAACACCAAAATCCTAATTATATAGGCATAATCTCGGCTGGGGCTTCTTTGTAAATACTGGAAACTTCTGGGCCAAAGTGCAAAATCTTGAATCTTTATTAAACCGCCGTATTTGGCCCATCTCGCTAGTGTGTCGATCGACACCAAGGGTGTGTCGATCGATGCATGATCTCAAATCGGACAGTGAGCTCAATCTCTCGGCCAAGCACTCCAAAAATCCCCAAAATGCTCCAATATCTCCAATTCCGCTCCAAACCTGATTATACCTGTTAAAGACTCTAAAAGAACACAAAAGAACACTAAAACACAATTATATCATGGCATAAAACCGGTAAAAACCATGATATATCAACTCCCCCACACTTAGCCTTTGCTTGCCCTCAAGCAAAACAGAGAACTAGAATGTAGTGAAGAGGTTTGAAAACTCTTCAGAAACTCTTTTCATCTTAGAAGCAGCAACACTCAGATTCCCCTTAGTAAACCACATGAAAGAATCAACCTCCAGACATCAAGACCAACATATACTTCCCCCACACTTAGCAACTGTCCTAAGTAAACTCCACAATCACATTCACACATTCAAATTTACCCTACTGACTTCTGCAAGTATTAAAGTGCGGTCTCACCTAAGGAGTATCGATCAAAGGCACATGGACTCTTACCTTATCATCTTTAGACCACCATACTATCTTTCTCTAGTCCCTTTCTTCTCTTTTCCCTTCCTTAGCATTCTGATTTTTCCCCATTGGGTATCATTTTATTTTTTTTATCAGTGCTCTTCCCGTTAAGGGGTGTACTTTGGACACATTCCATGGATGCACAGGATATGAGAGTTTTAGCTACCATTCCCATGACCACTTCGGAGTTACTAACTCATCCTCAGTTTATTATCTTTTTTTTTTTTAATGGAAGGGGAGAAGGGAACTAAATATGACAAGTTTACAGGGTGTGTCAGAACTAACAAGGGAATCCGACACAAAGTATACCAAGCCCTTAGGTGAGAAATCTAAGTCAGTATTAAGGTGAAGTCAGTAAAAGGATCCTCTGATACCTGAAGCGATGTGGGTGTTCTCAGTAGGTTGATCCATGTCTGGGTTTTCTAATAGTCAGAGATAATCTGCAGCTTCATCCCAATGGTTACTTAAGTTCCTGCAAGTGCTGCTAATCTTCTCAAAAAATCATTGTTTCTTACTTAAACAATTTTGACTCAATAAAACAAATTTTGAAAAATTTAACTGACTCTAGAAAACAAAAAGAAAGAAGTTAGTAGAACCTCCCCCACACTTAAGACACACTGTCCCCAGTAGTGTCAAGCGAAGGATTGGCAAAAAGAAAAGAAAAATTTGTTTAAGGAATGGTTAAGTTCTGTTGGGTTTTACCTCTGTCGCTCAGGCATCGATCGTTGCACTAGGTGCATCGACCGTTGCTAGGCGATTTTTCGTGTATGATCGATCGTTGCTCAGGACCGCAACGATCGCTGCAGTGCAATTTCGATCGTGTTGTGACGATCGACACAATAGTGTGTCGATCGACGCACTGCGATTCGTCCGAGACCTGCAAACAAAAACTCACCAAAACCAGAAACAAAACGTAAAATCCTACAAAAACACTAAAATTAAAATGCAAAAACGAAAACAGTGGGTTGCCTCCCACTCAGCGCTTGTTTAAGGTCATTAGCTTGACCAGACGAACAAGATCTTTCAGGCTCCACGAGATCTTGACAAAGACTTTTTCTGTCTCTGTTCAAGTCTCATCATCCAGGGTGGCGAGTAGGCTGTTGCAGAATGCTTCAGTCCAAGAAAAGTAGGAGTGAAATGTGCGCCAGGATCTAGAATCACGGTATCATCCGGCTGCTTATCACCTGCATCCATGATGGTGAATGTCTGCCCATCTATCAATGGCTTGCGCAGCTTGTCCATCTCAAAATGCAGCGGCTCATCTCCCAGGTGGAGGTCTATTAGACTGTGTCTAACATCTATCACTGCTCCCGCTGTAGCCAAGAATGGTCTTCCAAGTAGCAATGCATCATCAGGATCACTGTCATATTTCAACACTAGGAAGTCTGTTGGAACCAAATAGTTTCCAACTCTCACCGGGACGTCCTCAAGGAGTCCTTCTGGAACTCGTATAGACTGATCAGCTAGGACAAGAGAGGTCCTAGTAGGAGTAAAATCCAGCATACATAGCTTCTCTGCCACAGAATATGCCATAAGACTTCCAACAGCTCCCAGATCACAAAGAGAGCGCCTAAAATTATCCTCAAAGATAGAACAACTTAGCACAAAAATCCCAGGATCAGGCAGCTTCTTGGGAACCTTGGTTAACAGCACATCACTTATCTGTTGAGGGACTACAATCACCCAATCTTTCAGCTCTTCATCCAAAGGCAACATTTTGTTCAAATACCTCTGCACACATGGGTGATAAGGTGGATCATCAGATGATGGAATTTCTTCCAACTCTTCACCAATCTCCTCTAGCTGCTTAAGCTCTTCAATCTCCTGCTTTATCACTTCAGATACTGAGGGATATTGTCTAATTAATTGTCCATAAATCTCCTCCTGAGTAATCTCAGACACTCCAGGGAACAAGCGATTAAGCTCCAAATCTGCATCAATGCTGTTAACATCCGGCGAGTCTGTCTGTTCACGACCTGCATCGACCGACACTAGGGGTGTGTCGATCGATGCAACACTGTTTTCACAGTTTTCACCCGAGAGATTTTCTCCAAAATCCGAAAATTCAACCTCTTCCACCAACTCAGCTGTGCTTAGCTCAAATCCTTCACCTAGGTGAGATCCATCATCAATGTACACAGACCAGGCCTTAATATGGGTGTCTGCTACTCCTTTTCCTTTCATAGAACTGGAAATCTGATTCACCTGAGTATCCAACTGCTTCATATGAGTGTTTAGAGACTCAAACTTTCCATTGAGATCCTCATAGACAGCATCCAACTTCTTATTGCAGTCCACAGAAATCTTGGTCTGACTCTCCAGCAGCTGTTCCATCATTGTCTCCATCTTACTCTCATGAGCAGTGGCTGCAGGAGGAGTCTGATAAGATGAAGATCCATAGGTTCTCTGAGTGCCTTGTCCAAAAGGCTTCTGAAAACCACTTGTCTGTCCAAAGGAGTTTTGATTGCCTGTGAAGGCACTCTTCTGTCCTCCATTGAAGAATCTGTTTCCCTGCTGATTACCAAATCTGTTACCTTGGAAACCAGATCCTCCAATGTAATTCACATCTTCTTCCTGAGTGTCCTCCTCAGTCTGAATTACCTCAACATCTTGGGCAAAGTGGACAGCCTTCTTACCAGCCAGGAGATTGCAAATTGTGTCCAGCTTAGATCTAAATTCAGCCATCTCTGAATTCTCTACACTTCCACCAGATTTCTTCCTCCTATCATCCATAGTCTTGCAACTGTTGCTGCTTACTAAGTTCTCAATCAACTGCTTAGCTTGTGCAGGAGTCCTGGTGTTGAAGTTTGCATTACTGGAGTTATCCAGCGCAGACTGATATGGCAGATCTATGCCTCTGAAGAAGATACCTAGCAATGTGACCTCAGTGAATCCATGGTGTGGGCAGTCACGCTGGTACTTCCTAAATCTCATCCAAGCAGTCTTAAGAGGCTCATTAGGGCCTTGGGTAAATGTCAGAATGTCCTGTCTGGACTGATCGGAACGCGCATCATCATAGAAGTGACGCAGAAACTCACTCTTCAGGGCTGCCCAAGTAGTATACTGACCAGGTGCTCGTTGCTTCAGCCATGCAGAAGCGTCTCCAGCGAGACTGTATGCAAAGAGTTTAAGGAACAGATAATCCTGGCAGACTCCATCATACTTCATTCCATTGATTAGGTCCTCAAATGTATCAATGTGATCCATAGGCTGCTCCGTAGGATGACCATGGAAGGCATTCTGTCTCATCAGCGAGTAGTAGATGGTCTTGATCTCAAAGTCATCCCTCTCAAAACCAGGAAGTACTAGAGCTGACCGGTTTGCATGAAACTCATCCGGTCTGTTGTAGTCAGCTAAAGTCCTCTCATGGACAACCATCTCTCTACCTTGGGCCTGTCTTTGGCCTTGGTTCTGCTCCTGTTGCGGTTGCTCAGGAGGATCAGGGATTACATTCCCTTCAGCATCAACCCGTTGCCCAGCAGCATTATACGAATTGTTATCTCGGTCCCTCAGGGTACCTTGAGCATCAGGCATAATGATTAGCTTATGTACCACCATCCTTGCTCTTCTTTCTCTCCTGTTAGTCCTCTCTAGACGTCCAAGTTCTTCAAATCCGAGATTAACGAGGTTCAGGTTCTGATTACTTCGAGTTTCACGCGTCTGCATAAACTGTCTGTAATCGTCAAGCAACGATCGATGCAATCAGTGCAACGATCGATTCAATCTCAGAATCGCCTAGTGACAATCGACACAAAGGTGCAACGATCGACGCAAAGCGAAATCGGTACCTGCGACAGAGAGAAAACAGAGAGAAATCAGTAACTTAAAATAAAAATAAAAATAAAACGAAACAAAGAAAATAAAAAT
This sequence comes from Orychophragmus violaceus, assembly GCA_030180135.1. Classification (NCBI taxonomy): domain Eukaryota; kingdom Viridiplantae; phylum Streptophyta; class Magnoliopsida; order Brassicales; family Brassicaceae; genus Orychophragmus; species Orychophragmus violaceus. Next base: position 10,531,297 of record CM058234.1, on the reverse strand, counting down.
CCTAGTAAAAACCCTAAGTTCGATCCTATCGAAGCCTCTAAGAGTCCCCGGCAATGGCGCCAAAAACTTGATAGGGTCTAAGTTTTAATCCTATTCTACTGCAAGTGCACAGTTAAGTGATTGTAGTATATAGGGTATCGAATCCACAGAGACTCTGGTCTCGATAGAATAAGAACCGTAGAGATTAATACTAAGAAGAAAGCAGATGTGAAGTGAATTAAAAGCAAGGAAAGAAATAAATCAGTAGCAAGATTGTTGTGAAAGCAGTTAACTAAAAGCGCTAAGTCTAGGGAATTCTCAGGAAATCAGACAAGCAGACAAGTTAATCAGTCAGGATCTAATTAAACACAGTTCTAGAACTCAAATCACGGAATTAGAATTAACCAAATCTCTTTGCGAAAATCCTCTAAGTCTAAGTGCAGTAATCCAAATCTCTTTGCAATTACTAACAGATTAAACCAGCATTAATTTCAAGTTCGATATGTTCACAATTAAACTAAGCCAAATCTCTTTGCGAATAATTTAATTGCTCAACCTAAATAGTTCAGATTCTAAACCACACTCTCGTGTCGTATTTAGCAACCTAAGATCTAGATTCTAATTGATCAGGTTAGAACTAGCAATAAGCACAATTTAGATCGAAGAACATTCTATTTATGTGAATCCTTAACTGAATTAAACAAGTCTAGCAAGTCATCAAATCTTTAATGAGAAACCATAAACCTAACTATGAATCTACTCAGACATGATTAATGAAACAGAAATCATAGAATTAATAGATTGCATATAAAAAATTGAATAGATAAAGGGGTTCGAAATCTTCTCCAAAATAGATGAAGTACATGAATAGATCAGCCCCAAAAGCTCTAAAAATCTCTTAGCTCTAAGTATGAAAGCGTATGTAAAATAAACACCAAAATCCTAATTATATAGGCATAATCTCGACTGGGGCTTCTTTGTAAATACTGGAAACTTCTGGGCCAAAGTGAAAAATCTTGAATCTTCATTAAACCGCCGTATTTGGCCCATCTCGCTAGTGTGTCGATCGACACCAAGGGTGTGTCGATCGATGCATGATCTCAAATCGGACAGTGAGCTCAATCTCTCGGCCAAACACTCCAAAAATCCCCAAAATGCTCCAATATCTCCAATTCCGCTCCAAACCTGATTATACCTGTTAAACACTCTAAAAGAACACAAAAGAACACTAAAACACAATTATATCATGGCATAAAACCGGTAAAAACCATGATATATCAAGCATCCATTAGGAAACCGAGCCGCATCTGTAAATCCGGGGTTGGGATGGGGTAAAAAATTTGTATTTTGTGTACTAATTTTTATTGGTGGTTTTTGATTGCAGACAGCAGCAGAGTGTCCCTGGACGGAGTGTGTGTGGGTGTGTGCATTGGGTGTGAGAGATTGCAGCGAGCAGTATGGGTGAGTGTCGGATGACACGGGCAGAGTATCAGGCTTTGGTAGACCAGCATCAGGCAGGTCTAAGGATAGCACCGCAGGGTCAGTCGCAGGGTTCTCGTGTATCAGATCGACCGCCAGTTGTGCCCCGAGTGCATCAGGGAGCGAGAGCCGCTGCTGTGGATTGGAGGCCGTTACCCGATCCGTTACCGCCTTCCCTTCAGGACGACGCAGGTACCGCAGACCCGACCGCAGGAGTGATGGGATATTTGGGATTCACAGATTATGGGTTGCCTTCGTTTCCACCTCAGCTTGAGGCACCTACAGTACCATCGGGGATGCAGCTTGAGGCACATGATGTGCCACTACTTTTCAGTTTGCATGAGTCGGACTTTATTCCACTTGGTGGAGGGGACTTTCAGTTGGATCCGTTACACCCAGTTTTCGACATGGACATGGAGCCGTTGGATTCGGAGCAGCATGCGCAGTGGGCGCAGCAGTTGGACGAGCAGATGGCGATACTAGAAGACGTCTTGGAGCAGCATGTTGGGCCGCATCATCAGCCAGGATCGTCGCAGAGGTAAGGAGCTCCATCACCCGGTTCCACCGAGCCATACTCAGCGATGGAGTCAGCCACAAGAGTTGAGCCGATGTCGACGGCAGGATCAGACTCGCAGTTTGAGTCAGTTACATCACCAGAGGCACTGCCGACTGAGCCGGTTGCACCACCGGAGATTCCACTAGCCGACACGCCAGATTCAGTGCCGCCTATGCCTGTGTATCGGACATGTAGCGCCTGCGGAGTTCAGGGCTTTCATTTGTATTGGTGTACACGACCAGTTGATCCGCGCTACCGTGAGACGTATCAGCCAGTGCCGAGTCCATATTATTATCAGGTGTGCGGGATGGACGGCCATATTGCACCTATCTGCCCGATCGCAGGGCCCAGACCTCGTATGTCAGACGCAGAGCCACATCGTGCCCCGTTACCTGAGGAGTATCGACCTTGTCCGAGTCGTCGTGACGGTGGGCTTATTCGATAGTCAGTTATTCAGCAGCCAGCCGCGCAGTCACCCGTAGCGCAGCCACCATTGGAGTAGCCACCGAGACCATCGAGGAGTTGCAGGAGGTGCAGAGACGAGGGACACAGAGCATCCGCTTGTTCCCGTCGATCCAGTTCTCGTCGGTCCCGCTCAGCGCCGTCCCGGTTTGTCAGATTTGTGGTCGCAGAGGTCATGTAGCGCAGTTGTGTCCGATGGCAGAGCCGCAGCAGGTCGGACCGCCGACTAGAGATGCGCACCCACCACACCCTCCCGGCGCGCCTGCCAGTGGGTACCAGCGCGAGCCGCGATGCCGGTTGTGTATGGCATTCCGGTCGTGTTGGGGCTGTTAGAGTTAGAATAGTTAGGCCAGGTAAGTTGGGCACTAACTATGTTGTTGTTGTGTGTATCTAGATCGGCGATTCTTGCATGTGGTTTCAGACATCTCCGGGTTATGACGATGCAGTTTGGGGGTTAGGGTATGGATGACGGACGTCTCGTGGTTGTATTTCTGCTTTACTTATGTATTTAAAAACCTCGAAACATGTGTGTGTTGTTGTTCTTATGTATGTATGTGATGCAGAATTTTTCTACTTATCGTTATGGCTTGCGTAGTAATTGTTTGCATGCATGTGATGGTTTTGGATGCAAACGAATTACCACGTGAAGTTTGATGATGCGCGGAACTGACGACCGTTCATCATAACCTAAACCCAGACTGACGACATATCCGGAGCGATCTAGTGATTGCTTGGCTGTGTGTGGTAATTGGTTGCTTTTATTTGATTGCTTGCGTGTTTTATTGAATGCTTGTGTGGGGGCATTAGTTAATTAGGGTTGCGTTTCGTGTGTGGTGTAGCACTGTGAAAGTGCTAGTGTTTATGGCCTGCTTAGCATGCGCGGGGTGTGGATGGTGGTGGTAAGTAACAGGTTGAGTAGTTTAAATTTTGTTGCATTCGTTAAGTTGTTAGAGATAGAAGTGTTAGAACCTTTTCGTTTAAGGTGTTGAGCTAACTCGAGTATGGTTGTAATCGACTGTCGATTCGCGAAAGAGCGGAATTATAGAATATCGTTACTTAATCATGGGTAACCATTGGGTACATGATTAACTAACTATATCTCTATGAGGAAGTGAAATCGAGGGATGGATCGGTTTGAATTTCACCACTCCAGTGAAAGTTGTTGTGTTGAATGTAGGACGGAATGGACGATGCGATACGAATGCGAGACAAAACCCGAACCCGAAAGCGAGATGGAGTGGAAAGGAGCCATGAGACAAGTTGACCCGGGAAGTGAAGCAGTTAGTATGAATCGTCAGTGGAAAGTGTATCAGTACAGAGCAACAGGAAGAGCGAAGCGGTTGGTATGATGAGTTAGCGAAAAGATTTGAAGTAACGTCAGCGACAGTGTGGAGACCAGAGTGAAGCAATCAGTGTGAATGGAATGGAAGGTTAGCCAAGTCGGATTCAGAAATCAAAAATTCGGTAAGAGTGCTCGGGAAGAAAAAGGTCGTATCGGAATCAGAGTGGAGTTATTAGTACGGGGAATTGGAAGTCAGAAGAACGTTAGGTTTGGAATGCAGTATTTTGAAGCGTGTCTCGGGGAGACAAACCAGTCTCGTGAAGGACGTGGAAGTCGAAGCAAAATGGGGAAGTCAGAAGTGAGAATCAGTGGAAAGTTAGATGGAAAGTTTGGAAAGAGCACAGGAAGACAAGAAGTCAGAGTTATACAGCAGTGTTCGAGTAAGGAAGCGTTGGAATGGAGTAGCGGAGCAACTTACAGAGTTTGGAACTGATTCGAAGTCTGGTAGTGACGGAGAATTCGGGGACCGAATTCCTGTAAGTGGGGAAGAATGTGATACCCCGTATCCAAAAATATGGTCAACGGGCAGAAGAAAAGTCAACAGGGGTAAAATCGTAATTTTGCCAAACCCAGGGGCAAAATGGTAATTTTGCCAAAGTTCAAGACGGAAGACGTGACGGGACAAATGTTCTCTCTTTAAACCATAAAGAACATTTACAAGATCCGAATTCGAAAAAACGGAGCAGAAACGCATTTTTCGGAGTATCGGTCGGAAAACCGACTAAACCGGGAAAACTTCGGAAACTCATAACGGGAGCGAGGAAACTCCAAATTGGATGATTCAAGTTGTTAAATTCATCTAAAATCAAGGAGAATCAGTTTATGGAGGTTTGGAGATTTATGGGAATCGTTTGTTATTTTCTAAAACAGTTATCGGAAAAATGAGCAAACCGAGCAAAAGTGAGCAAGCAAGTTAAGGAAGGGTTTATTGGATTGGGCCGGTTTTAATGGGCCTTGGTGGACTTCAGACACTCACCAGAGACAGGTGTGAGCTCTCCAGGTCGCCAGCTTTAGAGGAGAGGTGGCATCACCACATTTGATGCATGAGGAAGAGTGTATCCATGCAAAGAATCTTTACTATTCATGCATCTCACTCATTTTGATCTGAATCTCTCTCACTCTAGACACTCTCTGTCGAAAACTCTCTCTGTTTCTCTCCAGAGAAAATTCAACAAACTCATTCCTTTGCTTTGAAGATCCAAGAACACTTCAAGAACAAAAGATGTTCTTCATAGCTTCTCACACAAGAAATTGCATAACTCTCTCATCTTGAACTCAAATCCTCTGCTTCCAAGTCCAGTAGCTTCATCTCATTCTCCTCTACATTCTCCAGCCAGCCACCGTCGCCGGAGCTCGCCGGAATCCGGCCAAGAAGCAGCCGCGGTTAGGGTTTCTAGGGTTAACTCTCTCTCTTCAACATATTTCAAGGATTCAAGGCTATGGATGGGTAGATCTAGTCAAGAGGAGCAGATTGGTGGGTGGAAGAGCTTCTGATTCACCGGAGAAAGCCACCGCCGCCGCGGTCAACGCCGGAGCCGCCACGGTCAACGCCGGAAGAGTCGCCGGAAAACCTCCTTTCGCCGTCAAATCTTCAAGCGGTTCTTCAGGGGTGAAATGGGGATGCATTGGAGTTAGTTTGGTCTTGATTCAGTGGGAGAATCGGTTTAGTCAAACCGGTTAAGCCTCGGTCAACGCCGGTCAACGGTTTGACCTAACCGGTTTAACTAAATCAGTTGGTTTGGAGTTGGTTCGGTTCGATTTGGTGGTTCAGCGGGTCAAAGGGGTCAACCGGAGTGGTCAACGGTCAACCGGAGTCAAAGTCAACGGCCGGTCAACGCCGGTCAACGCGTTGACTCCAGCCGGTTTGTGTGTGCGGTTTGTGTTCGGGTATTCGAGAAGGTGCGGGTGTAGTTCGGGGTCTCGAGAATCCGTATCCGCATCCGTGCCGTTCGTTCCGTCATATCACTGTGGGTTGGCTCAAACACCGTAGTTGCATATAGAACGTTAAAGGGGAAAACCGTAGAGATATGAATACATACCCGATCGTATTGAATTGAATTGAATTGTGAATTGATTGATCGAACTAAAGTTAAACCGGCTAGGGTTAAAGAAGCATGTTAGTGTTAAACGGATTAAACCTGTTGAGTGTCGTTAAGTTGGTAGTAATATTGCGTGATGCATTCATATAGTCGTTGCATGATTAGGGCCGTATATGCATATATATGTAAGTAAAGGACGATAATTAAACGAATCTATATACAGGAATTAAGATGAGTTAAAATACGGAAGTTAAACCTGAACGAACGTATAGAATATGAATGGTGTCGGGGTTTCCCGAGGTTAAATGAATTAAGTAATGAACGATGAGACGTCGGGGAGTTAGTAAGTTTACTAACTCTAAACCGACGGATCGAGGAGTTGATAAAAGATGATTAGGATTGGTTAAGAAAAGAGAAGTGTTGTGATTGATGAACCGTCTACGGATTAGCAAGCGGCTAACCCAAGGTAGCGGGCGTAAATCGGTTAAAAGATGTTAGCAACCCTAATAGGCCTGTTGTGTGTTGTTTGTGTGTTGATTGCGTGGTGGTTTTGTTGTGTGGTTGTGGCTAACCTTTTTGTGCAGGCCTTTAGATCGTCTCGGTGTTGGGCCGAGTGATCCTTGTTGTTACTTAACTTGGTCACGGGACCGGTTAAGTTGTGGTGCTGACTTGGTACGGTGCCGAGTCAGAGCGGTGGTGTGTGTGAGTAGACTTGCGGGATGCGGGGTTGAGTTGATTGTTGTTATTGATTGAAATTGATTGCTAGAGTCCAAGCGAGTTTGCGTGTTTACATTTCTGCAATAGGACTCTAGGGTGGGTTAGATCCCGCAAGTCTAGGTGTTTGATTACGTTCTGGTACTTCCGACCCGATTGGATCCTCGGGTATTTACCTAATCGGAGCATGGTGATTTTGGTTATGGTGTTAACCTACTGAGTGACGCCGGTAGGTGTGTGGTCTGGAGAACATGGGGTCGCGTCCTAGGGCCGGACTGCATGGAAGCTTGGGTTATCTAGGGGTAGCCTGAGTCACCGCGTATCGATGGACCGAGAACGGTGTCCTAGTCGTTGTGTGGACGGCTAGGAGTCGTGGGTTAGTTGCCATATCGGTAACGGATGAAACCCGTGGAAGTTACCAAGATCGTAGGGGCCCAGCGTTGTGTTTTAGTGTAGTTGGTAGTGCACGGTAGATAGATCGAGTCTCAATCGGGAACATGTGCCGCAGTGCTCTCGATTTCCTCTAATCGCCTTCTCTTTCTTTTGGCAATTGATTGTGTGTGGGCTCGACACGACGTGGTAGTGCGTGATCGGCTGTTGATTGATTGTTTGTTATTTTGGGGTTTTCGGGCGGGAATCTACAGATGGTAGATAGATTAGAAGATTTAGTGGGGAGCCGGTTCACTGGGTGATCTTAGATCGCTCATTAGACTCTTTTGTGTTTTTCAGGTTAAGCAGCGACGGACGCGGGAGGTCCTCGGTGTAGTTTCGGGATGGCTTGTGGTGGGTTTTTGATTCGATGGTTTTGGGGTTTTTCTCTCGGTTCAGCTTGACGCCACTTTTGTATTGATTTGCGTGTTGATTATTTATTGATGAAAACGATTTGTAAAGTGACGATTAAACGTTGTGCTGAACGTTTGATTTACTCAGAAATGAATGTGCTTTCCTGATAATGTGTTTAGTCCGAACCGACACAACTCGCTGAAGTGGTGCAAGGTGATCAACTTGTACTATGGAAGCGAGGATAGCGGAGTCAAGGATGGGTTAGTGCGAGCCTTTGTCTCAAACCGATCCGTCTCTGGCTTCGTCCTGTGGCGAACTTTTCCTGTTCGACTTGCTCGGGTTCGACCGGTCATGTTCTTGTTTGATTGTTGGCCGGTCAGCTCGACGGTCAGCGGAGAATGGGAAAGGGGCGTTACAGATGCTCCTTTTGATGATGCCGCTTTAGGTGATGCTTGTTTTGAAGGACTAGTGAGCCATGTCTTCAATAGGCCATGCGATAAACTCATGAAGTGCATTACCAATCAAATACAGTTCAGCACTAATAGGTCTTCACAAATAAGTTTCCTTTACATCCACCTTCTCCACTTTTACGAGTGCAGCATTGGGTCCGAGAGGAATATTGTTGGCTATTTGCTTTGGATCAGTTGAATACAAAGTACACTCAGCAACTACAACATCCTACGAGTTCCAATCATAGATGGTGACTCTAGCTAGTGATACCTAATTCATGCATAAATAAAGTAATACATATTAGAATAAAGAATGCATATCACTCTACAAAACTCATAATAAGATTATGCAATCAGAAAACATTATCGATGAACCGACAGTGTTTCAAAATGATTTTTCTCAGCTGGCCATGCAATTTTTGTACCCACAGCTTGGCCTAGAGATTGCATTGATGTCATTGGCCTACAGATAAATGCATCCTCTTTTGATACATATGTGACAATAACCGCAGCTGCGTTGGGAGCAACAGGAATACAACCAATCTTATACATCGGTTCAGCTGAGCAGAACTCTCCTTCCCCGACATAAACATCATCATATGAACACCAATCAAGTAACTGACACCTATTTACTACTTTGCTAGCATTACTAGCCTCGGACATACACACATCTTCAGACTGTTTTGACAATAAGTTAGTAAATTTGTAAAACTTACAAATTTTGAATACTAAATCGTATTAGTAGAGATTAACTAAAATGCTTCCTTTAGCTAAGCCACAAACTTCATTTTATAGATCTTTGATCGTGTTGATCAATTCTGTATTTGTAGCTTCTAGCCTCTGCACATGTGTGTCTCTAGCCTTCATGAAAGCTATCTTTGTTGCAATAACCCCTAAGCTCATTCCTCTAAGTCTTCCAGCCTTGTCTCTTCCTAATACATGACTCACCGCATCCTCTCTAATAATAGTACTAGAAGTAGAATCTAACTCACTGTTAATGGATTTGATTTGTTCCTGATACCAAAAAAAAACCCAAAAATAATTATAGTTCACTACACAATAACCAAAATATTGGAAATAACTTGTGCAGATTTAACTTATAATTGTTTCAGCAAACTCAGGTCTCATAGGATCCCCATTTGCATGAGTGTGTCCTGCTACCCACACTTGACTCCTACTCACTTTGGAAGGATCAACACTCTTCTTCTTCTACAATAAGCATAACCCTTTATTGTCCTCATACCAAACAACTAGATAATACAGTAAGCTACATATCATATCATGAGCCAGATGATTTTTAACATCGTGTTTCCAAAAATATGGTCAACGTGTAGAAGAAAAGCCAAGAGGGCAAAATCGTAATTTTGCCAAAGTCTAGGGCAAAATGGTAATTTTGGCAAAACATGAGACGGCAGCCGAGAAGGGCCAAATGTTCTTATTTTCAATAGAAAGAACATTTAGAAGACTAAAACTGGAAGAAACAGAGTTTAAACGGGGGTTTTCGGACTATCGGGAATGGAAACCGATAAGACCGATAAATCTTGTAAAATCCATAACCGGAGCTACGGAAGTCCAAATAGAGTGATTCAAGTTTATAAATTCATCTAAAATCATGTAAAATCAGGTTTTGGGGTTTTAAGAATTTATAAAAATAGTTAAGGGATTTCTAAAATATTAAACGCATGAACGGCTATACTAAAGCATCGGGAAAGAACGGTATTACAGATTGGTTTAAGCGGTTTGGGGCATGGTTTTTTATCAGAAAAACATCTCTGAAGACAGATGTCCTTACCTGGATGGCGCCACCTCTCCTATTCTAGATGCAATGCATGGATTAGTGCAACGAATCTTCATTTTGCATGGCATCTTCTATCTTATCACCATTCACTTCACCATTTGAATCCATCTGAACCTCTCTCTAGCCTTCTGTCGACCACACCTCTCTCCTATCTCCAGAAATCAACAAAAAATCCAGCAACCTCTTTGAATCTTCAAGGAAATACTAAGAACACTAGGTGTTCTTCATAGCTTGCATCACAAGAAACCCTTTATCTCTCAAACCATAAGCATGATTCTCAAACCACCTGTACCACTAGACTCCCCTCACTCTCCTCTACAACCGCCGCTTGTCAGATCACCTCGCCGTTGCCAGAGTTTCGCCAGAGCCGTCGTGGGAGAGGCGCCGCCGGCGAGGCCCTCTCTTCTTCATGGTGCAACCCCTTCTCAATAGCTCCTCCAATACCTTCTAAAGATTCTCATCACCTTATAGAGTCTTCTCAGCCGCCAGAGCTCGCTACCAACCGCCGGAATCTTCAAAACTCGCCAGTCAACGCCCCCCCCCCCCCCCCCCCCCCCCCCCCCCCGCCGTGGTCAACGCTGGAGCTCGGCCGCCGGAAAACTTTTGTCACCGCCATTTTCAAGCCGGTTCATCAGGGTGTGGTCTAGCATTGATTTGAGATGAAATTGGGCTGGTTTAGGAAAATTGGATCGGTTTAGTTAACTGGTCAAACTGCGGTCAACACCGGTCAACGGTTTGACTTAGACCGGTTTAACTAAACCGGTCAATTGAAGTTGGTTTAGCTGATTCAACTGGTTCAGTCTTGGTCAACTGTCCAAGACTTGGTCAACGGTCCAGGAGTGTTCCACGGTAAACCGGTCAACACCCGGTCAGCCCCAGTCAACAACCGGTCAACGCATTTGACTCGGACCAGTTCTTATTGCGGAAGTTCTAAGGGCATTCTAGAATCTTTGGGGTTCGTGTCGAAGTATTCGGAAGTTCTAAAGCCTGATACTCAAACCACTTGTACCACTAGACTCCCCTCACTCTCCTCTACAACCGCCGCTTGTCAGATCACCTCGCCGTTGCCGGAGTTTCGCCAGAGCCGTCGTGGGAGACGCGCCGCCGGCGAGGCCTTCTCTTCTTCATGGTGCAACCCCTTCTCAATAGCTCCCCCAATACCTTCTAAAGCTTCTCATCACCTTATAGAGTCTTCTCAGCCGCCAGAGCTCGCTACCAACCGCCGGAATCTTCAAAACTCGCCAGTCAACGCTCCCGCCGCCGTGGTCAACGCTGGAGCTCGGCCGCCGGAAAACTTTTGTCACCGCCATTTTCAAGCCGGTTCATCAGGGTGTGGTCTAGCATTGATTTGAGATGAAATTGGGCTGGTTTAGGAAAATTGGATCGGTTTAGTTAACCGGTCAAACTGCGGTCAACAACGGTCAACCGTTTGACTTGGACCGGTTTAACTAAAATGGTCAATTGGAGTTGGTTTAGCTGATTCAACTGGTTCAGTCTTGGTCAACCGTCCAATACTTGGTCAACGGTCCAGGAGTGGTCAACGGTAAACCGGTCAACGCCCGGTCAGCACCAGTCAACAACCGGTCAACGCGTTTGACTCGGACCAGTTCTTATTGCGGAAGTTCTAAGGGCATTCTAGAATCTTTAGGGTTCGTGTCGAAGTATTCGGGAGTTCGGGATTCAGTTCGATAGTCTCGAGATCATACCGCATCAGTTCCGTCAGTCTGCACTGAATCACAGTGATTCGGCTCAACTCGTAGTTAGATAGAATGCATATAGACCGGGAACTGAAAGCCGTAGAACTAGGAATTGCATACCCGTGCTTGAATGAATTGGTTGACGATTAATAACGATTGGTTAACTGTAAATCGGTTAAGTTATTGAAATGCATGTTAGGATCTTAGGAATAATTGTTGATTGTCGCTATGTTGTTAGTAATAAATGGTTGGTGCATTCATATAGACGTTGCATGGCAAGGACCGTATATGCATATATTATATACTAAAGAACGTTATTAAACGAATCGATTTACAGGAATTAAGACGACAGTAAAATACGTAAGTAAGCCCTAACGAACGTATAGAGTATATAACGGGTTGGGATTATGTTAAATTAGTGTTTGAAGGTTGATGAATGAATGAATTAAGTGAATCATGAGATATCGAGGAGATAGTAAGTTTACTATATCTAAACCGACAGCTCGCGAAATTATTAAAAGACACTTAGGGAAAGAAAAACTAAGGAATTGTGTGATCGTGGAGCCGTCTACGGATTAGCAATCTGCTAATCCAAGGTAGCGGACAAGAAGGATTTAAAAGATGTTAGAAAACCCTAATAGGCTTTCTTGTGTGGTTGATTGTGTTGATGCTTTGATGTTTTTGAACTTTGTGTGCAGGCCTATTTAGACTACCTGGGTGTTGGGCCGAGCGATCCTGGCGGACACTTAGTCTGGTCACGGGGCCGGTTAAGTTTGTAGTTACTGGCTCGGTATGGCGCCGAGTTAGAGTGTTGATGTTGGCGTGTGTTAGACTTGCGGGATAGTTCGTTATTTAATTGATGTTTATGATTGTGTGATGGGTGTTAGAGTCTCAATGAGTCTGCGTGTTTACATTACTGCACTAGGACTCTAGGATGCGTTAGATCCCGCAAGTCTAGGTTTTGAATGCGTTTCGGTACTTCCAACCCGAATGGATCCTCAGGTAGCTTTCTAATTGAATTGTGGGACTTCAGGCGGTGATTTCGATTATGGCGTTAACCTACTGAGTGACGCTGGTAGGTGTGCGGTTCGGAGAATACAGGGTCATGTCCTAGGGCCAAGCTGCATGGAATCTTAGGTTACTGTGGGGTAACCCGAGTCACTGTGTATCGATGGACTGAGAACATTGTCCTATGTCGTGAGACTTAGTGTTTACGTCTAGGAGTCGTGGGTTAGTTACCTGGTCCGTGGCGATGTAAACCCTTAGAAGTTACCGAGATCGTTTAAGGGCCCAGTGCGTGTGTTGTGTTTGTTCTGCGCGATAGATAGATCGAGTCTAATCGAGAGCATGTGCGGCAGTGCTTTCGATTTCCTTAATCACTTCTTCTCCTTTTGGCAAGTGCTTGTATGGTTTATCACCTTATGGTAGTACGTGATCGACCGTTTTCTCTATTGCTTGTTATTTTGGGATTTGGGGCGGGAATTTGTAGTTAATATATAGACTAGAAGCCTTTAGTGGGGAGCTGTCTCGCTGGGTGATCTTCGATCGCTCACTAGACTCTTTTGTGTTTTCAGGTTTAGTAGCGACGGACGCGAGAGGTCCTCGGTGTAGTTTCGGGATCGCTTTTGGTGGGGATTTTTGATTCGATGTTTTGTCGTTTTCTTGGTTTGGCTTGGCGCCATTTTATTATTGAAATTTAATAGTTGATTTTAATGGCAAAGCTGTTTTGTAAATGTGTAAACATTTGGTAAATGTTTATTTGCACAGTAATGAACATGCTTCCCTGATATATTGGTTTAGTACGAACCGACACAACTCACGGAAAAGTACGGGTTGAGAAGCCTTGTACTGTGAAAGTGAGGATAACGGAGTCAAGGACGGGTCAGTGCTAGCCTTCGTCTCAAACCGATATGTCTCTGGCTTCGTCTTGTGACGAACGTTTCCTGTTTGACTTGCTCGAGCTCGACTTGGTCATGTCCTTGTTTGATTGTTGACCGGTCAGCTCGACGGTCAGCTCGACGGTCAGCGGATAATGGGAAAGGGGCGTTACAAAAGGTGGTATCATAGCATGGTTCGTCATGGGTTCTAAAACAGTTCAATTCTGAGTGTTTTCCTTGTTTTATCGAGTCAAATTGTGTTACCGAAGCATCCATTAGGAAACCGAGCCGCGTCTTTCAAACCCGGGTGGGATGGGAATTAGGATTTTGTATCATCTGTACTAACATGTTTCTATGTTTTTGATTGCAGTCATTCAACAGAGTGCCCTCAGGGCGGGTTGCGTGGAGGTGCTTGTTGTAATGCCCCGTCCAAAGAAGTAACATACGGACGAGGAAAGACTACGCAATGCGAGATTTAACCGAGACGCAAGATGGATCAGAAGATAGGCGATATCCGATAATGTCCGAAAAATGTCGGTATGGCCGAAACGGAGGAAAATGGATCGGACGAAGACCGACGAGAAGTCAAAGTTGTGCGATCAACATCAAATTGATGTTGTTAGCCAAAGAGGACATTCTAAGACGTTTGGTCTAGCCAGAATTCAATTGGGACGAGCGAATTACGAGATGATCGAAGGACAATGAAGACAGACGAGGAACGGCGGGAAATTCCGAAAATTGACAAATGTGGGACGTCATATGTTTCTGATAGAGGAGATCAAACTAATAAGTTGGGTCGAAGCGGAATTTGAAAAGAGTGAACGGTTTAAGAGATATTCGCGTTGCGACTAAATCGGGTAAATCGGGTTAGAAGCACGACATGTCGCCGCGCATGGATGGAAGGGTGGAAACGCCTGGGCTGGCTTAGTGGCGCCACCACACACCCAGAGGTGTCCTCCTGCATGGAGAACGCAAGGTGTCGTCGCCGGGAAGAAGCACGGTGTCGCCGATGTGTTGCGACGCATGTTCGCCACCGGAACCGGCCAATCGGACGCTGCCATCTTAAACCGCCACCACCAGCTTGTTTTCACCTATAAATAAGGCCTATCCCCCTTCAGAAAACTCACACTTTTGAGAGCAAAAAGCGAAATCCTAGAGAGAGAAAGGAGAGAAAATCGGGTAGAGAGAGAAAGTTGTCGGGAAGGAGAAAAAGAGCCCCGATCGCGAGAGAGACGAAGGGTGAGCGTTCCGGGAGTGCGGGAAGCGGATTAGGAGTCCTTGGAGAGTAGGAAAGGCGGGCCAGGAGGTGAAGAACAAGGCGCTTAGGGAACCGAACCTCTGCCGAACCGAAAACCCGAGAGTGAGTCCCGATAGCTAGGATTAACGTTCTTGTTTTGCAGGGACAGGTTAGGAGTTGAATCTTGTGATTGATTTAGCTCTGTGATAGGGTTATATTAAGCATGTTTTGATGGTGAAGCATCACGTTCTTGGTTGGTTCTATGCTTGATATTGATTGCGTGTTGATTACGATATTGTGAGCATGTCGGGATTCGTGTGCAAGCAGGACAGGAACTGTTCCGCAAGCAGGTCGGGAACCGTTCCGCAAGAAGGTAGGGATCTGTTCCGCAAGCAGGACGGGAACTATTCCGCAAGTAGGACGGGAAACCGTCAAGCGGAATGGGTAACCGTTAGCGGGCCGGACGGGTGACGGCTTGCTAGCTCGACGGGATCCGTTTGCGTGCAGGACGGGTAACCGCTTGAGGGCATGTCGGGTTACCGCCTTGCATGATTGTGTTATTGTGACATTCTTGCTGTGTTTATCATGATTGAGTGTTGTTGGATGATTGATTGCTCGTGAACCCGGTCGCCTGCCATGATTAACGGTTGTGATGCAGGATCGGTTAGGACAAGCACGGAGGTGCCGTCCTATTCCGATAAGGTATTGGGGCATGGACCGAGGTTGACGTTGTTTGTTTAAGCATGATGAGATAAGTACAGGTTGGTCGGGGTACCGCCCGGAAATGGAATAAGATAAGTACGAGGTGGAAGGTATCCACTCGGAAAAGTGTGATGTGTATAAGTACGGAATCGGTTGAGGACCGTTCCGGAAAGTGTTGCATGGCATGGATTAGGAGGATGCTTCTGGCACTCCCGTTTGGTTACCTCCTAGCTCGGACGGAACTTGGGTCGCTCCCTTGGCTGAGCTGCTCGGACGGAACTCGGGTCGCTCCCTTGGCCGAGCATTGAGTGTGGTGCCAGCCGTGAGGGGTCGGGAGAAGCCACCAGTGACCAAATGGGGGAAGTGTCCGATGCATCTAGGAGGCCTCTGCGTGTGTTAGGTGTCTTCATCTAGACATTGTTAGCATTCACGATAAGGGATCATGTTATGCATTGTGTTTGTTTATATGCTTCCGCATTGTGCTTGTTGCTTGCCATTTGTAACACCCCCGACGCGGACTACGGACAATAGCCGAATCGGTGGTGCCACAAGATGTCGAACATCGCCAATGTCCCGGCACTGCCCATTGTCTGGCCGATCCACTGTCGATATTCGACCCTCTCGACTAAGGCCTAAGGCTTGCAAACCCGTACCCAAGTCAAGAGTTGTGTCGACTTGGACAAAGTCGAGTATCATTAGGCATCAGAGGTTTTATGTCTCGCAAAATACGTGTACCTCGCAAATAATAGTACGTATATTAGTACTCCGTGCGGACAACCTTATTAAAACGCGGAAACTTAATAATATCAAAACGTACTTAGATTTGTTTGAACAACCCACTTTACAAATCTATCCCGGTCACAACCTACGTCCGAATCCGCCCGCTACCCAACCTAAGGTTACCTGCGAGACAAAAGTTGTATAATGAGCAACCTTATGGGTTAGCCAGTGAGTCCAGAGCCCGCTAACAAACGTTAGTGCCCGACCCATCCCCATAGCCGAAGCATAAAGAAATAACAAGCAACAAGCACAATGCGGAAGCATATAAACAAACACAAAGCATAACACGATCCCTTATCGTGAATGCCAACAATGTCTAGATGAAGACACCTAACACACGCAGAGGCCTCCTAGATGCATCGGACACTTCCCCCATTTGGTCACTGGTGGCTCCTCCCGGCCCCTCACGGCCGGCACCACTCTCTTTGGTGGCTCCACCCGACCCCTCACGGTCGACACCACACTCAATGCTCGGCCAAGGGAGCGACCCGAGTTCCGTCCGAGCAGCTCAGCCAAGGGAGCGACCCAAGTTCCGTCCGAGCTAGGAGGTAACCAAACGGGAGTGCCAGAAGCATCCTCCTAATCCATGCCATGCAACACTTTCCGGAACGGTCCTCAACCAATTCCGTACTTATACACATCACACCTTTCCGAGTGGACACCTTCCACCTCGTACTTATCTCATTCCATTTCCGGGTGGTACCCCGACCAACCCGTACTTATCTCATCATGCTTAAACAAACAACGTCAACCTCGTTCCATGCCCCAATACCTTATCGGAATAGGACGGCACCTCCGTGCTTGTCCTAACCGATCCTGCATCACAACCGTTAATCATGGCATGCGACCGGGTTCACGAGCAATCAATCATCCAACAACACTCAAGCATGATAAACACAGCAAGAATGTCACAATAACACAATCATGCAAGGCGGTAACCCAACATGCCCTCAAGCGGTTACCCGTCATGCACGCAAACGGATCCCGTCGAGCTAGCAAGCGGTCACCCGTCCGGCCCGCTAACGGTTACCCATTCCGCTTGACGGTTTCCCGTCCTACTTGCAGAATAGTTCCCGTCCTGCTTGCGGAGCAGATCCCGACCTGCTTGCAGAACGGTTCCCGCCTGGTTGCGGAACAGTTCCCGTCCTGCTTGCACACGAATCCCAACATGCTCACAATATCGTAATCAACACGCAATCAATATCAAGCATAGAACCAACCAAGAACGTGATGCTTCACCATCAAAACATGCTTAATATAACCCTATCACGGAGCTAAATCAATCACAAGATTCAACTCCTAAACCGTCCCTGTAAAACAAGAACGTTAATCCTAGCTATCGGGACTCACTCGGGTTTTCGGTTCGGCAGAGGTTCGGTTCCCAAAGCGCCTCGTTCTTCACCTCCTGGCCCGCCTTTCCTACTCTCCGAGGACTCCTAATCTGCTTCCCGAACTTCCGGAACGCTCGTCCTTCGTCTCGCTCTCGATCGGGGCTCGGTTTCTCCTTTCCGGCGACTTTCTCTCTCTACCCGACTTTCTCTCCTTTCTCTCTCTAGGATTTCGGTTTTTGCTCTCAAAAGTGTGAGTTTTCTGAAGGGGGAGAGGCCTTATTTATAGGTGAAAACAAGCTGGTGGTGGCGGTTTAAGATGGCGGCGTCCGATTGGCCGGTTCTGGTGGCGAACATGCGTCGCAACACATCGGCGACACCGTGCTTCTTCCCGGCGACAACACCTTGCGTTCTCCATGAAGGAGGACACCTCTGGGTGTGTGGTGGGGCCACTAAGCCAGCCCAGGCGTTTCCAACCTTCCATCCATGCGCGGCGACATGTCGTGCTTCTAACCCGATTTACCCGATTTAGTCGCAACGCGAATATCTCTTAAACCGTTCACTCTTTTCAAATTCCGCTTCGACCCAACTTCTTAGTTTGATCTCCTCTATCAGAAACATATGACGTCCCACATTTGTCAATTTTCAGAATTTCCCGCCGTTCCTCGTCCGTCTTCATTGTCCTTCGACCGTCTCGTAATTCGCTCGTCCCAATTGAATTCTGGCTCGACCAAACGTCTTAGAATGTCCTCTTTGGCTAACGACATCAATTTGATGTTGATCGAACAACTTTGACTTCTCGTCGGTCTTCGTCCGATCCATTTCCCTCCGTTTCGGCCATACCGACATTTTTCCGGACATTGTCGGATATCGCCTATCTTCTGACCCATCTTGCGTCTTGGTTAAATCCCGCATTGCGTAGTCTTTTCCTCATCCCTATGTTACTTCTTTAGACGGGGCATTACATTCTCCCCTCCTTATTAGAATTCGTCCTCGAATTCCAATAGTAGAATCGTCCTCGGCTTCCTCCGTCTCATCGCGTCTAGTACTCTCCGTTGTTTGACGACTTGCAGTTTCTCTTACATCTCCATCATGAGTTAGACTCCTCCTTGAGTCTCATGATAGCACTCAATGTGCTCGTTCTTGCTCCGAATTGTTTGGTCTCTTGCCTCCTTCTCGATATTTCTTTAAGGTACTTCGGGCTCTTTGTCGATCTTCACTCCTTCTCGGCACTTAGTCAATCTCCGCTCTTCCTCGGGGTCCGTCTACTCTCTTTCCGTGTCCTTAGTCGTTCCTTGTTCCTCGACCAAACGTCTTAGAATGTCCTATTTAGCTAACAACATCAATTTGATGTTGATCGAACAACTTTGACTTCTCGTCGGTCTTCGTCTGATCCATTTCCCTCCGTTTCGGCCATACCGACATTTTTCCAGACATTGTCGGATATCGCCTATCTTCTGACCCATATTGCGTCTTGGTTAAATCCCGCATTGCGTAGTCTTTTCCTCGTCCGTATGTTACTTCTTTAGACGGGGCATTACTAATATACGTACTATTATTTGCGAGGTACACGTATTTTGCGAGACATAAAACCTCTGATGCCTAATGATACTCGACTTTGTCCAAGTCGACACAACTCTTGACTTGGGTACGGGTTTGCAAGCCTTAGGCCTTAGTCGAGAGGGTCGAATATCGACAGTGGATCGGCCAGACAATGGGCAGTGCCTGGACATTGGCGATGTTCGACATCTTGTGGCACCACCAATTCGGCTATTGTCGGTAGTCCGCGTCGGGGGTGTTACAAATATTGGTATCAGAGCATGGTTCATGATCATGCTCACGGGACAAGAGTTTTCAAAACGTTTTATCGAGTCATTTGAGTCGCAACCAACTTTTTAAGAATCCGGATGTCCGAATGCGATAGAATGATAGGTTGGGGATTTAGACTCACCTTGTTAACGAGATTTGTAGGATGCCGAGAAGACTTGGGCATTCGATCCTCATTTTCTGGTAACTCCGGTGGATCACCTATCGTCGGCTCAAGGATTAAGTGACGATCCAATGTGAAGGACGAACGAAGAGTAAGGTTAGGATTGTAGTATAGTAAGTTAGGAGTTAGTTGCAGGGACCGCATCACATCCAAGAGGTGAGGTACGTATGGGTTCTGACTTAACTCTTATTCATTGTGTGATTTGTGGTTTGTTTTGGTGAGAGATCCTTAGGTTACCGGGAAGAGGTGATTTCCCCAGAACCTTAGGATAGAAAAGTAGTAAGACTTTTAGGACACCTATCCTAAAATCCCAGCACCAAGAGCCATTACCCGAGCAGGCCGGTTATAGTGAAAACCCTGGTGGGTGGTTAAGGCGGACGGTTGAGGCTGGTGTTGAACATTGCGGGATCAGTGATGCGAGTTGGAAGGTCAACTACGGGAAAGTAGTTGAGTCTTGACGAGAACTCTAGCGTCAAGCTATAGCGGGATCATCAACATCACGATCTTATCCTGAGATCGGTGAGCGTTTGAGATCGATGTGTGTTGGATCAGCCACGGGAAGGTAGCTAAGTCTTGATAAGAGATTGGGCGTTAAGTTGTTTTGAGATCATCAACGCCACGATCTTTTCCCGAGATCAGTGAACGTTGGATCAGATACGAGAAGTTGGATGAACTTGGAAGTAAGACGTCAAGTGACGGGACGAAGAATGATCTTGGATTTCGAAAAGGAGGCGTTCATACAAGAATGAACGAGATATACCGAAGCGACGGAAACAGAAAGGTTACGTGAAGTAACCGGCCACTAAGGGAAGTTGGAAAAGAGATTGAAGATGATGGCCAAGACATTTATGAGGAGAAGTAAACCGCGGATCAGATGAGAAAGGAAGCTCCGGGAAGGAGTGACCACGAATCATAACATTGAGGCCATGCAAGACAGACCTGGAGAGTGAATAGACGGACCCCGAAGAGGAACAAGGAACGACTAAGGACACGGAAAGAGAGTAGACGGACCCCGAGGAAGAGCGGAGATTGACTAAGTGCCGAGAAGGAGTGAAGATCGACAAAGAGCCCGAAGTACCTTAAAGAAATATCGAGAAGGAGGCAAGAGACCAAACAATTCGGAGCAAGAACGAGCACATCGAGTGCTATCACGAGACTCAAGGAGGAGTCTAACTCATGATGGAGATGCAAGAGAAACTACAAGTCGTCAAACAACGGAGAGTACTAGACGCGATGAGACGGAGGAAGCCGAGGACGATTCTACTATTGGAATTCGAGGACGAATTCTAATAAGGAGGGGAGAATGTAATTCCCCGTCTAAAGAAGTAACATACGGACGAGGAAAAGACTACACAATGCGGGATTTAACCAAGACGCAAGATGGGTCAGAAGATAGGCGATATCCGACAATGTCCGGAAAAATGTCGGTATGGCCGAAACGGAGGGAAATGGATCGGACGAAGACCGACGAGAAGTCAAAGTTGTTCGATCAACATCAAATTGATGTCGTTAGCCAAAGAGGACATTTTAAGACGTTGGTCGAGGCAGAATTCAATCGGGACGAGCGGATTAAGAGATGGTCGAAGGATAACGAAGACGGACGAGGAACGGCGGGAAATTCCGAAAATTGACAAATGTGGGATGTCACATGTTTCTGATAGAGGAGATCAAACTAAGAAGTTGGTTCGAAGCGGAATTTGAAAAGAGTGAACGGTTTAAGAGATATTCGCGTTGCGACTAAATCGGGTAAAACGGGTTAGGAGCACGACATGTCGCCGTGCATGGATGGAAGGGTGGAAACGCCTGGGCTCTGCTTGGTGGGGCCACAGCACCTCCAGAGGTGTCCTCTTGCATGGTGAACGCAAGGTGTCGCCGCCGGGATGAAGCACGTTGGCGCCGAGATGTCGCGACGCATGTTCGCCACCGGAACCGGCCAATCGGACGCCGCCATGAAGAACTGCCACCACCAGCTTGTTTTTCCTATAAATAGGACCCCTCCCCCAGCAGAAAACTCACACAACTCAGACCAAAACCGAAATATTAGAGAGAGAAAGGAGAGAAAATCGGGTAGAGAGAGAAAGTCGCCGGGAAGGAGAAAAAGAGCCGAGAGAGACGAAGGGTGAGCGTTCCGGGAGTGCGGGAAGCGGATTAGGAGTCCTTGGAGAGTAGGAAAGGCGGGCCAGGAGGTGAAGAACAAGGCGCTTAGGGAACCAAACCTCTGCTGAACCGAAAACCCGAGAGTGAGTCCCGATAGCTAGGATTAACGTTCTTGTTTTGCAGGGACGGGTTAGGAGTTGAATCTTGTGATTGATTTAGCTCCGTGATAGGGTTATATTAAGCATGTTTTGATGGTGAAGCATCACGTTCTTGGTTGGTTCTATGCTTGATATTGATTGCGTGTTGATTACGATATTGTGAGCATGTCGGGATTCGTGTGCAAGCAGGACGGGAACTGTTCCGCAAGCAGGTCGGGAACCGTTCCGCAAGCAGGTCGGGATCTGTTCCGCAAGCAGGACGGGAACTATTCCGCAAGTAGGACGGGAAACCGTCAAGCGGAATGGGTAACCGTTAGCGGGCCGGACGGGTGACCGCTTGCTAGCTCGACGGGATCCGTTTGCGTGCAGGACGGGTAACCGCTTGAGGGCATGTCGGGTTACCGCCTTGCATGATTGTGTTAGTGTGACATGCTTGCTGTGTTTATCATGCTTGAGTGTTGTTGGATGATTGATTGCTCGTGAACCCGGTCGCCTACCATGATTAACGGTTGTGATGCAGGATCGGTTAGGACAAGCACAGAGGTGCCGTCCTATTCCGATAAGGTATTGGGGCATGGACCGAGGTTGACGTTGTTTGTTTAAGCATGATGAGATAAGTACGGGTTGGTCGGGGTACCACCCGGAAATGGAATGAGATAAGTACGAGGTGGAAGGTATCCACTCGGAAAGGTGTGATGTGTATAAGTACGGAATCGGTTGAGGACCGTTCCGGAAAGTGTTGCATGGCATGGATTAGGAGGATGCTTCTGGCACTCCCGTTTGGTTACCTCCTAGCTCGGACGGAACTTGGGTCGCTCCCTTGGCTGAGCTGCTCGGACGGAACTCGGGTCGCTCCTTTGGCCGAGCATTGAGTGTGGTGCCGACCGTGAGGGGTCGGCTGGAGCCACCAGAGAGAGTGGTGCTGGCCGTGAGGGGTCGGGAGGAGCCACCAGTGACCAAATGGGGGAAGTGTCCTATGCATCTAGGAGGCCTCTGCGTGTGTTAGGTGTCTTCATCTAGACATTGTTGGCATTCACGATAAGGGATCGTGTTATGCTTTGTGTTTGTTTATATGCTTCCTCATTGTGCTTGTTGCTTGTTATTTCTTTATGCTTCGGCTATGGGGATGGGTCGGGCACTAACGTTTGTTAGCGGGCTCTGGACTCACCGGGTAACCCATAAGGTTGCTCATTATACAACTTTTGTCTCGCAGGTAACCTTAGGTTGGGTAGCGGGCGGATTCGGACGTAGGTTGTGACAGGGATAGATTTGTAAAGTGGGTTGTTCAAACAAATCTAAGTATGTTTTGATATTATTACGTTTCCGCGTTTTAATAAGGTTGTCCGCACGGAGTACTAATATACGTACTATTATTTGCGAGGTACACGTATTTTGCGAGACATAAAACCTCTGATGCCTAATGATACTCGACTTTGTCCAAGTCGACACAACTCTTGACTTGGGTACGGGTTTGCAAGCCTTAGGCCTTAGTCGAGAGGGTCGAATATCGACAGTGGATCGGCCAGACAATGGGCAGTGCCGGGACATTGGCGATGTTCGACATCTTGTGGCACCACCGATTCGGCTATTGTCCGTAGTCCGCGTCGGGGGTATTCCACTCGTGGTGTGGGGATATTTCAGCATCAGCAGTATGAGTAGTCAGGGGGCTTCTGGACATGATCAGGGTCAGCCAGGGCGGCCAGCTTCAAGATACTCTCGAGGTTCGCGTGCGTCGAACCATCCTCCGATTCCACGACGGACACTGTAGGGTGCTAGGGCAGCAGAGGTTGACTGGACACCATTGCCTGATCCGTTACCCGCATCATTCAAGGATGATGTGGATAACAATGACGGGTATGTTGAGATGATGGATTATTTTGGATTGGCAGACATTGAGTTACCGCCGTTGCCGCCACAGATGCCAGAGCCAGCCGCTCGGTAGGTGCCACAGGAGCCTATCCTAGAGGCGCCCTAGGTGCCCATACCATTCAGCTTGGGAGATTTTGATCTTAGCTCGTTACCTGCGGGCTTTGACTTGGATATGGAGCCTATTGATCCATATCAGCACCAGGATTCGGAGCGTCATGTCGATGAGCAGACTGCTATGCTAGCGGACGCACTAGACCAGCGTGTCAGGTCGCATCACCAGCCGGCCGACTGTCATAGTCACCGTCTACACCACTTTATATGTCTACGTCAACCATCTGAGATAGAGCCACCGTCCGAGCCGTCCGGATCACCATCAGAGATGTCGAAGTCACCTCCGGAGATGCCAGAGTACCATCCGTGCAGTGCTTGCGGAGTGCGGGGTTTCCACCTCTATTGGTGCCCTCGTCCAGTTGATCCGCGCTATCGAGAGCCCTACCAGCCAGTCCCAGCGCCAGATTTCTCTCAGGTTTGTGGCAGTGATGGCCAACTCGCTCCTATTTGCCCGATTGCCGGACCAGGACCTCGCCTGTCAAACCCTGAGCCTCACCGTGCACCCGTATCAGGACTTTATCGAGTCAGAACCAGTCGACTAGATCCCGGCCCTAGCAGTCCGCCATCAAAACAGCCGCCCTGACCACTTGTCATTTGTCAGCTCTGTTGTAACGAGGGTCACCTAGCACCAGCTTGTTCTCGTATGCCACTCCCAACGCCTACCACCGTCTGTCAGTTATGTGATCGCGAGGGTCACACCCACGTTTCTGCCCGATGGCTGAGCCGCACCATGTCGACACACCATCCCGTAGCGCACACCCACCGCACCCTCCTGGCACACCTGCCAGTGGCGAGCCGTATTGCCGTTTGTGCTGGGCATTTTGGTCTTGCTGAGATGCTAGGTTAGGGTTAGATTAGGCCATATAAGTTTGGGCACTAACCTTGTTTTGTGTAGATGGATCGGCGTATTATCGTCTTTGAAGACTCTTGGTATGCAGCGGTGCAGTTTTGGGTTTTGGTTATGGCAGCGAACGCCTACGTATTGACTCTGATCGGACTTATGTACTAAAACTTTATATACGCGATATGTTGTTTTATGTATATGGTGGATGCAGAGCGTTCGGATTATCATTTTGAGTAATGTAGTAAATATTTGCATGCGTGTAATGGTTATGAATGCAATTAAATTACCATGTGAAACCAAATGATGAGCAGAACAGGTGATCGCTCATTATAACCCAAAACCCGACCGCCGACATATCTGGACCGATCTACTGATTGCTTGATTGTGTGTGCTAATTGCTCTCTTTGTTTCTTGATTGCGTAATTTCTTTAATGCTTTGAGTGATGCAGTAGATGGTTAGAGTTTGCATCTTCTTCGGTAGATAGTAGCCATGTTAGGCTGCTAGGTGTGTTAGTACAAATTACTAGGGTTGTTAGAACGGAATAGTTAGTATTCTTGGTTTAAATGTTTGAGCCAACTCGAGAGTGGTTATGTTCGGCCGCCAATTTACGAGAAGCGAAATTATAGAATATTGTTATTTAATCATGGGTAACCCGTGGGTGCAAGATTAAGTACCCATATATCTATGAGGAAGTGACATCGGGGATGGGTTAGAATGAAACTAACCGCTTCCCTGGGAGGTTGTTAAAATAGTGCAGGACGGACAAACGATGAGGTATGGATACGAGACCGAACCTGAACCCGAAATCAAAATGGAGTGCAAGGAAGCCGCGAGACAGTTGACCCGGGCCGCGATGAAGTCAGTAGTGTTAAGTGTTGGGAATGTCCTGAAATCTACTGTACTATCTCTAGAAAGTATGATAAATGTCGAGATCAGACATAAGTCATAAATACTGGGTGATCATGATGACTTGCTAGAGCCCGCTCATGATCTATAAGTTTAGGACTTATTACCAGTATTGTATGATCCCAAAGGGTCACACACCATAGCTAACGGGAAAGTTAAATGGAATTAATACGGT
Source organism: Orychophragmus violaceus (assembly GCA_030180135.1). Taxonomy (NCBI): domain Eukaryota; kingdom Viridiplantae; phylum Streptophyta; class Magnoliopsida; order Brassicales; family Brassicaceae; genus Orychophragmus; species Orychophragmus violaceus. Next base: position 10,505,924 of record CM058234.1, on the reverse strand, counting down.
AAGATGCAATGGTATTTACTGTATTAGATCAGAGAATTGGGCCAGACAAAATACAGGCTTTTGTCTGATTTGTGTCTTGGGCCCAAAAGATTAATGAGCCATTAGTCTAATGACTTGGGCCCATTAATGAGAGAGCTAAAAATCGCCAACCCTAGGGTTTGTAAACCTATCTTTGCGATTTGTTTGAGGTGGCCGTGAACTCTCTCACGCTGATCTTCCATCTGGTCTAGCAGCCTGACGTTGCTTGTAAGAGTGTGGATACCAAAGGAGGAGCCGGTTTCTGATCTGCTCTAGCTGATCTTGTCATTACCATCAATAATCCGCTGCAAAAGGTAATGTCACAGGTTTGGTTTTATGATTCGTTTTGCAAGAACCTAGATCTGTTAAGATTATGTGTTAGGTTGAAATATGGGAATTAAACCTTGAACAAACTCATAATCCTTCAGTGGTATCAGAGCCTAGGCATTAGGTTTCTTGTAAATCTGGATCATATGAATGTTTAATGGTTTAGAATTAATTTTGAATGAAAATTGATTAAAGAAATCATTAAACCCTAATTGTTGATCGATTTCGTGATGATGCGTAATGGGCCGCTGATCGTGTGACGATGGGATAATGATCCTCGACGCATTAATCGATCATGGATCGATAACGTGATCATGCCGTGTTGCGTGTGTTGCCTTCGATCACGACAAACCGCGTGATCGTTGATGGGCAGGCCGTGGTCGATGGCAAGGGACAGATCGAGAGACCGTGTGATCATCCGATCGTGTGTGGCCGTGCGATGATCGATCGTTAGCAATCGTGAGCAGCCGCTAGGTCTCGAATGGTTCATGGGCCATCGATTGCGTTAATGGGCCGAGTTGGATCTTGGATCCGATCGTTTGGCCCGTTAAATTTTTACGTCCCGCGAATTGTCAATCGGTTAAACCGAGCTTCGCGGTTCGTTGCCCAAACCACACCGATTTAACCGGTCCATTCATTTGGCGGTTAATCGTGTGTTTTAAAGCCTTAAACCGCAAGTTAAATCAAATTGGCTAAAACACTAGGTGTTTCTTCCCGGTTTTGGATTTAACTGAACCGATCCAATTTAATTGGTGGTTCAAGCGGTTAACCCGAATCGCGGTTTGCTGGAAATTATTTAATACATGGTATTATTTATTTTCTGGTTAAACCGGATTGAAATTCATAAGTTGAATTTTAACCTAAACCGAAGGCTGGTCTAAGTTTGATTTGGTTGGACCAAATAATTTAGAGCTGGTCTGGTTTAGTAAATAACCGATGGTTTTGATAGTTAATTTGGTCTTGGACCAGAATTAATAAACCGGATCGGTTATGTCAAATTATTGGGCCAGCTGGAATTCTATGGTCTTGGGCCAAGAATTGGGCCTATAATTTGTGACCCAACCCAAAATATTTAATAAAATATTAAATTAGAAATTTCTATTTTTAGTATGTTACTAAATTTAGAAAGTTTCTAAAATAAAAAAGTTTCCCAAAATAGTAATCTTCTAATTTTGGAAATAAAACTTAAAATCCTCAAAAACAATATCAAGCTTGGATGTCTTTCCAATCTTGTCAGCTACTTAACGCTTATTCGATTACAGATATGGCTTACAGTGTGAGGTGTCTGTTTTCGCGTAAGTAAAGTAGTATATAGTCACTAATTTCATTGGGAGTCCCAGACTTTAGTGATTATTTGGCTGTAAGAGATTGGTTTCCTTGACTGGGCCATCGGGAGTCCCGGGTCTTGAGACATCTGGTGAATTTGGGCCTCGGGTCCAATTCACAACCGAGAGTTATATGAGATATAACTAGCTGTGTGTATGCTTACCAAGTAAAGCTAATTCCGGGTGACGGCCAGTGGCTCACTTTGGATTTAGCTGAACATGGGTCTCGGAATCATTGCATTCTTATGAGGTTAAACAAAGAAATTTTGAATGCAATGCGAGTTTTCTTATAAGTTGTTAAGATTGCTCTTTTATGAACTTAATAACTAAATCTCTATTGTCTCATATTTTCAGCTATGTCAAGCACAACAACACAAAACACTTTCTCGATCCGGTCTGCCCTTGAGAAGGACAAACTGAACGGATCAAACTTCCTGAACTGGTCCAGGAACCTGAGACTTGTGCTCAGGCAGGAGAAGAAGGCTTATGTCCTTGAAAGAGCTCTCTCTCCTAGACCTGCGAATAATGCCGCACAAGCTGTGAAGAATGCTTGGGATACGCATTCTTCAGATGCTAATGACGTGATTTGCCTGATGTTGGCGACAATGGCTCCCGAACTGCAGATGCAGTGGGAAGGCCTGACTTGTCCCATGGAGCTGATGGCAAATCTGAAAGCGTTGTTTCAGGAGCAGGCTCGTACAGAGAGATTCCAAACTGTTAAGAATCTCTTGGACTGTAAAATGGCTAAGGATGCAGCAGTGAGTCCACATGTTCTGAAAATGATGGGTTATCTCGATCATTTGACTAGGCTCGACTGTCCTATAAGCCAAGAGCTTGCTTGTGATATCGTTCTGCAGTCTCTTACTCCTGCATATGACCAGTTCATTTTGAACTATAATATGCATGGGTTGATAAAGACGTTGCCTGAGCTACATGGTATGCTCAAGACTGCAGAACCGAATCTGAAGAAGACCAAGGAGTCGTCTGTACTCATGGTGCAGAAGGGCAAGGGTTTCAAGAAATCCGCTGCAGACAAGGGAAAGGGCAAGACAGTCAGCAATGAAAACGCCAAGCCCAAGCCCGTGTCCAAAGCTGGGCCTTCTGACATCTGTCACTTTTGTAAAGAGGCAGGGCATTACCGCAGGGACTGTAAGAAATACCAGGAAAGTCTAAAGAAGAAGAAGTCCTTGGAGACTAAATCTTCAGGTATTTTTGTTATTGAAGTAAATACTACTACTTCTGATAATATCACTTGGGTATTAGATACTGGATGTGGGGCTCATATTTGTACTAATATGCAGGCGCTCAGCAACAGTAGAAGGTTGAAGCAAGGGCAAGTAGAGTTGCGGGTTGGCAATGGAGCGAAGGTTCCAGCACTGGCCGTTGGCACTTACTTGTTGTCTTTACCTTCTGGATTGATTTTAGAACTTGAGAATTGTTATTTTGTACCTGCTATAAGCAGAAATATCATTTCAGTTTCATTGTTGGATTTGCAAGGATTTGATTTTTCTATTAAGAATAAATTGTGTTCCTTTAATCTCAATGATATGTTCTATGGCTGTGCCCCTCTTATAAATGGGCTGTACATGCTGGATCAATATGTTCCAGTATATAACATAAATACAAAACGGTTCAAATCTAACGAAGAAAATGAAACGTTTCTCTGGCATTGTCGTTTGGGGCACATTAGTGAGAAACCCGTCAAGAGGCTCCATTCAAATGGACTCTTGGGCTCATTTGACTTTGAGTCTTGTGAGCAATGCGAATCTTGCCTAATGGGCAAAATGACACGGGCCCCTTTCAATAAACCCACAGAAAGGGCCAGTGAACTATTGGGCCTGATACATACTGACGTGTGTGGCCCAATGTCCACAAGTGCTAGAGGAAACTTTCAGTACTTCATTACATTCACTGATGATTTCAGTAGATATGGATATGTCTACTTGATGAAACATAAGTCGGAAACCTTTGAAAAGTTCAAAGAATTCCAGAATGAAGTACAGAACCAGCTTGGTAAAAGTATTAAGGCTCTTCGGTCGGACCGAGGAGGAGAATACTTGAGCCAGGAATTTTGTGATCATCTGAGTAAGTGTGGGATTATCTCCCAACTCACACCTCCTGGAACACCTCAGTGGAATGGTGTGTCTGAGAGAAGGAATCGGACATTGTTAGATATGGTCCGATCCATGATGAGTCACACAGACCTTCCTATATCCCTTTGGGGATATGCTTTGCTCACCGAAACGTTCACACTGAACAGAGTGCCATCAAAGGCAGTAGCAAAGACACCATATGAGATATGGACTGGAAAAGCTCCAGCAATGTCTTTTCTCAGAATTTGGGGTTGTGAAGCCTATGTCAAAAGATTAATCTCAGACAAGCTTACACCAAAATCTGACAAATGCTACTTCATTGGTTATCCTAGGGATACCAAGGCTTATTACTTCTATCTGCGATCCGAGAACAAAATCTTTGTTGCTCGGGATTGTACTTTTCTTGAAAGGGAGTTTCTCTCTAGAAAAGATAGTGGGAGTAAGGTACAACTTGATGAAATTCAAGAAGGACAGGAACCTGTTCAACCTAATGAGGAAGAACAGCAGGATGAATTACATGAAGTTGTAATAGAACCTGAACCTGCAGTACCTGAAGTTCGAAGATCCGGAAGGATCCGTCACGAACCTGATAGATATCAGGGATTCCTCGTGACTAATTGCCATGATCTTTTGATCATTGACGGTGATGAACCCTCGAACTTTGCAGAAGCCATGATGGGCCCTGACTCCTTAAAGTGGCGTGAAGCCACTGAATCCGAGATGGACTCCATGTCTGCTAACCGAGTGTTTTCACTGGTTGATTTACCTGCTGGTGCAAAAGCCATCGAGTGTAAATGGATCTTCAAGAAGAAGATTGACATGGATGGAAATGTCCAGATTTACAAGGCCAGGTTGGTGGCAAAAGGTTTCAAGCAAATTTATGGTATAGACTATGATGAAACCTATTCACCAGTGGCAATGATGAAATCAATTCGGATTCTCCTAGCGACTGCCGCTTATTATGACTATGAGATTTGGCAGATGGATGTGAAAACCGCCTTCCTGAATGGAATCTTGGAGGAGGATGTGTATATGACACAACCTGACGGTTACATTGATCCTAAGAATGCTGGGAAAGTATGCAAGATTCACAAATCCATTTATGGATTGAAGCAAGCATCGAGGAGTTGGAATCTTCGTTTTGATGAAGCAATAAAGAACTTTGACTTCATCAGAAACCAAGAGGAACAATGTGTGTATAAGAAAACTAGTGGGAGAAAAGTGGCGTTTCTTATCCTATATGTCGATGACATATTGCTTCTTGGAAATGATATTCCAATGCTGAAGTCTGTTAAAGACTGGCTGGGAAGTTGTTTTTCCATGAAGGACATGGGTGAAGCCGCGTATGTTCTTGGAATCCGAATCTTTAGAGACAGATCTAAAAAGCTGATTGGACTTTGTCAAGATGCTTATATAGATAAAATCCTGCATCGATTCGGAATGGATAAATCCAAGAAGGGGTTCACGCCAATGATACATGGTGCTACACTAAGCAAGGATCAGTGTCCTAAAACACCTGATGAGCTTAAGCACATGAGTAGGATTCCTTATGCTTCGGCTATAGGATCTATCATGTATGCCATGATCTGTACTCGTCCTGATGTTGCTTATGCACTAAGCATGACGAGTAGGTACCAGTCTAATCCAGGTGAGAGTCACTGGATTGCCGTAAAGAATATCCTGAAGTATTTGAGGAATACTAAGGATAAGTTCTTGGTTTACGGAGGAAGTGAAGTGCTTGAAATGAGTGGATTCACGGATGCAAGTTTTCAGACAGATAAAGATGATTTCCGGTCACAGTCTGGCTACATCTTCTGTCTGAATGGCGGTGCAGTAAGTTGGAAGAGCTCCAAGCAGAGCACCGTGGCAGATTCCACAACTGAAGCTGAATACATCGCTGCTTCAGAAGCTGCGAAGGAAGGAGTTTGGATAAGGAACTTCTTGATTGAACTCGGTGTATTCCCAAATGCCACTGAGCCTCTAGCACTGTATTGTGACAACAATGGTGCAATTGCTCAAGCCAAGGAACCGAGACATCATCAGAAATCCAAACATATTATGAGAAGGTATCACCTGATTCGTGATATAGTGAATAGAGGTGAAGTGATGGTCAGCAGAGTTCCCACTGATGAGAACGTGGCTGACCCGTTGACAAAGCCACTCCCGAGACCTAAGCACGAGTTGCATACTTCTGCTGTAGGAATTAGAGATATTCATATGTAATCTCTTTTTGAGTGGGAGTTGTGAGGGCTTTATTTTAGTTATTTTGATTGGTTCATGTAAACATTTTAAATGTTAATGAAATTTTTTTTTCTGGATTATTTTTAACTGTGATATAAAATAATCGTTCCAAAATGATTCATGTCATTATATATGGGCCATCGAAGTACATGAGTAGACTTGATCCTGAAACTCCATATTTAACGAAGTGACATAAATCATAGTGTCCATAGTCGAAGGTTGTTGAAATTGGAACACCAACAACCTGTTGAGACTAGATTGTGTTGAGACTTATGACCAAGTTTCGAGGGGTCATAGATGCGCGGCATCAAAGTCGACACATAGGTATATGTAGGGGAGCATATGACCGGACATGGCCCGCTGATGAGAACTCTACAAGATATTAATATATGTGTCATAAGAGGTTCTCATATACGACTATAGAGTATAGTCCTTAGACCTGAGTTCGCATGCATGTGGCTACACATGGAGTAATGCGCTTTGATCATTGTCTAACGCTGTTTCGTAACTGGGAGCTATACGGACCTTGGTTGGGTGCATTATGAATTGTGTAGTTCATAGTGATGGAACAAGATGGGATTTGTCCCTGCCGTTTAACGGAGGTAATATCTCTAGGCCAATCGGAGACTTGATAGCTGGTAAGAGAATGGCCATTCCCAAACGGACTTGGCCAAGTCGTTTGCATTGTCAGTATCAAATCTGGTCCGATGAACATGGTCTGGCTATATAAGGATGACACGCATCTTGCCTTATGCCAGATCGAGATATTGAGACAAAAGGACTAGGGAATGTAGGATTCCAGTACAAGTGGGAGATTGTTGGGAATGTCCTGAAATCTACTGTACTATCTCTAGAAAGTATGATAAATGTCGAGATCAGACATAAGTCATAAATACTGGGTGATCATGATGACTTGCTAGAGCCCGCTCATGATCTATAAGTTTAGGACTTATTACCAGTATTGTATGATCCCAAAGGGTCACACACCATAGCTAACAGGAAAGTTAAATGGAATTAATACGGTAAGATGCAATGGCATTTACTGTATTAGATCAGAGAATTGGGCCAGACAAAATACAGGCTTTTGTCTGATTTGTGTCTTGGGCCCAAAAGATTAATGAGCCATTAGTCTAATGACTTGGGCCCATTAATGAGAGAGCTAAAAATCGCCAACCCTAGGGTTTGTAAACCTATCTTTGCGATTTGTTTGAGGTGGCCGTGAACTCTCTCTCGCTGATCTTCCATCTGGTCTAGCAGCCTGACGTTGCTTGTAAGAGTGTGGATACCAAAGGAGGAGCCGGTTTCTGATCTGCTCTAGCTGATCTTGTCATTACCATCAATAATCCGCTGCAAAAGGTAATGTCACAGGTTTGGTTTTATGATTCGTTTTGCAAGAACCTAGATTTGTTAAGATTATGTGTTAGGTTGAAATATGGGAATTAAACCTTGAACAAACTCATAATCCTTCATTAAGTCACAAACCGCAGTCAGATGGAAACCGCCAGTATGATGAGTTAGCAAAGAGATGTAAAAGAACGTCAGGATCAGTGTGGGGAGCAGAGTGAAGCTATTAGTACGGACTAAGTTGGAGCCTCGGTGAAACCAAATTTAAAGATCAGATTCTTGAAGAGTGTCCCAGGGAGACGAGTCAGTGTCGGGTGGATGTAGAAGTCGAGACAAAGTGGGAAAGCCAGAAGCGAGAATCATAGAAAAGTGGCCAACCGCGGATGAGTTCGGAGCTCAGAGTGGAGTGATTCAGTTAAGAGCAATAGACAAGCAAGAAGAGTGGAGATCGGTACGGGAGTATGTGCGAAGAAGAGGCGTGTCAGTAGGTATCCGAAATTGGTTCTGTGTAGCAGTGTTTGATCGAGGAAGCATCAGAGTTGATGTTGCAGAGCAACTTACGGGGTATGGAGCCGATTCAAAGTTTTTCAGTGACAGAGAATTTGGGGAGCGAATTCCTGTAAGTGGGGAAGAATGTAACATCCTGTTTCCAAAAATATGGTCAACGGGCAGAAGAAAAGTCAACAGGAGCAAAATGGTAATTTTACCAAAACATGAGACGGAAGCCAAGACGGGCACAATGTTCTTATTTTCAATAGAAAGAACATTTAGAATACCAGAAGTGGAAGAAACGGAGTTTAAACGGGTTTTTCGGACTCGTGAATGGAAACTGATAAGACCGAGAAATCTTGTAAAATCCATAACCGAAACTACAGAAGTCCAAATAGAGTTATTCAAGTTTCTAAATTCATCTAAAATCATGGAGAATAAGTTTTTAGGTTTGAAGAATTTATAGAAACAGTAAAGGGATTTTTAAAATATTAAACGCATGAACGGCTAAACTGAAGCATCGGGAAAGAACGGGATTACGGATTGGTTTAAGCAGTTTGGGGCATGGTTTTGATCAGAAAAACATCTCTGAGGACAGATTTCCTTACCTGGATGGCGCCACCTCTCCTCTTCTAGATGCAATGCATGTATTAGTGCAATGAATCTTCATTTTTCATGGAATCTTCTATCTTATCACCATTCACTTCACCATTTGAATCCATCTGAACCTCTCTCTAGCCTTCTGTCCACCACACCTCTCTCCTATCTCCAGAAATCCACCAAAAACCCATTTTATTATTGAAATTGACGCCGGTAGGTGTGCGGTTCGGAGAATACGGGGTAATGTCCTAGGGCCGAGCTGCATGGAAGCTGATATACCATGGATTTTAGGGTTTTTAACCATGGTATATGTCTTATTTATCGAGTCATTTACTATGTGTTGGAGTCTTTTAGGTGTGTTTACAGGTTTAGGTACGTGGAGCGGATTTGGAGATTCTGGCGCATTATGGAGCATTTTGGAGATTTAACCCGAGAGATAGAGTTCACTGTCCAAAACAGAGGACTGCATCGATCGACACATCTTGTGCATCGATCGACACACATGCGAGTCAGACAATTCTCGGCGGTTTAATGAAGAGTTTGGAAATTGCACTTTGGCCCATAAGTTTCTTATAATTACAAAGAAGCCCCATCCGTGATTAGTCCATTATATTAGGTTTTTTAAGCCATTGTTTAGGCTACGCTTTTAATATGCTTAAGACTATTAGCCTTTTAGAGAGAGAGAGAGACGGAGAGGCTGATCGTTCTTGTACTCCTTAGAGAAGATTTCGAACCTCCTTTACTCTTACTCTTTGCTTTTTATGATATCTATTTATTCATTGATTATGGTTTCCTTGATCATGTCTGAGTAGATTCATAGTTAAGTTTAGGGATTCTCTTAAAGGTTTTCATGACTTGTTAGATTTATTTATCAGTTTAGGATTCATAACTTATTTGTTCTTCAACTTGAATTGTGCTTAATACTAGTTTCTAACTTGATCACTTAGAATCTAGGCTTTAGGTTATTAAATTGACACGAAAGTGTGGTTTAGAATCTGAACTATTTAGGGTGAGCAATTAAATTATCCGCAAAGAAATTTGGTTTAATTGAATTGTGAACATATCGAACATGCACTTAAGGCTAGTTTAATCTGTTAGGAATTGCAAAGAAATTTGGATTTCTGCTATTAGACTTAGAGAATTCTCGCAACAAAAGTTGGTTAATTATCTGTGTTTGAGTTCTAGAACCGGACTTAATTTGATCCTGACTGATAGTTAATTTGCTTGTCTGATTTCCTGAAAACTCCCTAGACTTAGCGCTTTTAGTTGATTGCTTACAAACCACTCCTGCTATCTGATTTGCTTTTATGCTTGCTATTTAGTTTCTAATTGATTTCTCCTAGCTTAACTTGATAATTCTATAATCTATCGTAAGGTCTAGAGTCTCTGTGGATTCGATACCTTATATACTACTAGTCACGACTATGCACTTGCAGTGTAGATCTAGGGATTAAAACTCTGATCGTATCAGAAGCTTAGGTTACCGTGGTATAACCCGAGTCACTGTGTATCGATGGGCTGAGAACAGTGTCCTAGGCCGTGAGACTTCGTGTTTACGTCTAGGAGTCGTGGGTTAGTTACCTGGTCGGTGGCGATGTAAACCCTTGGAAGTTACCGAGATCGTTTAAGGGCCCAGTGCATATGTTGTGTTTGTTCTGCGCGATAGATAAATCGAGTCTAATCGAGAGCATGTGCCGCAGCGCTTTCAATTTCCTTAATCGCTTCTTCTTATTTTGGAAAGTGCTTGTGTGTTGTGGGTTTATAACGTCATGGTAGTATGTGATCGACCGTTTTCTCTGTTGCTTGTTATTTTGGGATTTGAGGCGAGAATTTATAGTTAATAGATAGACTAGATGCCTTTAGTAGGGAGCCGTCTCGCTGGGTGATCTTAGATCGCTCATTAGACTCTTTTTGTGTTTTCAGGTTTAGCAGCAACAAACGTGGGAGGTCCTCGGTGTAGTTTCGGGATCGCTTGTGGCGGGGATTTTTGATTCGATGCTTTGTCGTTTTCTCGGTTCGGCTAGTTAATTTTAATGGCAAAGATGTTTTGTAAATGTGTAAACGTTATGTAAATGTTTATTTACTCAGTAATGAACATGCTTCCCTGATATATTGGTTTAGTCCGAACCGACATAACTCACGGAAAGAGTACAGATTGAGAAGCCTTGTACTGTGAAAGTGAGGATAACGGCGTCAAGGACGGGTCAGTGCGAGCCTTAGTCTCAAACCGGTATGTCTCTGGCTTCGTCTTGTGACGAACTTTTCCTGTTTGACTTGCTCGAGCTCGATTTGGTCATGTTTTTGTTTGATTGTTGAACGGTCATCTCGACGGTCAGCAGATAATAGGAAAGGGGTGTTACATGATTCATTCATTTGTGGCTGGTGGTGTGGGGAGTCTGCGCCCTCATCAGTTCCCTATATCTATCACTTTAAACCTACAAAACCAGTCATATTCAATGATTTCTAAAACCAGAATACAACATAAGAAATTTATAGGATACATAACCTTAAATTCTACGCTATTGCTATTTTTCACCCAATTTTTCCATACTAAGAAAGTCTGGATGTTTCTTGGTTTTAACAAAGATATTTGTGTTCTACTTGTTTTTCAGACTTTTGAAGAAAGTGTGGACTTAGAAGCACGCCACAAACATCCCATCTACCTAAAAACAAAATCTTTTTCCAGTCTTCTTGATATTGAACCTTCCATGCAAGAATACTGTGTTTATATACAACACATTTAGAAAAATAATAATAAGTTTTGATATCAGGGAATACTTGTATTTCCTCCCACATGATGTCTTTTGTTGGTTAATCCAAATGCCTCCAATCATAAAGCAGTACTGGATAATGCTCTCACACCAGAAGACCAAGAAAAGAGGATAGTGTCACTGATCCTTTTCCCACATGATCACCTAGGGCTGTGAATTCAACGTCAACCTTGTACTCATGGTGCTTATCAACTCCACACATCTTTGTTGGTCCTCTTTTATTCTTATTCTCTGGTTGTGTATCAAGCTCTACAATTGCTGCGTCTTCCTGGTCATTGTGATTTGCGTTATCCTCCTATGCATTTTTAACCTTTTCTTTTAGATTTGAGCTCTCGTCCTCTTCATTTTTCTCCTTTTCTTTTTTTCTTTGAGCTCTCCTCCTCTGCATCATGCTTTGAGATCTCTTCCTCATCATCTTGCTTTGAATTCTCCTCCTCGTCATCATGATTTGATTTCTCCTCCTCTTCATTTTGCTTTGAGTTCAACGAATTTCCTTGTTCATATTGCATCGATTTCTCCTGAAGGTCCTCCTATTCTCCACCCTTTTTAAGAATTTCAGGGGCAGCTTCTTTGTTAGCACAATAGTAGCCTTAGGAAATCTAAGAATCAACCTTCCTGGGACTGAGGCAATTCCTTGTTGACGTTCAATGCGTCTTGGCTTTTTTTCTTCCACTGTCTTCCTCATATTCAGATACTTGTAACACAACTAACTTCTCATATTATTCGAAATAGGTAAAACTTCTATGCAAATTACTGCAACCTACTAAATATAATCCTATCATTCCATCACTAAGGCCCTTCACATTCATCTATAATACAAAAACTCTCGTCTTCATATGATTGGATCACGAAATCTTCAGTTTCCGGAATGGACAAAGGGACAACTAACTCTTCTTTTGTCTCTAACTCATGATAACCTCTTGGTGGCGCCCTCATTACAACTGACCATTGTAAGCTATCATCTTTTCTAGGGTAGAAAACTTGTTTCGCTTGAGATGCCAGAATATATGAATCTTGGTTAAGGAGTTTGGCTAACGTTGAGGTTAACAAGCGTGAAGACATCTTTTTATTTTACACCATTTCCTTTGTTTGCTCACTTACACTTGAATATTGGGATCTGAAACATATGGTAATCCAATATTTTGATCTCCTGGATAACTCCATAATACACAACAGTGTCTGCTAATGTCTAGTATCTCTGGCACTCGATCTACATATGCTAAAAGCCTCGTATGTGATACCACTGTTCTGAGTCTTGCGCATCACGTCATCAATGTGATAACGATGACCGTTGATGATATACTCATCTCAGTTGGTCTGAATAATCTGAGGAGTTAAATGGTATCTAATGACACAACTGAAAATAAATGTGCGTTAATGTAAAGTTTTCGTGATTCAAAAGATAAAGAGATCAATATTGAGATCATTAGTGTTGGTGATGGATTTTTCACTAGGAAATCCGGCCCATAAAATAATGAAAAGGCTCAATCACGATTCGGGCCCATTAGACTATGAGTCAATTGAGTCCAAAGACCAGATATATTTTCTAAAGGCATATTGAGCTCATGAAGATCTACATCGATGCAAAGAAGATTATCGGTATCAAGAATGAGTCTTCGCCAGTTTAAACGATATCCACGAATCATGGATGAAGAGAGAAGCCGTCTCCAACAAAAACTCGCGAAAAAATGGAACAAGAAGATCAAGGTTAGAAGCTATAAAGGGAGAAGGAAAAACCTTCTCAAAGGACATTTGATTCCACACGGAAAAGACCTCGACATAAAATATTTAACCCCATCTTAGTATACTATCGATTCGTTTGTATAAGTTATTATTTCGACATTCAATCCAAAATATATCTTTGATTCAGGAAAATTTATAATCAAATTTTCTTAGTCCAAATCCACGTTCAAACAAATCTTTGGTGTGAATCCTCGATCTCATATTTGTCGCCGACTGTGGGGACTACCGTAGATCTTCCTATATTAAAAATCAGATCTAGGGTTCGATAGATCGAAATGAATCCAAACCTACCTGGCTCCTCCGACGCTCGACCGCCAGTCAACCACCAACAAGTGATCGACATTGTTCCTCAAAACACCACTGGAGTGAACAACACCACAAGTCAGACCGATAGCGTGATGACGAGCTCTGCCTCGATCTCCATAACATCGGAACCATTCGGCTCAGCCGCTCAAACAACTGTGACGAGTAAAATTCCAAAAAATACCTCGTCAGGAACCAATGACTAAAACAGAAATTGGGTCTGGATTAGATCCGATTTTGATTCCGCATAAGGAGGCGGATCTGGAACACTCAGATCCATCTCGCCGCTGACTCTTGTCATACCGCGACAAAATCCAGATGACTTTTGGCAAGATCCGTTCGATGCTTAACTTTTTGGTAATCCGAACACGAAGCAACGAGGCTAACACTAGGACCCAAGAAATCGCTAACCGCTCTTTGGCTGTTCAGCTAGCTGAACAAGAATGACGCGTTGACACTCGTTTCGAGGAGCTCGCCAATCAGAACCCCGAAGATCGATCTACAAATGATCGGAGACCTCTTTTGAGTCCTCCACCCCGTACTCACTTGGACTTTTCTCAGGTCGCTTCTCCTCCCAGGATCCCAGGATATGTCGCTGGCACGTCAAACTGTGGATTTTATCCTACAATGACACACATTGTGACACCGATCCCCATTAGCTCAAGCTCGCTGATTCTAGATCTAAATGGATCAGTGAATAGAACAATACCTGGATCACCTCCTTTACCGAATAGCTCTGGTATCAGACCAAGGTGGCTCGGTGGCTCGAATTTTGCCTCGAGTCCCGGTAGGATCGATCCCAACGATCGACCTAGTTAATCTGATTCTTAACGGACACCATCTATCGGTTCAACCGCAAACACAGTTCGCCCCATTGGCGAGAGATGAACATGGCTTTCTGAAACAAGACATCGAATAGGAAAACGTCCAGTTTGTACGCCTAAACTCGTGAGTCAACATGGTCACTAGTGCGGCGAGAGATGAACATGGCTTTCTGAAACAAGACATCGAATAGGAAAACGTCCAGTTTGTAACCAGTGGCGGACGCAGGTAGGAATGTACGGGGTCCTGTGCCCCCCACTCTTTTATGTTTTTTCTTTATAAATTTTAAGTTAATTTGATTAATTTTTTTAATTTATTAAAGAAAAATAAAAAGTGCCCCCTACTAAAATCTTGTCTACGTCCGCCCCTGTTTGTAACCCAAGGACGTCGAAGTAAAACCTAAATAAATTAGTACAATGGCCAAAATGATGCATCCATGATAACTTAATAAGTGACGCACATTTGTATTTTTGGTGGAATTTTTTTTTTTTTTTTGATTAACTTGGGGTATCCCAAATTTATGGAAGGGCTCAGACTAATCCCCAAGGAAATGTGCAGCCTATGGATAGATCCTTTCTCCGGATATTCAAATGGGCTCCTAAAGCAAGGCCGATATCCATGTGGGTGTCCTTAAACAAATGTGACCTAGTTTTGCATGGCCGGAAGATCGAACCCGGAACATAGTAGCGTTCAAAGCCCGTCCCCAACCACTTAACCACAAGAGTCTAGACTTTTTTTGGTGGATTTTTTACGCGCTTAATTCTTATAAATTATGGATTTTTATTGTTACTAAGAAAGAATCTAGGCGTTCTTTGTTCTAGTTTATGAATATTTAATGTGTTTAGATTCATTTGACTATCAATATTATTTTACTTGTTTCTTTGTAAATTTTAATACATTTTTATGATCATAATAATTCGTTGAAGAAAACATGCAGCGAGTTTTCTTTTATTTTATGCAATAAATTATATATTTTATACATTTATTTTGATTATAAATTTATGCTTGTGTTTTCATTTATAAATTTTATTTGTGTTTAACTTTTTCTTGATCATCATGTCAGTATCTTCTTTATATCATTTTATACATATATTTACTAGTTTCTCATACTATTTTATTGATCTATATCTTAATATTATAATAATTTAAAATAATTATTTACTATTTACCATTTTTCATATATTTGTTTAGTTCAATTTCTTTTTTCACATTTTAATTTGTAAATATTTCTTTGCTATATTATATATCTTTATCTAATTTTATCATCTCTTCCTTTCTATTTTTTATAATAGGTAATTTTGACTATTTATTGAATAATATTTTTATTACAATTTTATAGTTCTATTTTTTTAAACTGTTTAAAGTGTTTTCATCTCATATTCTCAATTTTGCTCTTATAATTTGGTACTTTCACTTATAAGACTCAATTGTTTTCATTAGTTTTATTTAATCACAAAATATACATATATGCATTTAAATCTTATATTATAGTATATATATATATAGTGTGTGTTTATAAAATTTTAAATTAAATATACATTTCATTTAATTTATATTTTAAGTTTATGTTTTAGTGGTTTTAAATAGTTAAATTCTAACTAAATAATATTCAAATTGAATAATTAATTGTATATAAATGTTTATTTAAAATAATTGTAAAAGAGGCTTATGTGTCACTCCATAGAAAGCTCCTTTCATCTATTATATTTTAGATTTCTTATAGAAATATCTATATTATTTTACCAACTATATATATGTAACTAATATAAATCATAGCTCTTTTTTTAACTGCAATCATAATTTATTTTGCTTATCCTTTTTCTTTTCATTATATATATATATATGAATTTGTGAGAATCATATCAATCATATGGTCAAAAGCATGTGTATCGAATGAGATGCAAGCCTGGGCTGCAAGCTGGTTAATTATCATCAATCATACAAACCCAATGATAAATTCATAACTAAGGGCGTTGAATATTATTTTTTTAAAGAGACATAAAAGTATAAAATAAATGCGCTGTAAAAAAGGATAATATAAACACAGTGGATCAATGAACCAAATGATGCATCCATGATGTATAAAATTTAGTATTGACCTTGTCATTAAGAAAGATGTAAAGTGGCTCGTTGACATTCCCTAAACGTTCCTGCACGTCTCATACTACCATCGTGTAGACATGCCTCCACGATTTAGTTGGAACAGGGAAAAAATTTGTAGAGCTGGAGGTAGAGAAGAGCTTTACTATATAAACCCATGACCCCATTTTATAAAACACAAACCAAAACAAGAAAAACTAACCAACGTAATCAGGCGTTGGTAGAGAAAAGGCAAATCACAATGAGATCTTCTAGGATGGGGCCTTCAACCCATCTCATTTACGCATTAGGTGTTATCATCATGGCAACAATAGTTTCTGCATATGAAACACCAACGTATAGCTTGCCACCACTTCCTTCATATTCACCATCTCCAAAGGTAGAATACAACACTCCTCCACTACCATACGTCCACAATTCTCCACCACCACTACCATATTATTCTCCATCGCCAAAAGTCGATTACAAATCTCCTCCACCACCGTATGTTTATAGTTCTCCACCACCACCACCATATTACTCACCATCACCAAAAGTAGAGTACAAGTCTCCTCCACCACCGTATGTCTACAGTTCCCCACCACCAACACCGTACTATTCACCATCCCCTAAGGTTGAGTACCAGTCTCCTCCGCCACCATATGTCTACAGCTCCCCACCACCACCACCATACTACTCACCATCCCCTAAGGTTGACTACAAATTTCCTCCACCACCATATGTCTACAGCTCCCCACCACCACCGTACTACTCTCCATCTCCTAAGGTAGACTACAAGTCTCCCCCACCACCATATGTTTACAATTCTCCACCACCACCATACTATTCTCCATCTCCTAAGATAGATTACAAATCTCCTCCACCACCATATGTTTACAGTTCTCCACCACCACCATATTACTCACCCTCTCCTAAGGTAAATTACAAGTCTCCTCCACCACCATATGTTTACAGTTCTCCACCACCACCATATTACTCACCATCTCCTAAGGTAGATTACAAGTCCCCTCCACCACCATATGTCTACAGTTCCCCACCACCACCACCATACTACTCACCATCCCCTAAGGTTGAGTACAAATCTCCTCCACCACCATATGTCTACAGTTCTCCACCACCACCACCATATTATTCACCATCCCCTAAGGTTGAGTACAAGTCTCCTCCACCACCGTATGTCTACAGTTCTCCACCACCACCACCATATTATTCACCATCCCCTAAGGTTGAGTACAAGTCTCCTCCACCACCGTATGTCTACAGCTCCCCACCACCACCAGCATACTACTCACCTTCCCCTAAAGTTGACTACAAGTCCCCTCCACCACCATATGTCTACAGCTCCCCACCACCACCGTACTACTCTCCATCTCCTAAAGTTGACTACAAGTTTCCTCCACCACCATATGTATACAGTTCCCCACCACCACCATACTATTCTCCATCTCCTAAGGTAGACAACAAGTCTCCTCCACCACCATATGTTTACAGTTCCCCACCACCACCATATTACTCACCATCTCCTAAGATAGACTACAAGTCTCCTCCTCCACCATATGTCTACAGTTCTCCACCACCACCACCATACTATGCTCCATCTCCAAAGGTAGACTACAAATCTCCTCCACCACCATATGTTTACAGTTCCCCACCACCACCATATTATTCACCAGCTCCTAAGGTTGTATACAAATCTCCTCCACCACCATATGTCTACAGTTCTCCTCCACCACCATACTATTCACCTTCTCCTAAGGTACATTACAAATCTCCTCCACCACCATATGTTTACAGTTCCCCTCCACCACCATACTATTCACCTTCCCCTAAAGTACATTACAAGTCTCCTCCACCATCATATGTCTACAACTCTCCACCACCACCATACTATTCACCATCCCCTAAAGTTATATACAAATCACCACCACACCCACATATATGTGTTTGTCCACCACCACCTCCATGTTATGCTCCTTCACCAAAGACAGTATACAAATCTCCTCCACCACCATATGTCTACAATTCTCCACCACCAGCATACTACTCTCCATCACCTAAAGTATACTACAAGTCTCCTCCACCACCGTATGTTTACAGCTCTCCAACACCACCATACTACTCACCTTCCCCTAAGGTGTATTACAAGTCTCCTCCACCACCGTATGTCTACAGTTCTCCCCCACCACCACCATACTACTCACCGTCTCCTAAGGTAGAGTACAAATCTCCTCCACCACCATATGTTTACAGCTCTCCACCACCACCATACTACTCACCTTCCCCTAAGGTGTAGTACAAGTCTCCTCCACCACCGTATGTTTACAGCTCTCCACCACCACCATACTATTCACCCTCCCCTAAGGTGTACTACAAGTCTCCTCCACCACCGTATGTCTACAGCTCTCCACCACCACCATACTATTCACCTTCCCCTAAGGTGTACTATAAGTCTCCTCCACCACCATATGTCTACAGCTCCCCACCACCACCACCATACTACGCACCGGCCCCTAAGGTTGAGTACAAGTCTCCTCCACCACCGTATGTTTACAGCTCTCCACCACCACCAACATACTATTCACCATCCCCTAAGGTAGATTACAAGTCTCCTCCACCACCATATGTCTACAGTTCTCCACCACCACCATATTATTCACCAGCCCCTAAAGTAGACTACAAGTCTCCTCCACCACCATATGTTTACAGCTCTCCTCCACCACCACCATACTACTCACCAGCCCCTAAGGTAGACTACAAGTCTCCTCCACCTCCATATGTCTACAGTTCCCCACCACCGCCACCTTATTATTCTCCTTCACCAAAAGTTGAGTACAAATCTCCACCACCACCTTCATATTACTGAAAACCAGTAAAAATGATTTTTAAATAAATTACCAAGTTTTATTTGATTTCATGTTCTTTTTTTTAACCTTGATACAACATGTATGCAATCAATTTTAATTTTACTGGGAATGTCCTTTACAATACCTTTGTATGGTTTTTTCTTTAATTTGACTTTTGCAAAGATTGATTGTGATCTATTTATAGTTCTTTGCAAATTGCGATTATGTATTGAGCATTCTTGACATGGTTGCTTTGAATCAATTTGTAATCCTCTTATAATCTGAGTTTTTTATATGAAATGTGCACCTATATTGCATAGATTTTTCAAAATTATATTGTAGTCTTGTTCGGAAACATAATTATGCGACAAAGTCAACCGCCGAAAATTGATAGTAATTAGTATCGTGGGCTTCTTAATTTTTTCCTTTTTCAAGCTCTAGAACTTGTGACTGTATAGGTACCGAAGAACTTTTTAAATCTACCATTATGTTATATTACATTACATTTGTTGTGAGTGCAAGATCCTGAAACACCCCATCCCCGCCATAGACCCGAGACGGATGTCTCACTAAGTTAGCCGTTCTAAGTTGGGGTTCATTTGGGAACCTCAACACTAATCGTTCCAAACTTAATCAAATCTAAACCGATATTCAAGCATTCATATTTCCATTCATTCCATTCTTTCAATCCGATTCTAAGGCAAGAGCAATAAGAGAAAAATAGACATTTTATTGATAACTTAAAGGTACCAAATACAATGTGGTTCAGTTGCATTATGCTAATAAAGTACTTGGTCCTAACTTAAAGGACCCACTCGTCACTTGGGTCCTTGTGTCCGCGCCTAAGATGAATCACCCACATGATCATCTTCATTACCTGAAACCACAATTCATTTAACACATTTATATTAGTATGTTTCCCACAACTTAGCATTTAACCGGTTCTATATGTCCCATTGTCCCCATGCACACGTAAAAGCCTATACCATTCTAATTCCATCTAATCGGCCAAGTTTTCCCATAGCCGGCCATGCATACCAAACCGGCCGTGATCTTGTTCAGTCATGTTCCGCGTCCGCACGCATGTCCTGACCGTCCGCGCATTGTCCTTATCCGTGATCGCTATGGCCGAGCCGGTTGTATCGGGTGTACCATGATCGAGGAGGATCTTTACCGAGCATCGCTCGGCATTCCGCGATCGAAAGCCTTGCCGGTTACTGCCCAGTCCATACGCGATCATCGTGACGCGTCAGTCTAGTCGCGTGATCTGTCCGAGCGTGAGCGATCGACGTATGGTTGCGTCAGTCCAAGAACAGACGCGTCTTTACCGCGAAAGGTTACGTCTGTCCGCGAACAAGCGCGACTTACCGTGATGCTCTGTCGGCCGTTACGTGACTCGGCCATCTCGACCGTGGTGGACGTTGCGTAGAGCCGACTGTTTTGACTTCACGTCACGACCCGGATCCTTTCCTGATCCGAGTCACGCGCAAGCCAACCGTATGGACGTAATCGACTTTCGGCCAACTGTCCCCAAGATGTACCATTCAGTCCATTCATCCATCGGCCCATCTTTGGCCTTAAGCGCGGATCGTCCCGTTCCTCATCCGAACAGTCCGCGATTTACCACGATCTAGGCCTATGGCCGATTGTGGCCTTTTCGGGATAACCTTGCCGATCCTAAGTCAAATGACTTGTCTCAGTTCTAAACTTCCAGAAAGAAGAAGAAGCAATCCGGTCCTAAACTCATCCGACCATCAGCCCAACGGCTTGGTCGTGGCCGAGAGAAAGAGACTCGGGTTTAACCTTAGAAGAAGTTGGCTTCTTGCCCTGGTCCGTGGTCGCTTTGGAAGTCATTCCTTTCTTCCCAATTCGCCTAGAACCTTTGTCCAACCGCTTCTCTCTCTAACCCACCGGAGATTCCTCCTTGTGCAATCGACCGGCCTTTCTCTCTCTCTTTTTTCTCTCTAAAACGCTTCTTATGCCTTAGAGAATTTATGGGACTTTTCCCTGGTGTTGTTGTGTGCGCAAAATGGCCTCCAATGGTCCCTTTTATAGTCCCACATTCGCCCATAACCGCCCTCAAGGAAAGGATGTCTTTGGGCTTGCGAATGGACACAATGGCCATTGGTGTCCATTCGCTTATGGAGGCTTAGATCAGCTAGTGACACTAGCTGATCAGCTGATTCCACACTCCTACACTCCAGCTCAGCTGAGCTGAGCTGGTACTTCAGTTCCTTAGTTGTTTAGCTCAGCCGTCCAGCTTGTTTGAGCTAAACCCTACGCTTCCAGCTCCTTTTCCTTTAGGTCAAACTCCCGTTCAGTTGAGCTTGACCTTGTTCTGGCCATGGAACACTCTTGTAGATCCTTTGTATCGTGAGTTTTGCCTTCTGATTCGATGAACAGCCCGAACGGCCCTTAGGCGGGTTCGGGGATGTTACAAGTCTCCCCCCCCCCCTTGAAATGGATTCGTCCCCGAATCCGATCCAAGGTGTTCGTTTCTTGTAAACTCCTCAAACCACTCTGGGTAGTTGGCCTTTATTCTATTCTCCGTTTCCCAAGTTATCTCCTTAACTCCGTTGCAAATCCATTCAACCTTCACCAACTTGATGACTTTCTTTCGGGTTGCTTTTTCCAAATTATCCAGAATTCTTAAGGACCGCGTTTCCATTGTTAGATTTTCCTTTAGATCTTCTGGAATCTCGGGCATAATCTTGTCTTGATCCGAAAGGTACTTGCGCAATTGTGAGACATGGAATACATTGTGAAATGCTTCTATCTCATTGGGCAAGTATAGCTTGTAAGCGACCATCCCGACCCGTTCTAGAATCGTGAACGGCCCTAAGTACCTTGGATCAAGTTTTCCACGTTTGGAAACCCTTGCCCTTCCTTTGAAGGTAATCATCTTAAAGTAGACTCGATCCCCAACTTGGAACTCGATGTCTTTCCTTCTTTTGTTTGCATAACTCTTTTGGCGGTCTTGCGCCTCCTTCATCTTGGCTCGTAGGAAACGGATTTTCTCGGTAGTCTCTTCTATCATCTCCGGCCCAAGGACTCTTGATTCACCCACTTGCATCCAGCACAGTGGAGTCCTGCAAGGCCGCCCATATAACGCTTCATAGGGTGACATTCCGATGCTTGCTTGGTAACTGTTGTTGTAAGCAAACTCGGTCAAGGGAAAATACTTTTCCCAAGAGTCTCCCCAATCCAGAACACATGATCTCAACATGTCTTCTAGCGTTTGTATGGTCCTTTCTGACTGATCATCCGTTTGTGGATGATAAGCCGTGCTCATGTTCACTCTCGTTCCTAGGGCTTTCTGAAAAGCTTGCCAGAAATGAGATGTGAACCGACCATCTCGGTCTGAGACTATACTTGCCGGCACACCATGAAGTCTCACGATTTCATCAATGTACTTCTCGGCAAGTTTACCCATTCCATCAGTCTTCTTGATGGCTAAGAAGTGTGCGGACTTGGTCAGTTTATCCACCACTACCCAAATCGTGTCTCTTCTTGACCGGGTCACCGGCAGTCCGGTCACAAAGTCCATCGTAATGTGATCCCATTTCCATTCCGGAATGGGTAAACTCTGTAACAGGCCGCTCGGTACTTGGTGTTCAATCTTGACCAATTGACACGTTTGGCACTTAGACACCCACTCAGCAATGTCTCTCTTCATCCCGACCCAGTGATAGTACCGTTTGAGGTCCTGGTACATCTTGGTCTGTCCGGGGTGTATAGAGAACTTAGACTGATGAGCCATCCTTAGGATTTCTTCCTTAAGGCCTTTCACATCGGGGACACACACTCGACCATTCACCACAATCGTCCCGTTGTTGGTGAACTGATACTCAGTGTTGTTGTGGTTAACCGATTTCATCAACTCCTTATCGTGCTCTTGGGCCAACCTGACCCTTGTCAACAGATCCGCCTGATCTGCTGCTCCAAGTCCAAGTGGCTCTTTGTCTACTGACAACGCATTAAGGTGCAAGGACCGAACCAACCCGATCAAGGTCTATGAATCCTTTTCTGCGGCCACTTCGGTTCTCTTCCGGCTTAAGGCATCTGAGACCAAGTTTGCCTTTCCAGGATGGTAAGTGATGTCTAGATCGTAATCCGCCACCAATTCCATCCACCTTCTCTGCCTTAGGTTCAAGTCAGGCTGAGTGAACACATACTTCAGACTCTTGTGGTCGGTGAATAGTTGCACTTTTGCTCCGTAGAGATAAGATCGCCAGATCTTAAGTGCAAATACCACTACGGCCATCTCGAGGTCGTGATTTGGGTAGTTACCCTCGTGTTTCCTCAACTGCCTTGAGGCATAGGCTATCACCTTCCCGTCCTGCATCAGAACGCATCCTAACCCGTTCCGGGATGCATCTGTGTAGACCACGTAAGGCACGTTGTCTACCGGCAGTGTTAGGATAGGTGCCTTGGTCAGCATATCCTTCAAGTCATTAAAACTCTTCTCTGCGGCTTCAGTCCATTCGAACTTCACGTTCTTTCCGGTCAGCTTAGTCATAGCCTTACCCATGCTTGCAAAACCTTAGACAAACCGCCTATAGTAACCAGCCAGCCCGAGGAAACTTCTAACCTCAG
Organism: Orychophragmus violaceus; assembly: GCA_030180135.1. Classification (NCBI taxonomy): domain Eukaryota; kingdom Viridiplantae; phylum Streptophyta; class Magnoliopsida; order Brassicales; family Brassicaceae; genus Orychophragmus; species Orychophragmus violaceus. The sequence continues at coordinate 10,482,309 of CM058234.1, read as the reverse complement.
TTGCGTTCCTCGGCCGCGGCCACTCTTCAATTGATCGGATCTTGTCCGGATCAACCGACACACTTTCATCTAACACAATGTGTCCTAGGAAACCGATCTTCTTCTGCCAAAAGCTACACTTGCTGAGCTTGGCGTAGAGCTTTTGTGCCCTTAGGGTTTCCATCACGATCCTTAGGTGTTCACCATGTTCCTTCCGGTTCTTGGAATAGACAAGTATGTCATCAATGAATATGATAACGAACTTGTCCAACCATTTCCGGAAGACCCCGTTCATCATCTTCATGAATGCAGCTGGTGCATTGGTTAGACCAAATGGCATGACCACAAATTCATAGTGACCATACCGAGTTCTAAACGTTGTTTTCCTCACGTCCTCAGGTGCAATCGGGATTTGATGGTATCCCGAAGCCAGATCGATCTTGGAAAACACCGTTGAACCCTTTAATTAATCCAACAATTCATCTATCTGAGGCAACGGGTACTTGTTCTTCATAGTAACCCGGTTTATGCCTCGGTAGTCAATGCACAACCGAAGGCTTCCGTCCTTCTTCTTGACGAATAGAACGGGCACCCCCCAAGGAGAACTACTTGGCCTAATGAAGCCTTTGTCTAGCAGTTCTTCCAGCTGCTTCTTCAGCTCAGCCATCTCGGCTGGGGCCATCCTATATGGCGCCTTAGACAGAGGTTTAGTCCTAGGTTCTAGCTCAATGACGAACGGATCAGACCGGTCAGGCGGTAAGCCTTCTAAGGCCTTGAACACGTCCCCAAAGTCTTTGACCACTAGGATTTCCTCGACTTTCATCTCCGGTCCCACTTCCTTAGTGGTGATGGTGGCTAGGTATGCTTCGCATCCCTTTTCCAACATCCTTTCTGCTTGGATAGCAGAGACGACCAAACTCCCCGAAGTTGGTCTTACTCCTTGGAACACGACCCTTCCTTCTGGTCGTTTCAACTTCACCCTTCCTCGGTGGCATTCAATGGTGGCTCGGTTTTGCCCGAGCCAATCCATCCCTAAGATCACTTCGTGATTCTTAAGCTGGACTACTACTAGGTCAGCTAGCATGTCCATACCCCCGATGGAGACTGGAATGTCCTTGACTAACCCTAGCATAGGCATCACTTGCCCACTGGCCGCATTCACAATGCCTTGGCCGGCCATTTGTTCCTTCCGGAACAAGCCTTTACCAATCATTCCGGGACTCACAAAACTATGTGTAGCCCCAGAGTCAAATAGCGTGAGTGTCTTCACACCACCTATTGTAACGGTCCCTACACATTCCCCCAAATGTCTAAGTGTCCCGCCCTTTTCCCCAATGTATGCAATGCATTTAAAATTGAAGAAGTAGAGGTCTTAGTGACGTACCAGTGATAGAGTCGTAGGAGCCGGCCTCGCCTGCATCCTTCACCAGATTGTAGACTCGGGGTGTCCCAGCTTGGCCCTTGGCCTTGACCGCGCGACCTTCTTGTCCCCGGTTTCCTTCTGGTGCTTTCTGCTTTTCACCTTGCAGCTTCGGGCAATCACGCATGTAATGCCCGGTCTTTCCACATTGGAAACATGTCAATGGTCTTTCTGTCACCCTTTCTTGCCCCTTCTGTGGACAGCTTGTGACTTCGTGGTCTTTGCTGCCACACTTCGCACATACCTTCCTGGCTTTCCAACACTCCCCCAAGTGATATTTTCCACAGGTGGTACATCTCGTGCGGTCAGAGGATTGGCGATCAGCCCCCACTTGATCCCATTTCCTCTTTAGGTTCTTCCCAGGTTGGCTGGACACTTTGTCATGTGCCTTTGTACCAACGCGGTTCTCCTCGGCCATGTTGGCCTCCACGGTAGCAGCTCGTTCAACCAGCTCAGAGACTGAGTCGTAGGAACTAACCGAACAATGAGTCCGAAGTTCCACTCGCATGCCGCGAAGGAAACGGCGTACTTGAGCCGGCTCGTCCTCGACATCACGTCCAACGTAACGTCTGAGACGTTCAAACTCTGACTCGTACTCACGGACCGTCTTACGGCCTTGGACCATTCAGATACTTGCCTTCCATACGATCCCAAGCCTCAGCTGGAAAGTACGTCCGGTTGAACTCGATCTCAAAGTCCGCAAACGAGTCAATGAGACCCTTGGTGCGCATGTCCACTGACAGCCACCAGTTATGCACGTCCCCTTCCAGGAAGTGGACCGCAATGTCCTTCCGGTAGTCCTCGGGACACCGGGTAGATCGGAAGTTCCGGACAAGCCGTGACTTCCACTCATCGGCCTGAAGTGGGTCTGCACTTCCCTTGAAGTGCTTGGTGCCCAACTTGGTGATGTGGCCAAGAACGTTGAGGTAGTCCACCTTTCGATTCTTTTTAGGAACCGGTGACTCTACCACTACTACGTCTGGCTCCTCATCACTAAGGTCCTTGGTCTCTATGACCTTGGCCTTAGGCCCTTCGGAAACCGGCTTCTGACCAGAGATGTTCTGGTTCAGTGCCGTTAGCTGGTCCATGACCTCCTTCAGAATGGTCCACATCTGACCGATGTTCGGGACGGCGGTCAATGGCTCACCACCGCCCCCCATAGTATCATCCTCCTCACGGCCGGTCTCATCTCGAGCCGCGTGAGACGAGGACTCGCCCACTTTTTCCTGTCCGTCCTCAACTTCGACTTCCAGTTCATTAACCCTAGCCGTGTTGAGAGCGTTTGGATCAGTGGGTCAAGTGCTCTTCTGGGTAACCTCAGGACCGGTTAACCCAGGTGGGATAGGTGTGGACTGGTTCTTGGATCCTTGTCCGGTTCCAGCCACTTCCTTATCCTTCGTTCGCTTCGACTTGCTTTTTCCAACCTGAAGATCAACAAGTTAGACATTCAACACAAGCAATCTTCAAGTCCTAAACAAGTCTAACAATTCCTACACGGAAATCTAACCCGGACGAGAGGTGTAGCCCCTAACCCATAGTCCTAGGAAATAACTCCGCTCTGATACCAACTTAAAACACCCCATCCCGGCCATAGGCCCGAGACGGATGTCTTACTAAATTAGCCATTCTAAGTTGAGGTTCGTTTGGAAATCTCAACCCTAATCGTTTCAAACTTAATCAAATCTAAACCGAAATTCAAGCATTCATATTTCCATTCATTCCATTCATTTAATCCGATTCTAAGGCAAGAGCAATAAGAGAAAAATAGACATTTTATTGATAACTTAAAGGTACCATATACAATGTGGTTCAGTTGCATTATGCTAATAAAATACTTGGTCCTAACAAATGTCTATCTAGTACACCACTCGTCACTTGGGTCCTTGTGTCCGAGCCTAAGATGAATCACCCCCATGATCATCTTCATTACCTGAAACCACAATTCAATTAACACATTTATATTAGTATGTTTCCCACAACTTAGCATTTAACCGGTTCTACATGTCCCATTGTCCCCATGCACACGTAAATGCCTATACAATTCTAATTCCATCTAATCAGCCAAGTTTTCCCATAGCCGGCCATGCATACCAAACCGGCTGTGATCTTGTTCAATCACGTTCCGCGTCCGCATGCATGTCCTGACCGTCAGCGCATTGCGCTTATCCGTGATCGCTATGGCCGAGCCGGTTGTATCGGGTGTACCGTGATCGAGGAGGGTCTTTACCGAGCATCGCTCGGCATTCCGCGATCGCAAGCCTTGCCGGTTACTGCCCAGTCCATACGCGATCATCGTGACGCGTCAGTCCAGTCGCGTGATTCGTCCGAGCGTGAGCGATCGACGTATGGTTGCATCAGTCCATGAACAGACGCGTCTTTACCGCGAACGGTTACGTCTGTCCATGAACAGGCGCGACTTACCGCGATGCTCTGTCGGCCGTTACGCGACTCGGCCATCTCGACCGTGGTGGACGTTGCGTCAAGCCAACTGTTCTGACTTCACGTCACGACCCGGATACTTTCCTGATCCGACTCACGCGCAAGCCGACCGTATGAACGTAATCGACTTTCGGCCAACCGTCCCCCAAGATGTACCGTTCTGTCCATTCATCCATCGGCCCATCCTTGGCCTTACGCGCGGATCGTCCCGTTCCTCATCCGAACAGTCTGCGATTTACCACGATCTAGGCCTATGGCCGATCGTGGCCTTTTCGGGATAACCTTGCCGATCCTAAGTCAAATGACTTGTCTCGGTTCTAAACTTCCAGAAAGAAGAAGAAGCAATCAGGTCCTAAACTCTTCCGACCATCGGCCCTACGGCTTGGCCGTGGCTGAGAGAAAGAGACTCGGGTTTTACCTTAGAAGAAGTTGGCTTCTTACCGTGGGCCGTGGTCGCTTTGGAAGTCATTCCTTTCTTCCCAATTCGCCTAGAACCTTTGTCCAACCGCTTCTCTCTCTAACCCACCAGCGATTCCTCCTTGTGCAACCGGCCGGCCTTTCTCTCTCTCTTCTTTCTCTCTAAAACGTTTCTTATGCCTTAGAGAATTTATGGGACTTTTCCCTGGTGTTGTTGTGTGCGCAAAATGGCCTCCAATGGTCCCTTTTATAGTCCCACAGTCGGCCATAGCTGCCCTCAAGGAAAGGATGTCTTTGGTCTTGCGAATGGACACAATGGCCATTGGTGTCCATTCGCTTATGGAGGCTTTGATCAGCTAGTGACACTAGCTGATCAGCTGATTCCACACTCCTACACTCCAGCTCAGCTGAGCTGAGCTGGTACTTCAGTTCCTTAGCTGTTTAGCTCAGTCGTCCAGCTTATTTGAGCTAAACCTTACGCTTCCAGCTCCTTTTCCTTTAGGTCAAACTCACGTTCAATTGAGCTTGACCTTGTTCTGCCCATGGAACACTCTTGTAGATCCTTTGGATCGTGAGTTTTGCCTTCTGGTTCCATGAACAGCCCGAACGGCCCTTAGGCCGGTTCGGGGATGTTACAGATCCCATGCCGGGAAGGTGATATACTCCAATGTTCTATTCGACATGTTCCCATTCAAATCAAAATATAGTAGAAACTCAAGAATGATTTAAAGAACAACTTTTCTTTATTAGATTAGAAACTCTCAAAACTAATCTCTCTCTCTCTCTCTCTCTCTCTCTCTCTCTCTCTTGAGTCTTATGAAACATCTCTTTATAAGCTCTTTATTTATATAGGCTATGCTACTTCCTAAACCTAATAGTGATAAAAGGAAATCTTCCTTAAATCTTATCTTTAGTAAACAACCTTTTACTAATAGATAACTTCTAACATAGGTTTGGAATTATCCAGCATTCTCCTCCTTAATTCCAACTTGAACTTTGGGTGACTTGATCTCTCATACACCAAGTAAGCTCCTCATTTCCTTGAACTTGATCTTGGCTAATGGTTTAGTTAAGATGTCGGCCTTCTTCTCTACTCTGGGTACATGTTCAAGATCGATTTGTTGATTCTCTACACACTCTCGTATGAAGTGATATCTTGAGAGTATGTGCTTACTTCTTCCATGAAACACAGGATTCTTGGTTAAGGCTATCACAGAAGTAAAACTAATCAGCTTTCACTGCGATAATTATCTATGTATAACAAGCTAGTAAGCCAACTTTCGTTGCGAATTCTAGAGTTCTAAACATGCATTTAATCCAGGTTTTTTCGTTCACAAATTTTCTAAGCCAAATCTCTTTGTGAATAGGTAATTTGCTCAACTAGGTTCTTTTCTAATTAATTAACCAACTCTCGCTGCGCTAATCAATCTGATATCAATAATCTAAATGGCCAGTTTAGATTAAGCATTAAGAACAACTTAGATGAAGAACTAGATAATGAATCCTAATTAATCAATTATTCTAACATTCCTTGAAATCCCTAACGAGAATCCCTAAACCTAACAAGAAATCTACTCAGATATGGCAATCATAACAGAAGACATAATCAAGGTAAATATCATATAAAATCCAAAAGAATAAAAACAGGGGTACGAAATCTCTTCTCTCTCGAGTACAAGACCAGCCCCAAATCTCCTAATCTCCCATAAAGTAAAGTGTAGCCTAAACAATGGCTTAAAACCTAATTTAAAGCCTACAACACGATTTGGGCTTCTTTGTAGTTATGAGAAACTTCTGGCTAAATTGAAAATCTTCAAAGTCTTCATTAATCGGCGAATTTCTCATGATCACGATCTGTGTCGACCGACACAAATGGAGTGTCGATCGACACCTTCTTCAGAATATCATATCAACACCTTCTTCAGAATATTATACCGACTTCTCTGCTTCCGCAAGAATGCTCCAAATAGCTCCAGAATGCGTCATAATGTCCAAAAATGCTCCAAACGTGCTAAAACCTGTAAAACACCTGAAAGGACTCGAAAGACTCTATAAAAGACTCGATTATTTACATACATCATGGCTCAAAACACCTAAAAACCATGATATATCAATCGTCTATCAATGGTGCTAGATAGACATCTATATTGTTGCTTGGTGTTATTGGGCCATGGACCACCGGTCATGTACTGCACTTGGTATTCTGAATTGAAAACGGATTCATCCCATTTGTGGAAAGACCATGGCAGAAGTTTCTTGGTTCAGCTGAAAACTAAGGCCATTTATGATTCACATTGGCCCAAGTTACTGAATCAACGGGATGCCGCATTGTACCATATGAACTAGCGTTGCTGACATGCCAACAAAGCTCTTTAACGATCCTTTTCGATCTAAACATTCGCCTGAATCTGTCTTTGATTGAAAAATACCTTAGTACCTTAGCTGGGGTCCCTTTTTCCTCACCAGTATGCTTATCCCTTTTCCACCTTGAAACATTACACTGTGGGCAGCTTTTCATGTCCTCATATTGCTTACGGTACATGATGCAGTCATTCTTACAAATGTGAATCATATCATATCCAAGATCAAACATCTTCAAGAATCTCTTCATCTCATATGTTGATCTCGGGAGAACATTATCTCTAGGAAGCATATCATGAACTAACTTTATCAGCTGGTCAAAGAAGTTCCCGACATTCCACTCTTCAATTTGATGCGGTAAAGTCCCATAATGGCAGATACCTTGGTGTAGTTGGGACAACTAGAGTATAGTGGAGTTTCTGATTCTTGTAGGCTTGTAGCTTTTTTAAATTCAGATTCTTCTTTGCTTTCAATCTCATTTGCATGATCCTCATCCGATGTTGTGTATTGCCTTCCCCATCAATGACAGTTGTTCTAATCAAGTCATGGGCTTCGAATTCAGATCTCGGATTTTCAGGTGGCTTATTAATCTTCATATCCCCAAGAAAACTCTAATATGAATTCCTCTTATATTTCTGATCGATACCCCTAATCACTAGATAATCCAACCCTGTCTCTACCGGTTGATGACACAAATTGCGACAATCTATGCAGGGGCAGAACATGTCACTAGGTTTACCCAATCTCAATGATGATGCTTGCACAAAATATGTTGTCCCTTTGTGATATTCAAGGCTAGTCCTGTGATTTAAAAACAAGACCAATATTTCAATAGTATGCTAAAACAGTTTAACTTAACACATCAATGAAAATATGAAACAAATCCATACCTTGGAATCCAAACCCAATCCAAATCCATACATACATAATATAATAACAAGCAATATATTAGACATACAAATATGTCAACCAAAAAGAGAAGATAATAAGAAAAGTGTGACCGAGCTTCGGTTTTACCTGACTAAAACTTGCGATTTTTACAACACTCAAGTTTTGAAACCCAAAGCTCCCTCCAAATAAAGAAGCATCGATTATACTTTGAAAAACAAACGCTTTATAGCAACCATAAATCGCAGAAACTTGAAGAAGCTTAGTGATAGGTCAAGAATTATCCCAATTTCTAACTGCAAGTGCACAGTGATGTAATTGTAGTACTTAGGGTATCGAAATCCACAAGGACTCTGGGCAACGATAGATTTAGAACGGTCAAGATTAAACTAGGAGAAAGCAATGTCGTGAGAAACCAAAAGAAATGCAAGAAAGTAAATCAGTAGCGAGTTTGTAAGCAAGGAGACAAAGCGTTAAGTCTAGGGAGTTCTCAGGAAATCAGAAACATAAGCTAATCAATCAATCGGGATCTAATATCATAAATCTGTTCTAGAAGTGGAATCACGGAAGTATAAGAAACCAACTTTCGTTGTGAATCCTATCTATGTCTAACAACCTAGCAAACCAACTTTCGTTGTGAATTCTAGAGTTCTAAACAAGCATTAATCACGAGTTCGTTCGTTCACAATTCCCCTAAACCAAATTTCTTTGCGAGTAGATCAAATTGCTCATCTAGGTTCTTTCTAGCTAATTAACCAACTGTCGTTGTATCAATCAACCTAACATCAATAATCTAAGTGGCCAATTCAGATTAAGCATTAAGAACAATCTTAGATGAAGAACTAAAAATATGAATCCCTACAGATTAATCAACCTATAATTCTATGAAATCCCTAATGAGAATCCCTAAACCTAACTGGTAAACTACTCAGACATGATCATCGAAACAGAAGACATCATGAATAGAAAACAAAATATCATAAAACAAAATAAAGAACTGGGGTTCAAAATCCTCTCTTTTTCATGAACAAGATCAGCCCCTAACTCTCTCTGAAATAAAAATAAAACTTAGAACTAAAAGCGAAGCCTAAACAATGGCTTAAAAACCCTAATATAATGATCTAAAGTCGGCCGGGGCTTCTTTGTAATTATGAGATACTTCTGGGCAAAAGTGCAATATCCAAACTCTTGATAAAACTCGCCGAGAAAATTCTGTGTCGACCTTGTGTCGATCGATGCAGAAGATGTGTCGATCGACACAGGTCTTTGAAATGGGCAGTGGACTCTATCTCTCGGGTTCAATCTCTAAAATGCTCCAGAATGCTCCATAATGTCCAATTCCGCTCCAAACGTGTCTAGACCTGAAAACATAGATAAAAGGACAACAAAAGACTCTAAAAGACTCGATATTAAGACATATACCATGCTTAAAAACCCTAAAATCCATGGTATATCAACTCCCCCACACTTAGCCTTTGCTTGCCCTCAAGCAAAACAGAGAACTAAAACATGGCGAAGAGGTTTGAAAACTTTCAGAAACTCTTTTCATCCTAGAAGCAACAACATTCATATTCCCCTTAGTAAGCCACTGAAAGAATCACCTGCAAGACATCAAGACCAACATGTACTTCCCCCACACTTAGCAACTGTCCTAAGTAAACTCCACAATCAATCCAAGCAATTCAAATTCACCCTACTGACTTCTATAAGATATTAAGTGCGGTCTCACCTAAGGATTATCGATCAAAGGGCACATGGATTATTACTATGTTAGCTCTAGACCACCATAATATCTTTTTCTGGTTCCTTTCTTCTCTTTTCCCTTCTCAGCAACTGATTTTTTCCCATTGGGTATCATTTTATTTTATTTTTTTATCAGTGCTCTTCCCGTTATGGGGTGTACTTTGGACACATTCCATGGATCGCACAGGAGGTAATAGTGGTAGCTACTACTCCCGTGACCACTTCGAAGCTACTAGCTCATCCTCAGTTTATTACTTTTTTTACTTAGAGAAGGAGAGAAGGGTTTCATACTTGGACAGGTTTACAAGCTGTGTCAGAACTAACAGAGGAATCCGACTCAAGGTATACCAAGCCCTTAGGTGAGAAAATTAAGTCAAATTTGCAAGGGCGAAGTCACTAAAGGATCCTCGAAATACCTGAATTGATATGGGTGTCCTTAGTAGGTTGATCTGCATTGGGTTTTCTAATAGTCATAGATTGAACCTTCAACTTCATCCCAATGGTCACTTAAGTTCCTGCAAGTGCTGTTAACTTCTCAAAAATTCATTATTTCTTACTTAAACCGTTTTGACTTAATAAAACAAAATTTTGAAAAATAGGACTGACTCTAAGAAAACAAAAGCGTGCGTCAGTAGCTACCTCCCCCACACTTGAACTACACTGTCCCCAGTGTAATAAAAGCATGATCTCGGTGAAAGAATAATCAAATTGAAAAACAATCCGAAAAGTTGCAGAATACCTACCTGTTGTCGCCCTGCGTCGATCAATGCCACAAGGGTGTCGATCGATGCAAGGCGAATATGCTCGCGGTTATTTAAATAACCGGTGTCTGAACCGCAATCGAATCGGCTAACCAGGAATCGCTAAAGCATCGACCGATGCACTATGTGTGTCGATCGATGCTGTGCGATTCTGCTGTTTCTTACGCCTCTAAACACACTTAAACAGAAAATCGAAAACACCAAATCAAAAACGAAAAATGAAAACAAAAACAAACCTAACACTCAGCGTTTGTTTAAAGTCAATAGCTTGTCTATGGAAAGCAGATCAGACTTATGGGGGATTCAACAGAGACTTTGAGTGTCTCTGCGAATATCTCTACATCCAGGGTGGCGTATAAGCATTCCGATCATGAGATTTCCCAAGGAACGAAGGAGGAAAACCATGGCGGGAGCGAAGCTTGGGTGTTACTCTGCGTTTTCCTGTATTCAAAACTGAGGGATTAGGAAGTTTAAGTTTAGAAGCTTTATGCCTTACCATTGGTGGAAATGAGATGTCTGGAGCTTTCTGCTTTTGAGCAGTTGCAGGCACTGAAGATGTTATAGCAAGTTTAGAATGAACTTGCATCTTCTTCTCTCCAATTGGAACCTCTGGTTCCACTTCCACACTGAAGCTCTGTCCATCAATGGTGGCTCTCTGCTTCCTGTCCATCTTGAACTGCAATGGCTTATCTCCCAGCTGGAGATCAATCAGACCACGTCTCACATCTATCAGAGCTCCAGCAGTAGCTAAAAATGATCTTCCAAGCAGCAAAGGATCATCTGGCTCAACATTGTACTTCAGCACTACAAAGTCTGTTGGAATCAAGTAGTTTCCAACTCTGATAGGTACATCCTCAAGAACACCTTCGGGGTACCTCTTTGATAGATCAGCTAGGATAAGAGAGATCCTAGTAGGCTGAAATTCCATAAGTCCTAATCTCTTAGCCATAGAGTATGGCATGATATTCACACCAGATCCTAAATCACACATAGAATGCTTGAATCTGCCCTTAGAGATGGAACAGTCAAGAACAAAGACTCTTGGGTCTGGAAGCTTCTCTGAAATCTGAATCAACTGCTTTTCCATTACTCTCATGCAATTAGCTTCGTATAGCTCCTGTTTGGACAGCTTAGGGGGCTTAGAATGTGGTAATTGAGGCTCAAAAACTCGTTCTGAGACTGTTGCAGAGTTCTGGTCCCGTCTGCGATATGTGTCGATCGATGCATGTTGTGTGTCGATTGATGCAAGGCGATTTCGAGCAATTTCATCAGACGTATCGGGATTGTGTCGATCGATGCACGAGTTGTGTCGATCGATGCTTGTCTTAGACAGACAGAATTCTCCCAGAAAATCTGAGATTATGCTCTCTTCTTCTTCTAGCAAGTCAATCTCATCTCCTGTGATCACAGCATTGACGTATTGCTTTTGTTCAGCCTTCCTAGCTTCATTCTGCCTTTGTATTGCTCCAGCTGTTTGTTGAATCTGGATATCTAGCTCCTTCACATGTGTGCCCAAAGATTCAAACTTCCCGTTCAGATTTTCATACATTGCATCTATCTTTGAGTTGAAGGACGCAGTGATCTTCTGTTCTCCCTCAAGAAACTGCTCCATCATAGTTTCCAATCTCCTCTTATATATGGGTGCAGGGGGTGCTTGATAAGAAGAAACACCATAATCCCTCGAAAAGGAGTTACTCTGTTGCTGGAAGGGTTCCTGAAAAGTAAATTCCTGACTGTAGAATCCATTCCCTCCAACGTAGTTGATAGCTTCATGCGCATACTTTCCAAGTAGAAGATTATGTAGATAGTCAACTTTATTCTTCAACCCAGCTATCTGTGAACTGCCAATCCCTGAACTGAGAAAATCATACACCATCCTTACGAAAGGTGTCGATCGATGCAGGAAAAGCGTCGACCGATGCAAGCTCGGAGATGTGACGATCGACACACAGGACCGTGTCGATCGATGCAAGACGATTCTGTCGAATCTGACCTGCAAAACAGAGAACAGAAAAGAGAGAAAAAAACCTAGTCTAAACCCTAAGTTCAAATCTATCGAAGACTCAAAAGAGTCCCCGGCAACGGCGCCAAAAACTTGATAGGTCAAGAATTATCCCTATTTCTAACTGCAAGTGCACAGTGATGTAATTGTAGTACTTAGGGTATCGAAATCCACAAGGACTCTGGGCAACGATAGATTTAGAACGGTCAAGATTAAACTAGGAGAAAGCAAAGTAGTGAGAAACTAAAAGCAATGCAAGAAAGTAAATCAGTAGCGAGTTTGTAAGCAAGGAGGCAAAGCGTTAAGTCTAGGGAGTTCTCAGGAAATTGATATATCATGGTTTTTACTAGTTTTAGACCATGATATAAGTGTGTTTTAGAGTCTTTTGGTGTTTCTTTAGAGTCTTTTGCAGGTTTTATTAGGTACACGCACGTTTGGAGCTAAAGTGGTGATTATGGAGCTTATTGGAGCATTTTGGAGATTTGACCCGAGAGCTTGTGCTCACTGTCCAGATTTGATGACTGCGTCGATCGTTGCACACTTGCATCGGTCGATGCACTGCGCGAATGGGCCAGACTCGGCGGTTTAATGAAGAATGCCAATATTGCAGAAGTGCCCAGAAGTTCTAGATATTTACACAGAAGCCCCAAGTCGTGTTTTAGCTATTTAATTAGAATTTTAACTTCTGTTTTACATACGCTATCATAACTTAGAGCAGAGAGTTTTTAGAGCTTTTGGGGCTGATCTGATCGTGTACTACATTCGTTTTGGAGAAGTTTTTGAACCCCTTTGTTATTTTAATCTCTTTTATGATTGCTATTTATTCATTGATTATGTTTACATCATTCATGTCTGAGTAGTTCCATAGTTAGGTTTAGGATTTCTCATAGGGATTTCATGACTTGCTAGATATAATTAAATTCAGTTAAGGATTTACATCAATGGATGTTCTTCAAACAAAATTGTGTTTAATGCTAGTTCTAACCTGATCAATTAGAATCTAGATCTTAGGTTGCTAAATACGACATGACAGTGTGGTTTAGAATCTGAACTATTTTGGTTGAGCAATTTAATTACTCGCAAAGAAATTTGGATTAATTAGATTGTGAACATATCAAACTCGAATTTAAAGCTGGTTTAATCTGTTAGTAATTGCAAAGGAATTTGGATTACTGCACTTAGACTTAGAGAATTCTCGCAAAGGAATTTGGTTAATTCTATATCTGTGATTTGAGTTCTAGAACTGAGTTTTATTAGATCCTGACTGATTGATTTATCTGCTTGTCTGATTTCCTGAGAACGCCCTAGACTTAGCGCTTTTAGTTTATTGATTTCAAACAACCAACCTGCTACTGATTTACTTTCCTGCTTGCTTTTAGATAATAGAATACAATTTTCTTTTGCTTTCTCCTAGTTTTAATCTCTTTAAGTTCTTAGTTCTATCGTGCCTAGAGTCCTCGTGGATTCGATCCCTAAGTACTAAAATTGATTTACTGTGCACTTGCAGTTAGTATAGGGTAAAACTAGACACCTATCAAGTTTTTGGCGCCGTTGCCGGGGACTCTTAGAGTCTTCGATAGCTTCGAACTTAGGGTTTTTACTAGGATTTTTATTTTTTATTTTTGTTTACTGATTTTTTCTCTGTTTTCTTTCTGTCGCAGGTACCAATTTCGCATAGCGTCGATCGTTGCACCTTTGTGTCGATCGTCACTAAGCGATTCTGAGATTGAATCGATCGTTGCACTGCTAGCATCGATCGTTGCTTGACGATTACAGACAGTTTATGCAGACGCGTGAAACTAGAAGTAATCAGAACTTGAACCTCGTTAATCTCGGACTTGAAGAACTTGGACGACTAGAGAGGACTAACAGAAGAGAAAGAAGGGCAAGGATGGTACGCGAACGTTTGATTCTGATAGCCGATGCTCAAGGTATCCTGAGGGATCCGCAAAACAATCTTTACAATGCTGCTGGGCAGAGGATTGATGCTGAGGGACGTGTGATCCCTGATGTTGAGGAACCTGACCGAACCAAGGTAGACAGATGCTTGTTCATGAGAGGACATTGGCTGACTACAACAGACCGGATGAGTTTCATGCCAACCGGTCAGCTCTTGTACCTCCTGGTTTTGAGCGGAATGATGAGATCAAAACCATCTACTACTCGCTGATGAAGCAGAATGCTTTCCATGGTCACCCGTCGGAGCAGCCTATGGATCACATTGATCAGTTTGAGGACATAATCACTGTCATGAAGTATGATGGAGTGTGCCAGGATTATCTGTTTCTCAAGCTCTTTCCATACAGTCTCGCTGGAGACGCTTCTGCATGGCTGAAGCAACTGCCACCTGGGCAGTTTGTTACTTGGGCAGCCCTGAAGAGTGAGTTCCTGCGTCACTTCTACGATGATGCGCGTTCTGATCAGTCCAGACAGGACATACTCACCTTTTCCCAAGGTCCTACTGAGCCTCTTGAGACTGCCTGGATGAGATTCAAGAAATACCAACGTGACTGCCCGCACCATGGATTCACTGAGGTAACACTTTTAGGCATCTTCTTTAAAGGCATAGATCTTCCATATCAGACTGCGTTGGACAACTCTAGCAATGCCAACTTTAACACTAGGACTCCTGCTCAAGCTAAGCAGTTGATTGATAACTTAGTGAGCAGCAACAGTTGCAAGACTACTGATGAGAGGAGGAAGAAATCTGGTGGAAATGTAGAGAATTTGGAGATTGCTGATATTTGATCTAAGTTGGACACAGTTTGTAATCTCCTAGCTGGTAAGAAAGCTGTCCACTTTGCCCAAGATGTTGAGGTAATTCAGACTGAGGAGGACACTCAGGAAGAAGATGTGAATTACATAGGAGGATCTGGATTCCAAGGTAATAGATTTGGTAATCAGCAGGGAAACAGGTTCTTCAATGGAGGACAGAAGAGTGCCTTCACAGGCAATCAGAACTCCTCTGGCTTTGGACATACTAGTGGTTTTCAGAAACCTTTTGGACAAGGTACTCAGAGAACCTATGGATCATCTTCTTACCAAGCACCTCCTGTAGCCACTGCTCATGAGAGCAAGATGGAGGCGATGATGGAACAGCTGCTGGAAAGTCAGACCAAGATTGATATGGAATGCAATAAGAAGTTGGATGTTGTCTATGAGGATCTCAATGGGAAGTTTGAGTCTCTGAACACTCATGTGAAGCAGTTGGATACTCAGGTGAGTCAGATTTCTAGTTCTGTTAAAGGAAAAGGAGTAGCAGACACCCATATTAAGGCCTGGTCAGTGTACATTGATGATGAATCACACCTAGGTGAAGGATTTGAGCTAAGCACAGCTGAGTTGGTAGAAGAGGATGAATTTTCGGATTTTGAGGAAAATCTCTCGGGTAGAAACTGTGAAAACAATGATGCATCGATCGATGCACCATTAGCGTCGGTCGTTGCAGGTCATGAACAGACAGACTAGCAGGATTCTGAAGGCGTTGATGCAGATTTAGAGCTTGATCGTTTATTCCCTGGAGTGTCTGAGATTACTCAGCAGGAGATTTATGCACAATCCATTAGATTATATCCCTCAGTGTCTGAAGTGATTAAGCAAGAGATTGAAGAGCTTAAGAAGTTGGAAGAGATTGGTGAAGAGTTGGAAGAAATTCCATCATCTGATGATCCACCTTATCACCCATGTGTGCAGAGGTACTTGAATAAGATGTTGCCTTTGGATGAAGAGCTGAAAGATTGGGTGATTGTGGTCCCTCAACAGATAAGTGATGTGCTGTTAACCAAGATCCCAAAGAAGCTGCCTGACCCTGGTGTCTTTGTGCTTAACTGTTCTATCTTTGAGGATAGTTTTAGGCGTTCTCTGTGTGATCTTGGAGCTGCAGGAAGTCTTATGCCATATACTCTGTGTCAGAGAAGCTGGGTATGCTGGATTTTTCGCCTACTAGGACCTCTCTTGTCCTAGATGATCAGTCTATAAGAGTTCCAGAAGGACTCCTTGAAGACATCCCGGTCAGAGTTGGAAACTACTTAGTTCCAACAGACTTCTTAGTGCTGAAATATGACAGTGATCCTGATGACGCGTTGATACTTGGGAGACCATTCTTAGCTACGGCAGGAGCAGTAATAGATGTTAGACACAGCCTGATTGATCTCCACCTGGGAGACGAGCCGCTGCATTATGAGATGGATAAGCTGCGCAAGCCACTGCTAGATGGGCAGAGCTTCACCATTCTGGAGGGAGATGATAAGCAGCTAAGTGATACTGTGATTTTGGATCCTGGGGAGCAGTTTACTCCTTCTTTTCTTGGACGCACTCATTCTGATACGGCTTACTCTCCACCTTGGATGAGGAGACTTGAACGGAGACAATCAAAGTCTCTGTCAAGATCTCTTGGTGCCTAAAAATCTTGTTCGTCCGGTCAAGCTAATGACCTTAAACAAGCGCTGAGTAGGAGGCAACCCACTGTTTTCGTTTTTGCATTTTAATTTTGGTGTTTTTGTAGGATTTTACGTTTTGTTTCTGGTTTTGGTGAGTTTTTGTCTGCAGGTCTCGGAGTAATCGCAGTGTGTCGATCGACACACCACTGTGTCGATCGTCACAACACGATCGAAATCGCATTGCAGCGATCGTTGCGGTCCTGAGCAACGATCGACCATACACGAAAATCGCCTAGCAACGGTCGATGCACCTAGTGCAACGATCGATGCCTGAGCGACAGAGGTAAAATCAGACAGAACTCAATACGTCCATTAACATTTAACTTTTTCTTTTTTTTACCAACCCTTTGCTTGACACTACTGGGGACAGTGTATCTTAAGTGTGGGGGAGGTGTTACTGACATCTATCCTTCTGTTTTCTTAAGAGTCAGTCAGTTTTTCAAAATTTGTTTTATTGAGTCAAAACAGTTTAAGTAAGAAACAATGATTTTTTGAGAAGATTAATAGCACTTGCAGGAACTTAAGTAACCATCGGGATGAAGTTGCAGGATCTATCTATGACTATTAGAAAACCCCATCACAGATCAACCTACTGAGGACACCCACATCAATTCAGGTATCATAGGATCCTTTTACTGACTTCAAACTTAATACTGACTTAATTTTCTCACCTAAGGGCTTGGTATACTTTGTGTCGGATTCCCTTGTTAGTTCTGACACAGCCTGTAAACCTGTCCTATTTGGTTCCCTTCTCCCCTTCCATAAAAAAAAAAAAAGATAATAAACTGAGGATGAGTTAGTAACTCTGAAGTGGTCTCTGGGAGTGGTAGCTACAACTATCATATCCTGTGCATCCATGGAATGTGTCCAAACCCCTTTACGGGAAGAGCACTGAAAAAAAAAAAATGATACCCAATGGGGAAAAATCAGAATGCTAAGGAAGGGAAAAGAGAAGAAAGGGACCAAAGAAAGATAGTATGGTGGTCTAGAGCTGACAAGGTAAGAGTCCATGTGCCTTTGATCGATACTCCTTAAGTGAGACCGCACTTAAATACTTGCAGAAGTCAGTAGGGAGAATTTGAATGCGTGAATGTGATTGTGGAGTTTACTTAGGACAGTTGCTAAGTGTGGGGGAAGTATATGTTGGTCTTGATGCCTTGTGATTGATTCTTTCAGTGGTTTACTAAGGGGAATCTGAGTGTTGTTGCTTCAAGGACAAAAAGAGTTTCTGAAAGTTTTCAAACCTCTTCACCATGTTTTAGTTCTCTGTTTTGCTTGAGGGCAAGCAAAGGCTAAGTGTGGGGGAGTTGATATATCATGGTTTTTACTAGTTTTAGACCATGATATAAGTGTGTTTTAGAGTCTTTTGGTGTTTCTTTAGAGTCTTTTGCAGGTTTTATTAGGTACATGCACGTTTGGAGCTAAAGTGGTGATTATGGAGCTTATTGGAGCATTTTGGAGATTTGACCCGAGAGCTTGTGCTCACTGTCCAGATTTGATGACTGCGTCGATCGTTGCACACCTGCATCGGTCGATGCACTGCGCGAATGGGCCAGACTCGGCGGTTTAATGAAGAATGCCAATATTGCAGAAGTGCCCAAAAGTTCAAGATATTTACACAGAAGCCCCAAGTCGTGTTTTAGCTATTTAATTAGGATTTTAACTTCTGTTTTATATACGCTATCATAACTTAGAGCATAGAGTTTTTAGAGCTTTTGGGGTTGATCTGATCGTGTACTACATTCGTTTTGGAGAAGTTTTTGAACCCCTTTGTTATTTTAATCTCTTTTATGATTGCTATTTATTCATTGATTATATTTACATCATCCATGTCTGAGTAGTTCCATAGTTAGGTTTAGGGTTTCTCATAGGGATTTCATGACTTGCTAGATATAATTAAATTCAGTTAATGATTCACATCAATAGATGTTCTTCAAACTAAATTGTGTTTAATGCTAGTTCTAACCTGATCAATTAGAATCTAGATCTTAGGTTGCTAAATACGACACGACAGTGTGGTTTAGAATCTGAACTATTTAGGTTGAGCAATTTAATTACTCGCAAAGGAATTTGGTTTAATTAGATTGTGAACATATCAAACTCGAATTTAAAACTGGTTTAATCTGTTAGTAATTGCAAAGGAATTTGGATTACTGCACTTAGACTTAGAGAATTCTCGCAAAGGAATTTGGTTAATTCTATATCTGTGATTTCAGTTCTAGAACTGAGTTTTATTAGATCCTGACCGATTGATTTATCTGCTTGTCTGGTTTCCTGAGAACGCCCTAGACTTAGCGCTTTTAGTTTATTGATTTCAAACAACCAACCTGCTACTGATTTACTTTCCTGCTTGCTTTTAGATAATAGAATACAATTTGCTTTTGCTTTCTCCTAGTTTTAATCTCTTTAAGTTCTTAGTTCTATCGTGCCTAGAGTCCTCGTGGATTCGATCCCTAAGTACTACAATTGATTTACTGTGCACTTGCAGTTAGTATAGGGTAAAACTAGACACCTATCAGAAATCAGGAACATAAGCTAATCAATCAATCGGGATCTAATATCTTAAATATGTTCTAGAAGTGGAATCACGGAAGTATAAGAAACCAACTTTCGTTGTGAATCCTATCTATGTCTAACAACCTAGCAAACCAACTTTCGTTGTGAATTCTAGACTTCTAAACAAGCATTAATCACGATTTCGTTTGTTCACAATTCCCCTAAACCAAATTTCTTTGCGAGTAGATCAAATTGCTCATCTAGATTCTTTCTAGCTAATTAACCAACGGTCGTTGTATCAATCAACCTAACATCAATAATCTAAGTGGCCAATTCAGATTAAGAATTAAGAACAATCCTAGATGAAGAACTAACAAATATGAATCCCTACAGATTAATCAACCTATAATTCCATGAAATCCCTAATGAGAATCCCTAAACCTAACTGGTAAACTACTCAGACATGATCATCGAAACAGAAGACATTATGAATAGAAAACAAAATATCATAAAACAGAATAAAGAACTGGGGTTCAAAATCCTCTCTCTTTCAAGAACAAGATCAGCCCCTAACTCTCTCTGAAATAAAAATAAAACTTAGAACTGAAAGTGTAGCCTAAACAATGGCTTAAAAACCCTAATATAATGATCTAAAGTCGGCTGGGGCTTCTTTGTAATTATGAGAAACTTCTGGGCAAAAGTGTAATATCCAAACTCTTGATAAAACTCGCCGAGAAAAGTCTGTGTCGACCTTGTGTCGATCGACACAGGTCTGTGAAATGGGCAGTGAACTCTATCTCTCGGGTTCAATCTCTAAAATACTCCAGAATGCTCTATAATGTCCAATTCCGCTCCAAACATGTCTAGACCTGAAAACATAGATAAAAGGACTACAAAAGACTCTAAAAGACTCGATATGAAGACATATACCATGGTTAAAAACCCTAAAATCCATGGTATATCACTTAGCACTAAATCGATTGCAATTCCTAAAAGAATATATGGAGAACACAAATTCGAACCTAAACCCATTTCATTTCACACATTTTTCCGTAAATTCAAACCCATAAATTGCATGCAAACAAAAAAATAATCGAATCGTATTAGTACAAAACATGTAAAAACCTTAAATTCATGTATGTTCCTATCGAGTATTGAACATCTAACCTTAGATTGTCTGCTCCGTTCTTGAGAAATTGACGAGAATCCTTCAACACCGAAAACAAGAATTCATTCGCAGTGGTTAGAGCGTTGGATTAGGCTTTAGATTTGAAGAGTGAAATAGAGAATCCGAGAGGAAAGAGTGAGAATTCGAGGGTGGAAGTGAGATTTTGAGACATGCAAAGATTTTGCCTTCGGATTTTTTTGTGTTTTGCCTTAATAAAAAATTTCTTTTATATATTCACTATTTTTTCTTAAACAGGCGGGGAACCAAAACTTTTGTCCCGCTCTACATATAATAGCGTATATTTTTAGCACCAGTTATTAAAAACCATGCGCCAAACCAAAAAAATTGCAGGTTAATTTAGTTTTTGCCTCGCAATTACTTCTATAGCGTTTAAAAACATTCAAACGCTATATAAAAGTCTACCTTTAGTCAACCATAGCGGAAACAACAAACACAGTATATGTAACTGCTATCAATACGCAATAATCTTGTAGTGAGAATGACATCACCCAATCTTGAGGAAGCTTTGCATGCCCCATCCTCAAATAGGCAGGGTCCGCGGAGAAAGGGGACGGAGGCCACCACAGAACCACCACCATGCAAACCATGAAACAAAGGCTCGCCACCACCATCTAAAGAGCAATGACATGATCCAAGCATAAAGCGAATAGGGCAAAAAGAAATAAAAGAGATGGCGGATCTACTTATGAGCCCAACAGATATGTTGGGGCGGAGAAGACCACTGAAGGAAAGAGGAAATATGAGAGGCTGGAGAGAACGGAAAGTATGAGAAAAAAGTATAGTTGACCAAGTTTTAAATAAAATTTCTTCAAGAAATCAACTATATAAAACCAATAACAATTCAGAATAATGCACGTCCAACAAACTGAGTAACCCAAGGACGTCGAAGTAAAACCTAAATAAACTAGTACAATGACCAAAATGATACATCCATGATAACTTAATAAGTGACGCACATTTTTATTTTTGGTGGATTTTTGACGCTCTTAATTCTTATAAATTATGGATTTTTATTGTTACTCAGAGAGAATCTACGCGTTCTTTGTTCTAGTTTATGAATATTTAATGTGTTTAAATTCATTTGATTATCAATATTATTTTACGTGTTTTTTTGTAAATTTTAATACATTTTTATGATCATAATAATTCATAGAAGAAAACATGCAGTGACGTGCGATTTTCTTTTATTTTATGCAATAAATTATATATTTTATACATATATTTTTGATTATATATGTATGCTTGTGTTTTCATTTATAAATTTTATTTGTGTTTAACTTTTTCTTGATCATCATGTTAGTATCTTCTTTATATCATTTTATACATATATTTACTAGTTTCTCATACTATTTTAGTGATCTATATCTTAATATTATAATAATTTAAAATAATTATTTACTATTTACCATTTTGTTTTTTCATATATTTGTTTAGTTCTATTTCTTTTTCCATATTTTAATTTGTAAATATTTCTTTGTTTATATTATTTATTTTTATCTATTTTTTCATCTCTTCCTTTCTATTTTTTATACTCCCTCCATTTTATAATAAGTGTCGTTCTAGGACTAATTTTTTGTTCCAAATTAAGTGTCATTTTAGATTTTCAGTGTAAATTTTGATAAAATTACCTATTTTAACCTTAATATTAGCCAATAAGAAAGAAGAATACCAAAAGTCAACTTAGTTTTAAGGATATAGTAGAATTTTTAATATGTTTATTAATTTTTGTGAAAATTGTTAGAATGCCCTTATTTTAAAACGGAGAGAGTAATAGCTTATTTTGATTATTTATTGAATAATATTTTTATTACAATTTTATAGCTCTATTTTTTGAAACTGTTTAAAGTGTTTTCATCTGATATTCTCATTTTTGCTCTTATAATTTGGTACTTTCACTTATAAGATTCAATTATTTTCATTACTTGTATTTGATCACAAAATATACAAATATGCATTTAAATCTTGTATTATAATATATATATATATATATATATATATATATATATATGTGTGTGTTTATAAAATTTTAAATTAAATATACATTTCATTTAATTTATATTTTAAGTTTATGTTTTAGTGGTTTTAAATAGTTAAATTCTAACTAAAAATATTCAAATTAAATAATTAATTGTATATAAATTTTTATTTAAAGTAATTGTAAAAGAGGCTTATGTGTCACTCCATAGAAAGCTCATGTCATCTATTATGGTTATGAATGTTTACTGCGTATCGCAGAGATAGAAGAACGGGACAAAAATATGTCACCATTCATACATGTATTCTATAAGTGCGGTTATCTAAAATTAATAATTAAATAAAATAAAAAAAAATAAAGAAAAATAATGTGCGTTTCATATTTGGTCGTAGACCGCACTTACAGTTTATACACATCCAATGAGGTGTGTTTCAGCCTGCTTTTGTCCTTTTTCTTTCTTTTGATACTAAACAAAATATTTAAATAATATACAATCACCGATGTGTGTTTTGTGTAAAACTATATTTTTATTTATGTTATAATTCATAAAAAATCTAAAAAAAAATATTGTATAAATTTATTTGTAACTATTTTGCTTTCTAAAATATTTATGTAAAAATGTATTCCATATTTTTTTACGAATTTAAACATTTATTTCGGTAAGGCTGAAAAAACAATTAGATTATTGATTTGGTTCGTTTCAATATGATCAAACAAATCAGTTATTTTTTAAAAAAAAATTAAATTGATGTATACCATTAAGTTTGGGCATTCGTGTTTTCGGATCGGTCCCGAGTTCTATTCGATTGGTTCCGGTCGAGTAAAATTTTACCCAATAAGTATTTAAGCAATTTCGAGTCGGGTATCGGTTCAGGTCTAACCGATTCTGGGTTGGTTCGGATCTAAAAATTCAAAACCAAAATTTACCCAAGATATTTTGGGTTTCATGCGGACATCGGGTATTTTTACTCACAATACCAGAAATTTATAAAAAAACGAATTAGATCTTAAAATCCGAAAATAATCAAAAACCCGAAAAAGAGAAGAAAACAAATAAAAAATAGAGCTTGTTTTCACCTTTTTAATATGCATCCAGCATCATTTTTGTCATTTTAACTATTCAAACATTTATCTTGTACCGCATACAGCTTGTTTTTACCATTCAAACATTTTTACGAACCGCTTGTTCCGAAGTAACCACACTTATTCCGCATAGTGCGTTTCTTTCGTACAAACCACACTTGAACCATTCCGCACCGCTTGATCCGCTTATCCCGCACCGCTTGATCCGATGTCACCATTCGGAGCCTATATTTTAGATTTCTTATAGAGATATCTATATTTTACCAACTATATATGTAACTAATATAAATCATAGCTCTTTTTTTAGCTGCTATCATAATTTATTTTGTTTATCGTTTTTCATATATATATATATATATATGAATTTGTGAGGTACATATCAATCATATGGTCAAAAGCATGTGTATCGAATGAGATCAAGGGCGGACCTACATGGACAGGAGTGGGTTCAGTTGAACCCGGTTAAAAATCAAAATATAAATTTGTAAGCTTACTTTTGTAGTGAACAATGGCTCTGCTGGCCTAAATTCCTTGGAATGACCCCCTAAACAAAGTTCGATGCTCCTTTTGCACCCGTTTACTTTTTTTTTTCTTTAAATAATTATGGGCCTACAGACCCAATTTTAAATTTAAAAGATGGATCAAGCCAATTTTTTTGATTGGTTTTGAAACAATTCACACGTTTCTTTTGTCTCATAAAAAGAAACGTATTCCTTTAATTTTTGCCACTAATTTTTACTCATTTTCTATTTTGGTTTCAAAACATTATATAACAACAACTAAAAAACTTTTAAAATATTTAGCATTACTTTTTTTGTTATATCTAATATAATATCTCTTTAAAAAAATAAAAAAAATCTAACAACTAATATTTTATATAACAATTTTTTAAAGATAATATTAATATTATATTTTGAAATATTTTTTAAAAATTAATTTAAATTATGACCCCGGTAAAAATATTTTCTGGGTCCGCCACTGAATGAGATGCAAGCCTGGGCTGCAAGCTGGTTAATTATCATCAATCATACAAACCCAATGATAAATTCATAACTAAGGGCGTTGAATATTATTTTTTTAAAGAGACATAAAAGTATAAAATAAATGCGCTGTAAAAAAGGATAATATAAACACAGTGGATCAATGAACCAAATGATGCATCCATGATGTATAAAATTTAGTATTGACCTTGTCATTAAGAAAGATGTAAAGTGGCTCGTTGACATTCCCTAAACGTTCCTGCACGTCTCATACTACCATCGTGTAGACATGCCTCCACGATTTAGTTGGAACAGGGAAAAAATTTGTACAGCTGGAGGTAGAGAAGAGCTTTACTATATAAACCCATGACCCCATTTCATAAAACACAAACCAAAACAAGAAAAACTAACCAACGTAATCAGGCGTTGGTAGAGAAAAGGCAAATCACAATGAGATCTTCTAGGATGGGGCCTTCAACACATCTCATTTACGCATTAGGTGTTATCATCATGGCAACAATGGTTTCTGCATATGAAACACCAACGTATAGCTTGCCACCACTCCCTTCATATTCACCATCTCCAAAGGTAGAATACAACACTCCTCCACTACCATACGTCCACAATTCTCCACCACCACTACCATATTATTCTCCATCGCCAAAAGTCGATTACAAATCTCCTCCACCACCGTATGTTTATAGTTCTCCACCATCACCATATTACTCACCATCACCAAAAGTAGAGTACAAGTCTCCTCCACCACCGTATGTCTACAGTTCCCCACCACCAACACCGTACTATTCACCATCCCCTAAGGTTGAGTACAAGTCTCCTCCGCCACCATATGTCTACAGCTCCCCACCACCACCACCATACTACTCACCATCCCCTAAGGTTGACTACAAATCTCCTCCACCACCATATGTCTACAGCTCCCCACCACCACCGTACTACTCTCCATCTCCTAAGGTAGACTACAAGTCTCCCCCACCACCATATGTTTACAATTCTCCACCACCACCATACTATTCTCCATCTCCTAAGATAGATTACAAGTCTCCTCCACCACCATATGTTTACAGTTCTCCACCACCACCATATTACTCACCCTCTCCTAAGGTAGATTACAAGTCTCCTCCACCACCATATGTTTACAGTTCTCCACCACCACCATATTACTCACCATCTCCTAAGGTAGATTACAAGTCCCCTCCACCACCATATGTCTACAGTTCCCCACCACCACCACCATACTATTCTCCATCTCCTAAGATAGATTACAAGTCTCCTCCACCACCATATGTTTACAGTTCTCCACCACCACCATATTACTCACCCTCTCCTAAGGTAGATTACAAGTCTCCTCCACCACCATATGTTTACAGTTCTCCACCACCACCATATTACTCACCATCTCCTAAGGTAGATTACAAGTCCCCTCCACCACCATATGTCTACAGTTCCCCACCACCACCACCATACTACTCACCATTCCCTAAGGTTGAGTACAAATCTCCTCCACCACCATATGTCTACAGTTCCCCACCACCACCACCGTATTATTCACCATCACCTAAGGTTGAGTACAAGTCTCCTCCACCACCGTATGTCTACAGCTCCCCACCACCACCAGCATACTACTCACCTTCCCCTAAGGTTGACTACAAGTCTCCTCCACCACCATATGTCTACAGCTCCCCACCACCACCGTACTACTCTCCATCTCCTAAAGTTGACTACAAGTCTCCTCCACCACCATATGTATACAGTTCCCCACCACCACCATACTATTCTCCATCTCCTAAGGTAGACTACAAGTCTCCTCCACCACCATATGTTTACAGTTCTCCACCACCACCATATTACTCACCATCTCCTAAGATAGACTACAAGTCTTCTCCACCACCATATGTCTACAGTTCTCCACCACCACCACCATACTATGCTCCATCTCCAAAGGTAGACTACAAATCTCCTCCACCACCATATGTTTACAGTTCCCCACCACCACCATATTATTCACCAGCTCCTAAGGTTGTATACAAATCTCCTCCACCACCATATGTCTACAATTCTCCTCCACCACCATACTATTCACCTTCTCCTAAGGTACACTACAAATCTCCTCCACCACCATATGTTTACAGTTCCCCTCCACCACCACACTATTCACCTTCCCCTAAAGTACATTACAAGTCTCCTCCACCACCATATATCTACAACTCTCCACCACCACCATACTATTCACCATCCCCTAAAGTTATATACAAATCACCACCACACCCACATGTATGTGTTTGTCCACCACCACCTCCATGTTATGCTCCTTCACCAAAGACAGTATACAAATCTCCTCCACCACCATATGTCTACAATTCTCCACCACCACCATACTACTCTCCATCACCTAAAGTATACTACAAGTCCCCTCCACCACCGTATGTTTACAGCTCTCCACCACCACCATACTACTCACCTTCCCCTAAGGTGTATTACAAGTCTCCTCCACCACCGTATGTCTACAGTTCTCCCCCACCACCACCATACTACTCACCGTCTCCTAAGGTAGAGTACAAATCTCCTCCACCACCATATGTTTACAGCTCTCCACCACCACCATATTACTCACCTTCCCCTAAGGTGTACTACAAGTCTCCTCCACCACCGTATGTTTACAGCTCTCCACCACCACCATACTATTCACCCTCCCCTAAGGTGTACTACAAGTCTCCTCCACCACCGTATGTCTACAGCTCTCCACCACCACCATACTATTCACCTTCCCCTAAGGTGTACTATAAGTCCCCTCCACCACCATATGTCTACAGCTCCCCACCACCACCACCATACTACTCACCGGCCCCTAAGGTTGAGTACAAGTCTCCTCCACCACCGTATGTTTACAGCTCTCCACCACCACCAACATACTATTCACCATCCCCTAAGGTAGATTACAAGTCTCCTCCACCACCGTATGTTTACAGCTCTCCACCACCACCAACATACTATTCACCATCCCCTAAGGTAGATTACAAGTCTCCTCCACCACCATATGTCTACAGTTCTCAACCACCACCATATTATTCACCAGCCCCTAAAGTAGACTACAAGTCTCCTCCACCACCATATGTTTATAGCTCTCCTCCACCACCACAATACTACTCACCAACTCCTAAGGTAGACTACAAGTCTCCTCCACCTCCATATGTCTACAGTTCCCCACCACCGCCACCTTATTATTCTCCTTCACCAAAAGTTGAGTACAAATCTCCACCACCACCTTCATATTACTGAAAACCAGTAAAAATAATTTTTAAATAAATTACCAAGTTTTATTTGATTTCATGTTCTTTTTTTAACCTTGATACAACATGTATGCAATCAATTTGAATTTTACTGGGAATGTCCTTTACAATACCTTTGTATGGTTTTTTCTTTAATTTGACTTTTGCAAAGATTGATTGTGATCTATTTATAGTTCTTTGCAAATTGCGATTATGTATTGAGTATTCTTGACATGGTTGCTTTGAATCAATTTGTAATCCTCTTATAATCTGAGTTTTTTATATGAAATGTGCACCTATATTGCATAGATTTTTCAAAATTATATTGTAGTCTTGTTCGGAAACATAATTATGCGACAAAGTCAACCGCCGAAAATTGATAGTAATTAGTATTGTGGGCTTCTTAATTTTGACTTTTTCAAGCTCTAGAACTTGTGACTGTATAGGTACCGAAGAACATTTTAAATCTACCATTGTGTTATATTACATTACATTTGTTGTGAATGCAAGATCCCATGCCGGGAAGGTGATATACTCCAATGTTCTATTCGACATGTTCCCATTCAAATCAAAATATAGTAGAAACTCAAGAATGATTTAAAGAACAATTTTTCTGTATTAGATTAGGAACTCTCAAACTAATCTCTCTCTCTCTCTCTCTTGAGTCTTATGAAACATCTCCTTACAATCTCTTTATTTATATAAGCTATGCTACTTCCTAAACCTAATAGTGATAAAAGGAAATCTTCCTTAAATCTTATCTTTAGTAAACAACCTTTTACTAATAGATAACTTCTAACATAAGTTTGGAATTATCCAGCATTCTTCTCCTTAATTCCAACTTGAACTTTGGGTGACTTAATCTCTCATACACCAAGTAAGCTCCTCATTTCCTTGAACTTGATTTTGGCTAATGGTTTAGTTAAGATGTCGCCTTCTTCTCTACTTCGGGTACATGTTCAAGATCGATTTGTTGATTCTCTACACACTCTCGTATGAAGTGATATCTGAGAGTATGTGCTTACTTCTTCCATGAAACACACGATTCTTGGTTAAGGATATCACAGATTTGTTGTCAATTCTTAGTATGACCTTTTCGTCATCTTTACTTAGAATCTCCTTCTACAATTCTTTCAACCATATAGATTGTTTCGCAGCCTCAGTAGCAGCCATGAATTCTGCTTCACATGAAGATAAAGCAACAGTGGGTTGCTTTTGTGACGTCCAGGTTATTGGTGACGAACTAAAGTAAAACACATGCCCATATGTACTTCTTCCATCATCGATATCATTGTTGTGGATAATATCACTATATCTGGAGATCCTCCTTGACCCAGCTCGCTTAAAGAACAATCCAAATCAGTGGTTCCTTTCACTTACCTTAGGAAATGTTTGATTGCTTGGCCATGTGAGTCTCTCGGACTTTTCATATACCGACTTAACACTCCAATAGTGTAGGATAAGTCTAGTCTTGTATGAAGCAAATACCTTAGACAGTCGATTGTTCTTCTGTAAGTTGTGGTGTCAATCTCTGGTTCATCCTCTGCTTTTGATAGCTTCAAACTTGTCTCCTTGAGTACGTGAGCCAAATTACACATATCCATCTTGGTATCGACAATAATTTCTTGAGCATAGCCTTCTTGCTTTATTCTAATCCCATCATATCGTTGGATTTCTTCTATACCAAGATAGTATGATAGCTTTCCGAGATCCGACATGTCAAACTTTCTTGACATGTTTTCCTTGAATTTTTTTATAACCTTTAGTGATGTTCCTTTTACAAACAAATCATCAACATATATAGCCATGATCAAGAAGTCCTTCTCACTCCTCTTTTGGTACACCGACGGCTCTTTTGTACATTTCTTAAACCCTATTTCTTTAAGTACTTGATCAAGCTTCATATTTCAAGCTCTAGGAGCTTCTCGTGAACCATACAGTGCTTTGTATAGTTTATAAACTTGATCTTCTTCTCCTTTCTTCTCAAATCTTTCGGGTTGTGTTACATACACTTCCTCGTATAAATTGCCATTCAAGAACGCGGTTTTAACATCAAGGTGATGTATCTCCCAACCATTAGTTGCAGCTAGGGCTATAAGCAAACGAATGGTCTCTATTCGAACAACCGGAGAAAATACTTAATCAAAATTTATGCCTTGTTGTTGCACATAGCCTTTTTCCACAAGTCTCACCTTGTATTTTCTCACTGTTCCATCCGTCTTTCTCTTGATCTTGTAGATCCACTTTAACCCTATAAGTTTCACCACTAGTGGTTTTTGAACAAGTTCCCACGTTTTGTTCCTTTTGATTGACTCCAGTTCTGCTTTCATTGCGTCAATCCATTCATGTATAGCTGCTGCTTCACTATATTTTTCCAGTTATCCATCTACAGTGAACAACAGTCTACTACTTTCATATTCAGCAACCAATACATAATCGTCTAAGTGTCTTGGTTTTTTTATAGGACGAATGTATCTTGTTACCACTTGCGGATTCTCTCCTCCTTG
Organism: Orychophragmus violaceus; assembly: GCA_030180135.1. NCBI lineage: Eukaryota > Viridiplantae > Streptophyta > Magnoliopsida > Brassicales > Brassicaceae > Orychophragmus > Orychophragmus violaceus. Next base: position 10,452,343 of record CM058234.1, on the reverse strand, counting down.
AACCACGCCATGATCTACATTCTCTTCTTCTCCTTCAGATTGATCAGATGCTTCTTGCTCATGATCAATATGATCATTGTTTTTGCCAACATCATCCGTTTCTCCTTCTCCTATTTGATCATAAGGAAGTTTTAGCATGCATGGCTGTTCATCGGCTTCCCTTACTATTGATGACCAATCCCAACCTTTATTCTCATCAAAAATCACATCTCTATTGACCATTATGTTGGATAGTTTAGTGTCTCCTGATTCAATTCTCAGATTGATTCATCCTACTAAACATGAAGATCTAGGTTCTCTTGATTAGAAACATAATAGATCTCACCTGTTACCTTGTTTTGCAGCGGAATGGGAGGTAAGGGTCAGAGATCAGCAGAACCACCAAGAGGTTGTTCCTCCAAAGGCTCACACACGCACACTTCGGGAAGAGAGGCTGCTAGACCAAAAGAGAGGAGGCGCAGAGAGAGAGGAGGGAGGCGCAGAAGCTTGAGAAAAAAATAAGAGCTAGGGCAAGTTTTATTTAATAAAACCCTTGTCCAGTTCTTATGGGCTTTTGGGCCCAATTCTCAGTTCTGATTAAATCCCCTGGATTTAATCAGGCCCTTTAGTCTCTCTAAGTACAGTAAATGCCTAGCACTTTTACCGTACTTCTGCTAAACCGTTCCTTCGTATTTTCCCGTTAGCTTAGGCGTGTGACCCATATGGGATCATATAATAAAGGCAATAAGTCCAAGACTTATAGATCATGAGCGGACTCTAGCAAGCCATCATGACCCCCAGTATTATATGACTTATGTCTGATCATTGACATACTCTTACTTTCTAGAGACAGTACAGAGATTACTGGACATAATTCCAACAATCTCCCACTTGAACTGGAATCTCTGTATTCATAATCCTTTTGTCTCAATATCTCGATTAGTCATAAGGCAAGATTAGTGTCATCCTTATAAAGCCTAATCTTGTTCATCGGACTCTGATTTGATACTGGCAATCCAAACGACTCGGGAAAGTCCGTTTGAGCATGGCCATGCATTTTCCAGTATTCAAATCTCCGATTGGCCTAGAGATATTCACTACATTTATATTGGAGGGACAAATCCCGTCTTGTTCCATCACTGTAAACTACTCATTTCATAATACACCCAATCAAGGTCCTTATAACTATCGCTTAACGACAGCGTTAGACAATGATCAAAGCGCATTAGTTCATGTGCAGTCACATGCATGCGAACTCAGGTCTAAGGACTATACTCTATAGTCGTAGTAAGAATCTCTTATGACACAGATATAAATATCCTGAAGAGTTCTTATAATCGGGTCATGTCCGGTCGTATGTACCCAACATACACCTATGTACTGACTTTGATGCCGCGCATCTATGACACACTGAGACTTTGTCATAAGTCACATACCAATCTAGTCTCACACGGTTGTTGGTGTTCCAATTTCAACAACCTTCGACTAGGGACATTATGATATAAGCCATCTATCAAATATAGGGTCTCATGATCAAGCTAAATGACTTTGATAACTCAAGATCAAGTCACTTACTTCGATGACCTATAAAATGGTTCATATCACTTTGGAACGATTATTTCATCACAGTTAAAATAATCTTGAAATAATAATTTCATTAAACATAAGAAAATGTTTTACAAGAACATATCGAATAACTAAATAAAGCCCTCAAACTCCCACTCAAATTTAGATTACATTTCAATGTCTCTAATGCCTACAGCTTCAGTCAGGAACTCGAGCTTAGGTCTTGGGAGTGGCTTTGTCAATGGATCAGCGACGTTATCATCTGTCTGAACTCGGCTGATCTTGACTTCCTTTCTATTAATGATATCACGTATCAAGTGAAATCTTCTTAGCACATGCTTGGATTTCTGGTGTGATCTCGGTTCCTTTGCCTGAGCAATAGCACCATTGTTATCACAAAACAGTGCCAGAGGCTCAGCCGCATTTGGTATCACACCTAGTTCAATAATGAACTTTCGTATCCAAACAGCTTCCTTCGCTGCTTCTGAAGCGGCGATATATTCAGCTTCTGTAGTGGAATCAGCAACGGTGTCTTGCTTGGAGCTTCTCCAACTGATTGCACCGCCATTCAGACAAAAGATATAACCGGACTGTGACCGGAAATCATCTTGGTCTGTCTGGAAACTTGCGTCCGTGAATCCACTGACCTTAAGCACATCACTTCCACCGTATACCAAGAACTTGTCCTTAGTATGTCTTAGATACTTCAGGATGTTCTTGACGGCAATCCAATGGTTTTCACCTGGATTTGACTGGTATCTACTCGTCATGCTCAATGCATAAGCAACATCAGGACGAGTACAGATCATGGCATACATGATAGATCCTATTGCAGATGCATAAGGAATATTCTTCATGCGCTTAAGCTCAGCAGCCGTCGTAGGGCTCTGCTTCTTGCTTAGCGTTGTGCCATGTACCATTGGCGTGAAGCCCTTCTTGGAATCTTTCATGTTGAATCTTTGTAGGACTTTGTCAATGTATGAATCTTGACACAAGCCTATCAGCCTTCTAGATCTATCCCGGTAGATCCTGATTCCAAGAACGTATGCGGCTTCACCCATGTCTTTCATGGAAAAACAACTTCCAAGCCAGTCCTTTACTGACTTCAGCATTGGAACGTCGTTTCCGAGAAGCAGTATGTCATCGACATACAGAATAAGAAATACTATCTTGCTCCCACTAGTTTTCTTATACACGCATTGTTCTTCTTCGTTTCTGATGAAGTCAAATTGCTTGATCGCTTCATCAAAACGAAGATTCCAGCTCCTCGATGCTTGCTTCAATCCATAAATGGATTTATGAAGCTTGCATACTTTCCCAGCATTCTTTGGATCTATGTAACCGTCAGGTTGTGTCATATACACATCCTCTTCCAAAATTCCATTCAGGAAGGCGGTTTTCACGTCCATCTGCCAAATTTCATAATCATGAAAAGCTGCAGTTGCTAGTAGAATCCGAATAGATTTCATCATTGCCACTGGGGAATAGGTTTCATCGTAATCCACACCGTGAACTTGTCTGAAACCTTTTGCCACCAACCTGGCTTTATAAATCTGGACATTTCCATCCACGTCAATCTTCTTCTTGAAGATCCATTTGTACTCGATGGCTTTTACACCAGCGGGTAAGTCAACCAACGAAAACACTTGGTTGACCGACATGGAGTCCATTTCGGAATCAGTGGCTTTACGCCACTTAGAGGATTCTGGGCCCATCATGGCTTGATTGAAGTTCGATGGTTCATCACCATCAATGATCAGAAGATCATGACAGTTAGTCACGAGGAATCCTTGATATCTCTCGGGTTCGTGACGGATCCTCCCGGATCTTCGAACTTCAGGTACTACAGGTTCAGGCTCTACAATTTCTTGTAGGTCCTCCTGCTTCTCTTCCTCATTAGGTTGAGCAGTATCCTGTTCATCTTGAATTTCTTCAAGCAGTACCTTACTCCCACTGTCTTTCTTAGAGAGAAACTCCCTCTCAAGAAAGTTACAATCCCGGGCAACAAAGATCTTGTTCTCGGATCGTAGATAGAAGTAATAAGCCTTGGTTTCCTTCGGATAACCAATGAAGTAGCATTTATCAGACTTTGGTGTAAGCTTGTCAGAGATCAATCTCTTGACATTGGCTTCACAACCCCAAATTCTTAGATAAGACAGCACTGGAGCTACTCCAGTCCATAATTCATATGGTGTCTTTGCTACTGCTTTTGATGGCGCTCTATTTAGAGTGAACACTGCTGTTAGCAGAGCATATCCCCAAAGGGATATTGGAAGGTCTGTGTGACTCATCATAGACCGAACCATATCCAATAAGGTCCGATTTCTCCTCTCAGACACACCATTCCATTGAGGTGTTCCAGGAGGAGTGAGTTGAGATACGATCCCACACTCTCTCAGATGATCACTGAATTCTTGGCTTAAGTATTCTCCTCCTCGGTCGGACCGAAGAGCCTTAATGCTTTTGCCAAGTTGGTTCTGTGCTTCATTTTGGAATTCTCTGAATTTCTCAAACGATTCAGACTTATGTTTCATCAAATAAACATATCCATACCTACTGAAATCATCAGTGAAGGTAATGAAGTACTGATAGTTTCTTCTTGCATTTGTGGACATTGGGCCACACACATCAGTGTGTATCAGGCCCAATAAGTCACTGGCCCTCTCGTTAGGTTTATTAAAGGGGGCCCGTGTCATTTTGCCCATCATGCAGGATTCGCATTTCTCACATGACTCAAAGTCAAATGAGCCAAGAAGTCCATTCGAATGGAGCCTCTTGATGCGTTTCTCGCTGATGTGCCCTAAACGACAATGCCATAGAAACGTTCGGTTCTCCTCATTAGGTTTGAACCGTTTGGTATCAATGTTATAAATTGGCGCGGATTGATCAAGTATGTAAAGCCCATTCGTAAGAGGGGCACAACCATAGAACAAATTGTTGCGATTGAAGGAACATAATTTATTCTTAACTGAAAAATCATAACCTTCCAAATCCAACAAAGAAATTAAAATAATATTTCTGCTTATCGCAGGTACAAAATAACAATTATTGAGTTCTAAAACCAATCCCGAAGGTAAAGACAACAAGTATGTGCCTACAGCTAGTGCAGGAACTTTCGCTCCATTCCCAACTCGTAGCTCCACTTGTCCTTGCTTCAGCCTCCTACTGTTGCTGAGTGCCTGCATATTAGTACAAATATGAGCCCCACAACCAGTATCCATAACCCATGAGGTATTATCAGAAGTAGTTGTATTAACTTCTATAACAAAAATACCTGATGAAGAAGTCTCGAGAGTCTTCTTCTTCAATTCCTTTAGACCTTCTTGGAATTTCTTACATTCTCTCCTCCAATGCCCTGGTTCTTTACAGAACCTGCAGATGTCAGTAGGCCCAGCCTTGGATTTGGGCTTGGGCTTTGGCGTGTCCTTGTCCGAGATTTGAACAGCCTTAGTCTTTCCCTTGTCCTTGGCAGAGGATTTCTTAAAGCCCTTGCCCTTTTGCACCATAAGCACATTGGGGTCCTTGGCGGTTTTCCTCAAGTTGGGCTCTGCAGTCTTGAGCATTCCGTGAAGCTCAGGCAATGTCTTACTCAAGCCATGCATATTGAAGTTCAGGATGAACTGATCATAGCTTGCAGGTAAAGACTGCAGAACGATGTCGCAGGCAAGTTCCTGGCTGATAGGGCAGTCGAGTTTCTGAAGATGATCAAGATAACCCATCATCTTCAAGACATGAGGACTCACTGCCGCATTTGCAGCCAACTTACAGTCTAAGAGGTTCTTAACTGTCTGGAACCTCTCAGTCCTTGCCTGCTCCTGAAAAAGCGATTTCAGGCTTGCCATTATCTCGATGGGCGACAACACACTCTCGAACTGCATTTGCAGCTCAGCAGTCATGGTCGCCAACATCAGGCAATAGACATCATTTTCATCTGACGAATGCTTTTCCCAAGCATTATGCAGAGTCCTGGCAGCATTGTTAGGAGGCCTCTCGTGGAGGGGATCACGAAGGACATAATCCTTCTTCTCCTGCTTGAGGACCAGCCTCAAGTTCCTTGACCACGTCAGGAAGTTCGTTCCAGTCAGCTTCTCCTTTTCGAGAACAGACCGGATTGAGAATGTGTTTTGAGTGCTTGTAGTAGTCATAGCTGAAATATAAGATAAAAAGGTTATTAGTTAATATGTTCAATATGATTAATCTCGTATTATTCTTAATATGATTAATCTCGCATTATATTCAATAACATCAGTTACCCTCAATAGAATATAATGATTCCAAGATCCACATATAACTAAGATCAAAGTGGGCCACTGGCCGTCACCCAACCTTAGCTTATATCGGTAAGCCCTATCTCGGCTAATTATATCCGTGATATAACTCTTGGTTGTGAATCTGGGCCCGAGGCCCAATCCACTCTGATGTCTCAAGGCCCGGGACTCCCGATGGCCTAGTCAAGAAAACCAGACTATACAGTCATGTAATCACTAATGTCTGGGACTCCCAATGACATTTATGAATCACAAACCATCTTACCCACGCAAAAGTAGACACCCTCACACTGTAAGGCCATGAGTACAATTGAATGGGCTTCGACAGCTGACATAGACTGGACAAGACATCCAACGCTTGATATTGTTTGAGGTTTGTAGGTTTATTAAAATATTATCCCAAAATAGAAGATTACTATTTTGGGAAACTTTCCTTTTTGGGAAACCTACTAATTTTGGAAACTTTCTAAAATTAGAAACTTTTAATTATAGAAATTTCCTAAAATCCAAAACATGCAAATCTAGAAACTTCTATTTTAAGAAACTTTCTAATTTCAAAATTTTGGAAACTTATTAATTTAAAAATCGATTTTATAATTTTATAAAAATAAATTTTAAATTAATTCTGAAGAAAAGACTCAAATAATTGGCCCAATTGTTTTAACTTCTTGGCCCGAGGCCCAAGAATTGGTTCATGTCCAAGACATAACCCAATTGCCCAATTAAATGACATAACCGGTCTGGTTCATTAAAATTGGTCTTAACCAAAATTAATTACTACGATGACCACAATTGTCAACCGGTTATTTACTAAACCGGATTTTCTCAATTTATTTGGTCCAACCAAATCAAATTAGAAAATCACTGGTTTAGGCACAAAATCCAATTTTCGACTTTGGATTTCTTATCCCGGTTTAACCAGAACTTAATAAATTTATTAAGTCTGTTTATTAAACCAAGACGATTTAAGTTTTAATAAATTTTTAAACCGAACCGAACCGAATTGGTCACGAACCATTCACGGCCGTGACCTAGCCGCAAGCCAGCACGCGAGCGATCCACGATCGGGACGGCTGCTGGACGGGACGATCGTTCGGGACGGGACGATGCTGGCCGAGACGCTACCGGGACGAAGCTCGGCTCTCGGTCACGCGGGACAGCAGGCTGGACACGCCGGGACGAGGCAGGAAGCGATCGCGATCGATCGATCCGATCCGCTCGGTCGTCCGGTCCAACTGCCGCGATTGTGTCGTCGACACAAGCCGATCCATGATCGGTTTGTGCATCAAACGATCCGGACGTGTGATCCGAAACTGATCAACACTCCGACACAAACCAATTCATATAGATTGGATCATGCGATTTCTTGTTTGTTTAGGTTTTAATTCTTTGTTTCTTAAGTGTTTTCTCTTATCAGTAGATTGATTCAAAAACACCTCTTTAAACAATCCTAAACATGATTCTAAACAAGAAAAACCACAGAACCTGGCTCTGATACCACTGTTGGATAGTTTAGTGTCTCCTGATTCAATTCTCAGATTGATTCATCCTACTAAACATGCAGATCTAGGTTCTCTTGATTAGAAACATAATAGATCTCACCTGTTACCTTGTTTTGCAGCGGAATGGGAGGTAAGGGTCAGAGATCAGCAGAACCACCAAGAGGTTGTTCCTCCAAAGGCTCACACACGCACACTTCGGGAAGAGAGGCTGCTAGACCAAAAGAGAGGAGGCGCAGAGAGAGAGGAGGGAGGCGCAGAAGCTTGAGAAAAAATAAGAGCTAGGGCAAGTTTTATTTAATAAAACCCTTGTCCAGTTCTTATGGGCTTTTGGGCCCAATTCTCAGTTCTGATTAAATCCCCTGGATTTAATCAGGCCCTTTAGTTTCTCTAAGTACAGTAAATGCCTAGCACTTTTACCGTACTTCTGCTAAACCGTTCCTTCGTATTTTCCCGTTAGCTTAGGCGTGTGACCCATATGGGATCATATAATAAAGGCAATAAGTCCAAGACTTATAGATCATGAGCGGACTCTAGCAAGCCATCATGACCCCCAGTATTATATGACTTATGTCTGATCATTGACATACTCTTACTTTCTAGAGACAGTACAGAGATTACTGGACATAATTCCAACACATTACTTTTCTTGCTATTGGATCGTAGAGTCTATAAGCTTTATAACCCGGCTCAGTTCCCAGATTGATCACTATCTTTGATCTATCGTCAAGCTTCTGTAGATTCGGTCCGCTGATCTTATATTGGGTTTCTTGGCTGTATGGAGTTTGGTAGTTCAAATCGTTTTTAGGAACTTGGTTAATGATATAAGTTGGTGACGTACCGCCTCTCCCCACAAAAGATCCGGAACCTTCATAGCTTTAAGCAAACTCCTTTTCATCTCCATCAATGTCCGGTTTCTCCTTTCCACTACTCCGTTTTGATGTGGTGTGTAAGGTGCTGTGAGATGTCTAGCAATCCCATTGATTTCACAGAAGTGATTGAATTCATCTGAGGTAAACTCTCCTCCTCTATCGGTGGAAAAGTTCTTGATCGCCAAATTGCTTGTTTTTCAACATATTCTTTGAACCTTTTGAACCGATCGAATGCCTCACTCTTTTACTTCAATAGCATGGTCAATATATATCGTGAAAAATCATCTAGTAAAACGAACATGTACCGATTGTTTGCAGGAGTTGGAGGCGATATTGGTCCACATAGATCTCCATGGATTAGCTCCAATGCTTGTTTCGCACGAAAACTAGTTTAACCGGGAACGAGTTTCTTGTTTGTTTCCCGGCCAGACAAGCATCGCATACGTTCTTCTCATGTAATACGTGTGGAAATCCTACAACCATATCTTTATCGACCAAATTCTTCAGAACACCAAAACTTACATGTCCTAGCCGAGCATGCCATGTCCATGTAGTGTCGTCGCCTTGTATATGAAGACATTTTGGAATGCTGATCTCCATCGGTGTACTATATAGATGATTTGGAGATCTTGTAACTTGTACAAGCATCCTTCCATGGGGATCTCTTAACATCAAAACGTCACCTTTCATATGCACTTCACACCCATACTCAGTCGCTTGTCCGAGACTTATTATGTTGTGTTTTAGGTTGGGTATATAGTAGATTTCTTTGAGTGATCTTCTTTCTCCGGTCTTACCTACAAAGGTAATTGTACCCTTCCCAACGATATCAACGTGTGATCTGTCACCAAATTTTACTTTGCTGTTGATGTTTTCATCTAAACTTGAGAAGGAATTCTTATTCCGTGTCATGTGATTGCTTGCTTCATTGTCCAAATACCAAACACTTGTATTGTTAGGGTTTGCATCAAACTTCTTTGGGAATACTCTTTCCTCATTCAAGAATACTACCTCGTGCATATAGAGAGCATTCAGTTAGGTGAGTTTCTTGTTGTTGTGTTTGTCGAGTGGGACAAACTGATGCAAAGTGACTCATCTTATCACATCGCTAATATATCACTTTGGAGTGATCTTTCTTTGTCTTGTCCTTATTTTCAGAGGCTTCTCCTCCTTTTTTTGGCCATTGAATCTCCCTCGACCTCTAACTCTACCACCACCTCTAGGTTTTCCTCGGCCTCCATGACCTCCACGGCTACTTTGATCCTGAGTTACCCACATAAGATTTCCCTAATCTTCCTTTTGGATTTCTTATCTGACACATTCCTCATATGCCTTTAGTCTCCCAACTATGTCCTCAAAGCCTGTTGAGTTTAGGTCTATAACTTGTTCAAGGGAGGCTACAATATGTATTAACTTGCTTCTAGGTAGTCCTTTTAAGAATCTCTTCAGCATCATAGATTAATCTATGAATTTTCCCAATGAAGCTGGTTTTGATGCTATGCCTGACATCTTTCCTGCAATGTCATCAATCGAGTTGGTATCATCCATTGTTAGCTTATCAAATTCGTTCATCAAGGTTTGAAGCCTTGCTTCTCTCTCACGATATGCTCCAAGAGGACGTGATTTGACAGCTTCCCAAAGATCCTTCGAGGTGTTTTGTTCTCCTACTTGTAGAATTAGAGACTCAGGAATAGATCGGAACAATAATGCTATTGCAATATCATTCTTATTTGAGTTAGTTGATATGGGATCAATTGTTTCCCAGATTTCATCAACTCTTAGCATAACTTGCATCATCATCGACCAAACTGTATAGTTTGTCGATCTCAGCATAGGACATTGAATGTCCCTCTTCAACGACGGTGTTTCAGTGCCCCTAGCTCGTGCTTCTCCATTGTCTCCCATGGTTTGATCGAATCTTTACCTTATGGATCTGATACCAAATCAAATTGAAATATAATAGAAACTCAAGAATGATTTAAAGAACAACTTTTCTTTATTAGATTAGAATCTCTCTCTCTCTCTCTCTCTCTCTCTCTCTCTCTCTCTCTCTCTCTCTCTCTCTCTCTCTCTCTCTCTCTCTCTCTCTCTCTCTCTCTCTCTCTCTCTCTCTCTCTCTCTCTCTCTCGAGTCTTATGAAACATCTCTTCATAAGCTCTTTATTTATATAGGCTAGGCTACTTCCTAAACCTAATTTTGGTAAAAGGAAATCTTCCTTAAATCTTATCATTAGTAAACAACATTTTACTGATGGATAACTTCTAACATAAGTTTGGAATTATCCAACACCCATTCGGTAGTGTCTTGTTAATCGGCACGCCGTTAAGCTCAACCCTTTCCTTCACCGGACGATACCACTTCCTACCCCGGCGTGTTACTGAAGTGGGCCTGTCTTATGGCTTTCACTCTTTGGGCTTTGTTTTCAAATCCAGGCATTTAAGGCCAAATTCCAAGTATGTTACTAACTTTACCGGATCTGAATCTCCTTTGCAATAGAGTTTTAGCCAAATTTGGCCTATCAATGGGCAAACCAATTTCCTCCAATTTGGAGAGATCACTTTCGTCATCTTCTTTTTTTGGAGAGATACATTCCACCAACTTTCTCTTTTATAGAGAACGTCTTTAAACGCTCAGCCTTGAAGGCATCAAGAGCCATCAGTTTTGTTTGCTTGCCTTTAATGGCAGAAGAACTAAAGGTCGAGTCCAACCCGATCTTTTTTGAAGCCCTATTGAAAAAGATTCTGGTTTTCATTTACGATTTAAACCATTTAATATATCTTTTCAGTGTTTTGTTTTTCAATTATGTAGCAAGTGAATTTTAGTTTTTGGCAAAGAACTCTACATTTGTATATGCAAGTTAAATTAAATATAATATAAGTTTGACAAAAAAAAAACATTACATAAATTCTTGAATGGAAAAAGAAACTATTTAAGGTAGACTATAAGTCTATTTCACCACCATATGTTTACAGCTATCTCCTACCCCAAATGTCTCCAGTTCTCTACCACCACCACCTTATTATTCTTTTTCACCAAAAGTTGAGAATCTCCGCCATATAAATATATATATTTTTTAAAATCATCCCAAACTGGAGATAGAACCGGATTTACAGACCAAAATTGAACCAGAAGACAAAAACCAAACTTAAACCAGGTGAACCCTAATCTAAGGAAGAAATTTTAAAGAATGGCTGATTAATTAAGGGACATTCTGGCGGCCCGTCCTCCGATACACCGCCGGTTACGAAACGGCTCGATTTACGGCGCTCTGCCGAGCCCCTTCCCAGAATACATGGGGAGTTGACCCCCGCAACCGTTCCCGAGTCCGGTGGACCCGCAACCGTCCTCCGATACACCGCCGGTTACGAAACGGCTCAATTTACGGCGCTCTGCCGAGCCCCTTCCCAGAATACATGGGGAGCCGACCCCCGCAACCGTTCCCGAGTCCGGTGGACCTGGTCCCCTCTCCTCATCTCACGGCAACGTTGGACAAAAAATCCTCCAGCCACGGACTGAATCGGTAACGCTCGCCGTAGCAAGCATCCTTCACTGATACCTCTTCTCTCTCCCTCGATTGTACGAAACTTACCTCACTGGTCAAAGAGAACAATTTGTCAAATCCGACAAGAAAAAGGGCTAACACCAATCACCGCCGTCGGACATCTCAGAACGAGCTTTAGTCATGGACCTCCGCTAAACCTCCTCTACACGCAGCTCCGACCCACCTATCCTCGCGAAGACTTCCGTGCAAGAGACAACTCAGATCTGCTTCTCCTCTCCATCCTCTGCGCTCAGTCAGCTCCACCGCAGTCCTCAAGCGGCACATAAACCAGCGACTTACTGAGATTTGTCGATTTGAAGCTCACCCGCCGCCTCCTGCTCCGCCGAGAAAAACTGTAGCTCGCAGCACCAAAGACCACCGGAGGCCTCTCACAGCACCGCCGTAGACCATCAACCACCAGAGAAACCTCCAAATCAGAGAAACGAAGAAGAAAACCTTTTCGGTCTGAGAGAGAAATAGGAAGATCGCGTGACCTTCACGCACGCGTCCTCCGAGTCAGAATCTCCACCATAACTTTCGTACATAACGAGTTTTGTTTGATTATGGTTTTTGTATGTATCCAATCGACTTCAATTTTCGTGGAGACCTGGATTATTACTTTGGGTACAATAGATTCATGTGGCTTCATGTATTTTCTTTATTTATTTTCTGGAAGGATATCTTTCAATCTATATGTATTCAATCCTTTGCAAATTGTGGCTATTTATTTAGTACTCTTGACTCATCGATAACTATTTAACTGTAATAGCCCATGCGATGTATTAATTGCAGAGTCGGATGATTACTATTTTATTTATTTTTTTCAAGGATGATTACTAATTTGTAGCTGTCATTGCCAAAAGAACATTAAAACAAATGGCAAGAATAAGGGTTGAAATCCAAATTTTATTGAAAACAAGTCAATACCACAACGAACTTTTCTCTCAAGCGAGATTCCCAAGATGAGTCCAATTGTCTTCCAATTTGATTCATCCAATGTCTCCGCCCCAGCTCCCGTCGCATAGAGAAACGAGTGCAGCCGCAGCTACCTTATTATAGCGATCCAAAAAAATTTCCAGTGGAATTTTGAAAAAAAAAAATATGATGAATCTGCTCAACTGTTACTCCTGGTGGTGACGTACAAACGCATATGGGCTTTTGCGACTACCTTCGTTTTTCTTCTCTCACCAGCTTCGGCAAGTTGCTTCCAGGTGTTGTTCCAACACACCAAGGCTATCCTCTGCATCTCTCACCAGCCTCTCCGGTGGCCATACCATGGACAGATGTTTTGAGAAAAACCTTAATCTTAGGTTGTACGGAAGCTTAGCCCCGAAAAAAGGAAGCTTGATTTCTTCTCACCAGTGACCATCTTATTGTCTTGGTGCAGTCCCATACTGTCGTTGGTGCAGTCCATCTACTGCTTTGTGTAGATCTCATACTGCCTTAGTGTAGCTTGTTCTGTCATCAGATGACTACTTTCCTGAAAAGTTCTAGTTCTTCTCATTGTTTTCTCTCGGATCTCTGAATCTAGCTGTTTATTTGGTTATTCTTCTAGTTCACTAATGGTTAATAGTTTTTCGAGAGCTGAAAAAGAAAATTGGATCTCTGAATCTAAGAGACATGCACGTCATTCTCAGGTGCATATCCAAGAAGAAGACGTCTCAGCACTCATTGATGCAAACAGATTCACGCTCATAGGTCGCGTTACTAACCCAGCAGTCCAAAAAAGTATAGCCATGGTTGACTTCTTTCTCCAGCATTGGAGCGTCACAGGGACCATCACTGGTCGGGATCTTGGACCTAATCTGTTCCAGTTAAAGTTTGACAACGAGGTGGATATACAAAGCATCCTACAAAGAGCTCCTTACCACTTTAAAAAGCGGATGTTCATCCTCCAACATTGGGAACCAATAGTGTTTGACAGCTTTCCCATCTTTGATTCTTTTTTGGCATGCAAAGAAAGGCACCCACCTGCTCACTCCTCTCGATATCGCCCTTATGATAACCCGAAGCGCTCAGTCTCCTCTTCTCTTGCTCCACCTGATAGGTCGAGTTTTAATCCCTATACTAACTGCAAGTGCACAGTGATGTAGTTGTAGTACTTAGGGTATCGAATCCACAGGGACTCCGGTCAACGATAGATTTAGAACAGTCAAGATTAAACTAGGTGAAAGCTATGTGATGAAACTAAAAGCAAAGCAGAAAAGTAAATCAAGTAGCCGGAGTTTAAGCAAGAAGGCGAGGGCGTTAAGTCTAGGGAGTTCTCAGGAAATCAGGAACACAGGCAAATCAATCAAACGGGATCTAATTAAGAACTGTTCTAGAACTCAAAACACAGATATAGAATTAACCAACTGTCGTTGCGAGAATTCTCTAAGTCTAAGCGCAGCAATCCAAATTTCTTTGCAATTACTAACAGATTAAACTAGCTTTAAGATCAAGTTCGATATGATCACAATTAAACTAAACCAAATTCCTTTGCGAGTAATTCAATTGCTCATCTAGGTTCTTTCTAGCTAATTAACAAACTGTCGTTGCATCAATCAACCTAACATCAATAATCTAAGTGGCCAGTTCAGATTAAGCATTAAGAACAATCCTAGACGAATAACTAGAAAGTATGAATCCCTAACAGATTGATTAAACTATAATTCCATGAAATCCCTAATGAGAATCCCTAAACCTAACAGGTAATCTAATCAGACATGTTCATCGAGACAGAAAACATCTTGAATAGAAAACCAAATATCATAAAACATAATAAAGAACTGGGGTTCGAAATCAAGTCTCTTTTGAGAACAATATCAGCCCCTAAAACTCTCTCTGAATAAAATTAAAGCGTAAGTAAAACTTAGCCTAAACAATGGCTTAAAAACCCTAATATAATGGTCTAAAGTCGGCTGGGGCTTCTTTGTAATTATAGAAACTTCTGGGCTTAAGTTGCAATATCCAAACTCTTTATAAACTCGCGAGAATGTGTCTGTCACGATCTTGTGTCGATCGATGCACACCTTGCAACGATCGACACACATGTCTGATATGGGCAGTGAAATCTTCCTATCGGGTTTAATCTCCAAAATGCTCCAGAATGCTCCATAATGTCCAATTCCGCTCCAAACGTGTCTAGACCTGTAAACATACTAAAAGGACTCCAAAACATAATAAAAGACTCGATAAATAATATATATACCATGGCTAAAATCCCTAAAATCCATGGTATATCAACTCCCCCACACTTAGCTCTTGCTTGCCCTCAAGCAAGTAAAGAACCAAAGTATAAGAAAAGAAGTTTGAAAACACAGAAACTCATTTCGTCCTAGGAACTTTCGCATTCACATTCACTTTGTAAACCACTGAAAACTTTCCTACAGAACTCAAGACCACAATATACTTCCCCCACACTTAGCAATTGTCCCAAGTAAACTCCACAATCACATTCAAGCATTCAAATTCACCATACTGACTTCTATAAGCAATTTAATTAGTGCGGTCTCACCTAAGGATTATCGATCAAAGGGCACATGGATTCTTACCTTGTCAGCTCTAGACCACCATACTGTCTTTCTCTGGTCCCTTTCTTCTCTTTTCCCTTCCTTAGCATTCTGATTTTTTCCCATTGGGTATCATTTTATTTTTTATTATCAGTGCTCTTCCCGTTAAGGGGTGTACTTTGGACACATTCCATGGATGCACAGGATATGATAGTTGTAGCTACCACTCCCAGAGACCACTTCGGAGCTACTAGCTCATCCTCAGTTTATTTATTTTTTTTTTTTTTTTTTTTTTTACTTCATGGAAGGGGAGAAGGGAACCAAATAGGAAAGGTTTACAGGCTGTGTCAGAACTAACAAAGGAATCCGACTCAAGGTATACCAAGCCCTTAGGTGAGAAAATTAAGTCAGTATTAAGGTGAAGTCAGTAAAAGGATCCTCTGATACCTGAAGTGATGTGGGTGTCCTTAGTAGGCTGATCCGTGTTGGGTTTTCTAACAGTCATAGAGGCTCTGCAAGTCTGTCCAATGGTTACTTAGTTCCTGTTCAAGCGAAAAATTTCCTCGAAAAATCATAGTTTCATACTGATTTTGACTCAATAAAACAATTTTGAAAAACAAAGGACTGACTCATAAGAAAACAAAAGCGTGCGTCAGTAGCTACCTCCCCCACACTTAAACTACACTGTCCCCAGTGTAATCCAGCTTAGGCTCGGTCAGAAAGATAATCAAATTGAAACAAACCAAAAAGTTGCAGATTACTTACTGTCGTCGCCCTGTGTCGATCGATGCCACAAGGGTGTCGATCGATGCAAGGCGAATATGCTCACGGTTATGTAGATAACCGATGTCTGAACCGCAATCAAATCGGTAAACCATGAATCGCAACTGCATCGACCGATGCACAATATGTGTCGATCGATGCAAGGCGATTTTTCCTGTTTCTCTCGGCTCTGAACACACTCAAAAAGAAAAATCAAAACACCAAAATCAAAACGAAAAATGAAAAGAAAAATGAACCTAACAGTGGGTTGCCTCCCACTCAGCGCTTGTTTAAAGTCAGTAGCTTGACTATGGGAAAGGAATCGGACTCATGGGGGTTTCAACAGAGACTTTGAGTGTCTCTGTGAATATCTCTTCATCCAAGGTGGCGTATAGGCATTATGATCATGAGGTTTGCCAAGGAACGAAGGAAGAGATCCAGGGCGGGAGCGAAGCTTGGGTGGGATTCTGCGTTTTCCTGCATTCACAGCTGATGGATTAGGAGGTTTAAGTTTAGGATTTTTATACTTGTGATTTGGTGGATGCAAGAGATCAGGAGCTTTCTGCTTAAGAGCAGTTGCAGTTTCAGAAGATATTAGAGCAACTTCAGAATGAACTGCCATCTTCTCCTCTCCACTAGGAATCTCTGGTTCCTCTTCAACACTGAAGGTATGTCTATCAATGGTGGCTTTCTGCTTCCTATCCATCACTTTCATGCAGTTAGCCACTTCTAACTCTTGTTTAGACAGTTTAGGAACTTTAGGATACGGCACGGAGGGCTTATAGACTCGTCCTGGGACTGTTATAGGTCTCTGGTCACGCCTGCGTTCTGTGTCGACCGATGCATAGGGTGTGTCGATAGACATAAGGCGATTATGTTCAATTCCATTAGTCGGATCGGGACTGTGTCGATCGATGCTTGAGCTGTGTCGAACGATGCAAGTCTCAGACTGACAGAATTCATCCAGAAAATCCGAGATTATGCTATCTTCTTCTCCCAGCAAGTCAATCCCATCTCTTAAGGTCACAGCTTTGATGGATCTGTACTGTTCAGCTTTCCCAGCTGCATTTTTCCTTTGTATTGCTCCAGCTGTCTGCTGAACTTGGACATATAGCTTCTTCACATGTGTGCTCAAGTATTCAAACTTCTCATTCAGATTTTCATGTATAGCATCCAGCTTTCTGTCGAAGTTTACAGCAGTCTTAGCATGATCCTCTAGCAACTGCTCCATCATGGATTCCATCTTGCTCTTATAAGCATTAGCAGCAGGAGGTGTCTGATAATAAGATGATCCATAGGTTCTCTGATTAGAATTACCTTGCTGATTACCAAACCTGTTTCCTTGGAATCCAGAGCTATTGATGTAGTTCAAATCCTCTTCCTGTCTTTCCAACAACTGCTCCATCATGCTCATCAGCTTATCAGATTGCGTATTCTGAAGGGGAACAGGCTGATATGACGAAGATTCATAATCCCTAGTTAATGAATAAGAACCATAGTCTCTGCAGAAAGAGTTATTCTGCTGATTTTCCAAGATCCGTTCCATCATTCCCATCATCTCACGCGTAGTGTCGATCGATGCACAGCAGTGTCGATCGATGCAAGTGCGAAGATGTGACGAGCGACACACAGGACCGTGTCGATCGATGCAGAGCGATTACAGGCGTACCTGAAACGCAAGAAAAAGAAGAAAAGAAAAAAAAATTAGTAAACAAAAACAAAAACGAAAAACCTAGTTTAAACCCTAAGTTCAAATCTATCGAGGACTCAAAAGAGTCTCCGGCAACGGCGCCAAAAACTTGATAGGTCGAGTTTTAATCCATATACTAACTGCAAGTGCACAGTGATGTAGTTGTAGTACTTAGGGTATCGAATCCACAGGGACTCCGGTCAACGATAGATTTAGAACAGTCAAGATTAAACTAGGTGAAAGCTATGTGATGAAACTAAAAGCAAAGAAGAAAAGTAAATCAAGTAGCAGGAGTTTAAGCAAGAAGGCGAGGGCGTTAAGTCTAGGGAGTTCTCAGGAAATCAGAAACACAGGCAAATCAATCAAACGGGATCTAATTAAGAACTGTTCTAGAACTCAAAACACTGATATAGAATTAACCAACTGTCGTTGCGAGAATTCTCCAAGTCTAAGTGCAGCAATCCAAATTCCTTTGCAATTACTAACAGATTAAACTAGCTTTAAGATCAAGTTCGATATGATCACAATTAAACTAAACCAAATTCCTTTGCGAGTAATTCAATTGCTCATCTAGGTTCTTTCTAGCTAATTAACCAACTGTCGTTGCATCAATCAACCTAACATCAATAATCTAAGTGGCCAGTTCAGATTAAGCATTAAGAACAATCCTAGACGAAGAACTAGAAAGTATGAATCCCTAACATATTGATTAAACTATAATTCTATGAAATCCCTAATGAGAATCCCTAAACCTAACAGGTAATCTACTCAGACATGTTCATCGAGACAGAAAACATCTTGAATAGAGAACCAAATATCATAAAACAGAATAAAGAACTGGGGTTCGAAATCAAGTCTTTTTCGAGAACAAGATCAGCCCCTAAAACTCTCTCTGAATAAAATTAAAGCGTAAGTAAAACTTAGCCTAAACAATGGCTTAAAAACCCTAATATAATGGTCTAAAGTCGGCTGGGGCTTCTTTGTAATTATAGAAACTTCTGGGCTTAAGTTACAATATCCAAACTCTTTATAAACTCGCGAGAATGTGTCTGTCACGATCTTGTGTCGATCGATGCACACCTTGCAACGATCGACACACATGTCTGATATGGGCAGTGAACTCTTCCTCTCGGGTTTAATCTCCAAAATGCTCCAGAATGCTCCAGAATGCTCCATAATGTCCAATTCCGCTCCAAACGTGTCTAGACCTGTAAACATACTAAAAGGACTCCAAAACATAATAAAAGACTCGATAAATAATATATATACCATGGCTAAAATCCCTAAAATCCATGGTATATCACCACCCTAGAGGCCTAATTATGGTGACGGACCCACACATTACCGAGAGGACCGGTAACAGCAAAGCTCTTATTATCGTCCCATAACACGGCATACTACGGTGGAGCAGAATCCTCCATCTTCTTCATCCAGCAGGTCAACTGGAACAAGGTAGAATTCAGCAAAGGAATTTTCCACAAAGTCCCAGGAATATACTAAAAGAAACGTGGAAAGAACTCTTCCTCAGTCCAATGCGCCTCTGTCGACGCGATCCTTGCAGTCTCAGGTGTCTCATACACCCTCTCCTAAACCCCAACAGGGAAGCTATGGATCCACCCTTTGCTTCTGCAAACTCAGGAGGAGCCGCTTCTAGAGAGCGTCGATCAGCCCTGGAACGTCTCTCTCTGCCATCGCCTCGACAAGCTATTTACATTCATACTCATTCAGGATCGGGACAACTCCAGGATGTGTAAATCCAATACCTGGAAGATACAATCCCTAACCAACTATTAGGCAGTGCATCTTGGTCTTCAAACTCGAAGTCTCCTTTCTAGGCGGTTGTTGATCGATCTCCAATTCGCACATTAAGTGAAGACATGATACATGTCTCCCTTAGACTGGGACCTCCTCCTGTGTTGACGGCTGGCGATTATCCGATCCCTGCAAGGAAGAAAGCCGGGAAAGCAATATCCAACAAAACTGCAGGAAAACAAAAAATAGAAAAACCTGCAGCAAAGAAGAAAGGTATAAGAAGCCCGCTTCAAGGTTTAAACCTCAAAACGAGAAGAGTGGCCCGTACCCAAAACTCACCTCGAAGGAAGCTGGATGTGGATTATGCTCCCCAAACTTCTACGGAAGTAGAAGGAACCGCAGCTCCGCCTATTAAACATATTCATGTGAGATCCAAGAGGAAGACGGATTTTCGGTCTCCTCAAAGCTCTTTTCCTTAGCGTTTTTGAGTTGGAACTGTCAGGGTATCGGAATCAACCTAACAGTTCGTCGTCTTAAGGAGCTCCGAAAAAGAATGGTCCATACTTAATGTTTCTGATGGAGACTTAAAATAAAGACAAAGATGTTTTTCGTTTGTTTCAGGGTAAGTCTATAAGAACCATTTCATTGTCCCTCATGTGGGCCTCAGTGGTGGAATTTCACTTTCATGGAAAAACAATATACAAGTCAAAATTTTATCTCGTCTCCAAACATCATCGACACAAGAATCCATGCTAATCAAAAGTCCTTCTACATCTCCTTTATTTATGATGCGCCAAATAGAGAAGAGAGACACTGGTTTTGGGAAAAACTCTCTGAACTCGGAAGCCAACGAGACGAAGCATGGCTACTTATCGGAGACTTTAACGATCTTCTTGATAACTCCAAAAACGTAGGAGGATCGGCCAGATGGGAGGGCTCGTTCCTATCTTTCCAGAATTTTGTCTCCCAAAATGGCTTGTGGAATCTACAGTTTACGGGGAATTATCTCTCTTGGAGGGGTAATCATTATACTCACTTCATACCATCCCGTCGCGAAAGAGCCCTCGCCAACTGCTCTTGGTCTGAATCCTTCCCAGCTGGATGTTGTGAGTACCTCAGATTTGAAGGGTTGGATCACAGACCGCTGCTAATTCTTTTTGATCAAGCGCTCAAGAAAAAGAATAAAAGTTTCTTATTTGATTGATGGTTGAGGGATAAGCCAGAAATCAGAACATTGATTGAAGACGAATGGCCTCAAACGAACCCTGAATATGTTATCTCAAAAGTTTGCAGGATCAGGAGAATACTGATTGATTGGACCAAGGAGCAAAACACTAACAGTCTGCTCTGCATCCGAGATGCACGAGGCTGCTCTGTCTAACTCTGCCCCGAACCAAGCCATCATATATTCACTCTATAAGGAACTAGAGTTGTCATATGACGAGTAAAAAAACTATTGGCGTCAGAGGAGCCGTATTCTTTGGCTCCAATGCGGAGACAAGAATTCTAGCTACTTCCATGTTGTAACAAGGGGACGCAGAGCTCAAAAAAGTTTGCTATTATTGAGAACGATCAAGGGAAAGCGGTGTTTGAAGAGAACGAAGTTGTTTAGACTATCACAAACTTCTATCAAAACCTCTTCTCATCAGCTACTTAACCCAATACGGATATAGTTAGGGAAGCCTTATCGCCTTTGGTCTCGACGAAAATGAATGACAAGCTCAGTTCACTCCCAACCGACAATGAAATCAAGCTCGTTATTCTCTTTATTCATGCCGACAAAGCGCGGGAGTGGATGGCTCTCCGCCGGTTTTTACCACTCCTTTTAGGACATCATAAGAGCTGATGTGTCTAGTGATATCCGGAGCTTTTTCGAGACCAGCCTGCTACACCCTTGTCAGAATGAGACCCACATCAGACTGATACCAAAAATCACAAGTCCTAATATAGTCGCAGACTACCGTCCCATATCATTGTGTACTACTCACTATAAAATCATCGCTAGGATTCTGACGAAAGGACTTCAGCCTATTCTGCCGAACTTGATCTTTAGCTTTCAATCAGCTTTTGTCCCAGGTAGGGCTATCTCCAACAATGTACTAATCACTCATGAGACTCTCCATTATTTATGCACGTCCGCTGCCAAAATATGATGTTGTATGGCCGTCAAAACGGACATGAGCAAAGCGTATGATCGCACTGAGTGGGATTTCCTTCGAAATGTCCTTGCTTAGTTTGGCTTCCACGATCTTTGGATTTCCTGGATAATGGAATGTGTAATGACGGTCTCATACTCTTTTTCATCAATGGAGCTCCGCAAGTTTGAGTACAACCGTCAAGAGGATTGAGACAAGGAGACCCTCTATCTCCATATCTCTTTATCCTTATCAGGCTTGTGCATAAAAGCTCAATAATCGGGCTATCTTTCAGGCTTAAAAGTCGCAAGAAACTCACCCTCAGTTAACCATCTCCTCTTCGCAGACGACACTAAGTTTTTTCTGCAAGACTGATCAGAGAAGTGTCTCCTCAGGCCTCTCCATCTTGGACAGGTATGAAAAGGCATCAGTGGAATGTATCAACCGCACCAAATCTGCCACTACCTTCTCTGAAAAAATGTTAAAACCCGAGTTAAGCAACAACTTCAAATTGCAAACGAGGGTGGCATTGGAAAATATCTTGGGCTGTCCGAACATTGTGGAAAGAAAAAGAGGGAAATTTTTGCAAGTATTGTTGATAGGATCCGTCAAAGATCACATAGTTGGTGTATACTACAAGAAAATTTGTATATAGCCGCGAATTTTTTCGTGGCTATGGCCAATTATTCGTGGCTAGTCGGTCATTAGCCGCGAATAGCCACGAACATGTTTCGTGGCTACGGGCACGTTGCTAATGTATAATCGTGGCAAAGTTTCTACGGATTAGCCACGAATAGCTACAAACAAGATCGTGGCTATATAGCCACGAATAGACACGGCCTAGTTCGTAGATATTAGCCACGAATGGACACGATCTTTTTCGTAGATATTTGCCACGCCTAGCCACGACTAATACAGTAGCTAATCCGTCGCTTTTTCTAAAATTAAAAAAAAAAATTATTAAATTAAAAATTACAATATTTAAAACAAAAACAATAAATTACAAAAACTAAATAAACAATCAAAAGACGCCTCCGCCGGAGATCCGGTTCTGCTGCCCGAAGCATCGCCGAACCACCACACTTTCCGGCCACCGCCTCACCACAGCACCACAACCACAATCGACATCTGAATCTGGGAACAGAACCGCCTTGCTGCTGCAGAGGAAGAGGGATGGGATCTGGGAACAGAACCACCGCAGCGCCACACGGATCCGGTAAGCTTACGATGACCACCACCGCTGCTTTGTCTTCTTCTCCGCTGGTTCCATAACGTCGAAACCGCGGCTCCTCCTTCGCCGAATCTTCACCACGCTACATCACGACGGATCCTCTTCATCACGATTCCGCGGCTCCTCCTCATCACGATTCCGCAGCTCCTCCTCTGCCCAACGATTCATCATAACGGCCCCTCTTTGCGACGGGTTAAGGAAGAATAATAAGGTGGATGGTGAAATGAAAAAAATTAACTAAAAGAGTGAAGAAGAGAGACAGATGATGAAATGAAAAACTCACTATTTTTTTTTTTGTTTCCTCTTGTTACGGCGCAAGAGTGAAGAAGAGCAAGTAGATTAGGTTAAAGTGTTGAAGGGAAAAAAAGAGATCCAACGGTAGAGATTAAATATCAGATTTTGATCTAATGGCTAATATTGGTGATCCAAGTAATCTCATTTTCAACCAATACAAATTAATTCAGGATTTAACTAATATATAATAATAATAAAATACTTTTAAAACTAATAAATTAACTAAAACAAAATTCTTAAAAATATTAAGTTTAAGGGTCTGAGTTAATGTTTTAAAATATTATATTTAGAAAATAAAAGTTCTTTATATAGTGTTGAAAATTTTAAAAAAAAATTAATTTAAAATTATAAGAGATAAAACTTATAAAAGTGTTAAAAACTCTTAAAACAATTTAAAATTAAACAAAATGAGTATATATAATAACTAAAATGATTTTAAAATAATAAAATGTTTAATTTTGATTTTAAATTTGGTTTACCTGAATTTAAAGTTTAAAGTTTTAATTTCTGAGTATATACAATAATAATTATACTTTTAACTTTTTAATTTAAAGTTTTAGGGTTATTTGGGGTTTAGGGTTTTAAATTTATAATTGTAAGAGATAAAAATGTATTAAATGTTAGTTGTATGTATATAACTAGGGTTTGGAGTTATAAATTTTGTAAGTATTAAATTTTTAATATGGATATATTATAGGAATTAGAGTTTTGTTAATTATATTTTTGTTTATAATTTAGAGTTTAGGGTTTGTTTAGGGTTTATAAGTTGTTTAGGATATAAATATGTGGTATTGGATTTGAAAGTAGTAGATTTGGAAATAAAAGTTCTTTTTATAACTTTTGAATCTTAATTTAGGTATATTATAGTTTTTAGAGTTTTAGTTACTAGATTTTTGGTTATAGTTTAAGGTTTTATATGTATATGTTTATATAATTTAGGATATGAATATTGTGGTATTGAATTTGAAATAGTTTTATGTATATATAACTAATGGTTTGTATTTTGATTTTATAGTTTATGATTAAGAGTTTAAAATTTTGAGTTTGGGGTTTTAGGGTATATTTAGGGTTTAGGGTTTTAAATAGCCACGAATAAAATCGTGGCTATTTGTGGCTATTTCGTGGCTAATCTCACGAATATCTACGAATTAGCCACGAACTTTGTTTTTTGCAGTCGTGGCTGGTTCGTAGCTATTCGTGGCTGGAAAATTCTTAGCCACGAACTGTTCGTGGCTCGTTCGTGGCTAAAAAACAGTTTTTCTTGTAGTGGTAATACTCTGTTTCACAAAAATGGGTCAACGGGCAATAAGAAAGTCAACGGGATATTTTGTAATTTTCAAGACTTGAGGGGCATTTTGGTAAGTTTATCAAAATGCGAGACGGAAACAAAGACAGGCCAAATTATTCTATTCTTAATTAAAAAATAATTTAGAAGACACAAAATGGTGAAAACGGATTTTAAATGAATTTTACGGACTATTGGAAAAAGAAACCGATAGAACCGATGAAACTTGCAAAATTCGGTACGGGAGCTACGGAAGTCCGAAAGAGGTAAAACGACTTGCTAAATGACTCTTATGGAGTCTAGTATTTTAAAAATAAGCTATGAGTATTTATTTCAGAAGCTGTAGGGTTTTTGGAGATTCAAAACTGATTTAGCTACTTTGGCCGAACAGACGGAACAGAGATTTGAGGGATTTATGGGATTGGAGAATTCATTGGATGGGATCAGCTAGAGTGCCAAGTTTCACCCTCCTCTTCTCCCCTGGATCCACCTACACTCTTTGGTTCAAAGAACCATTTTGTGGATCCATTGCATGAAAACATCATTTCATGCTCTCTCACCTCTCACTCACTCTAATCACTCCCTCTCTCTAGCAAATTCCACTCAAAAATCTCTCCAGCCTCTCTCCTCTCACCTCCCATCTATTACTCCCTCTTCTATCTCCACATTCAAGAAACTCATCCATCTTCATCATTTTTTGAAGATATTCAAGAACATTCAAAGTGTTTTTGAATACTTGAGCCTCAAGTTATCCAATTATCTCCATATCTAGCTTGAATCTTCAGTAACCAGTAGCATAAATCTGATCACCTCATTCTCCTCATCTAGTACCGCCGTTCAAGATTGTCTTCGCCACCAGAATCTCGCCGAAGCCGCCGGCTAACCACCATTTTTTCTCCTCTTTTGCTCAGTCACAAGCCAGTTTCTCTCCTATTTTGGGACTTTCCTCTCACCTGATATTCCACTGGAGATCAATTCTAGCCGACGGAGAGCCCCCTTCTTGCCGGCAAACGATGGAGCCACCGCCGGTCAACGTCGGAGGAAAGCTTGTCATGACTCTTCTCCCTCCTGATGTCTTCCTCTTATCGGTTCTCTCACCGCTGGCCACCTCACCGGAGCAATCTTCACCAGAGAAGCTCCATTTTCCGCCGTTCAATGCCCCCCCGTCGTGGTCAACGCCGGAGAAGTCGTCAGAGAAGCCACCTCAGCTGCCATCCTTCAGTCGGTTTTTTTAGGGGTTGGTCAAAGCCGGTTTAGTCATGGTTCAGTCCGGTTTAGGCTTTGGTCAATGCCAGTCAATCCGGTTTAGCTCGGTCAACGCTCAGTCAACGGTCAATGCTGGTTCAGCCTCGGTCAACACTTGGTCAACACCGGTTCAGCTTGGTCAACACCGGTTCAGCTTGGTCAACGCATTGGTTCAGAACGGTTCTAGCTCAGAGTTGCATTTGGATCGGTTTAGTGGTTCGGGAAAGGTTCGGGAGCATTAGCGGTTCAGTGTCGGGAGTTCGTAGTCTCTCACACCGTCATCCGTCACTTACAAACGCTATGAGTCGGTTAATGATGCATTTAGTATAGAGCATGTAGACCCGGGAACCTTAAACAGTAGTTCTAGTATTGGATGCCTGTGATTGATTGGTTTGATTGGTTAATTGATTAATATCGGTTTAACTAATGAATTGGTTAGGTTGTATATGCATGCTAGATAGTTTGTATTACATCGTTATATCGTTGTTTGATTACTGTTTGATGCATTCATGTAGATTGGCATGATTAGGACCTATATGCATATATATGATAGTACGACCATAATTAAATGAATCTATATATGGGAAATTATGACATAATTAAAATACAGTTAAAAGACAAAACGAACCATAAAATATAATAACGGGTGGGTTAATAGATAATAGTTGGGTTATTGGGTTAATTGGACTCAATTAAATAATAGTGAGATGTTGGGAGATTAGTAAGTTTACTAATCTTAAACCTACATATCGAAGAGTTTATAAAAGATAATTAGGAAAGATGAGTTAAAAGGTGTTAATTGGTAATGAGTTGTCTACGGAGTTAGTAAGCTACTAATCTCAAGATAGCGGACTAAATGAATGATATACCATGGATTTTAGGGATTTTAACCATGGTATATATCTTATTTATCGAGTCTTATGTTATGTTTTGGAGTCTTTTAGTTATGTTTACAGGTCTAGACACATTTGAAGCAGAATTGGAGTTATTGGAGCATTCTAGATCATTTTGGAGATTTAACCCGAGAGGAAGAGCTCACTGTCAAATTCACAGACTTGTGTCGATCGACACATCTTGTGCAACGATCGACACAAGGTCGACGCAGACAAATCTCGGCGGTTTAATGAAGAGTTTGGATATTGCAACTTTGCCCAGAAGTTCCTCATAATTACAAAGAAGCTCCAGCCGACTTTAGACCATTATATTAAGGTTTTTAAGCCATTGTTTAGGCTACGATTTACTTACGCTTTATTTTACTCAGAGAGAGTTTTAGGGGCATATCTTGTTCTCGAAAGAGACTTGATTTCGAACCCCAGTTCTTTATTCTGTTTTATGATATTTGATTTTCTATTCATGATGTTTTCTGTTTCGATGAACATGTCTGAGTAGATTACATGTTAAGTTTAGGGATTCTCATTAGGGATTTCAAGGAATTATAGGTTGATAGATCTGTAGGGATTCACATCTGTTAGTTCTTCATCTAAGATTGTTCTTACTGCTTAATCTGAATTAGCTACCCAGATTTATGATGTTTGGTTGATTGATACAACGACAGTTGGTTAATTAGCTAGAAAAAAACCTAGATGAGCAATTGAATTACTCGCAAAGGAATTTGGTTTAATTAGATTGTGAACATATCGAACTTGGAATTAAAGCTGGTTTAATCTGTTAGTAATTGCAAAGGAATTTGGATTGTTGCACTTAGACTTAGAGAATTCTCGCAACGACAGTTGGTTAATTCTATATCTGTGTTTGAGTTCTAGAACAACTCTTAATTAGATACCGATTGATTGATTGCTTGTGTCCCTGATTTCCTGAGAACTCCCTAGACTTAACGCTTCGCTTCCTTGCTCACAAACTCGCTGCTATTTACTTTTCTGCTTGCTTTTTAGTTTCTAATCATATTTGTTTTGTCCTAGTTTAATCTCTTTTGTTTTATAATCTATCGTTGACCGGAGTCCCTGTGGATTCGATACCCTAAGTACTATAACTACATCACTGTGCACTTGCAGTTAGAATAGGGATTAAAACTAGACCTATCAAGTTTTTGGCGCCGTTGCCGGGGACTCTTTTGAGTCTTCGATAGATTTGAACTTAGGGTTTAGACTAGGTTTTTCGTTTTTGTTTTTTGTTACTAATTTTTTTTCTTTTTCTGTTCTTGCGTTTCAGGTACGCCTGTAATCGCCTTGCATCGATCGACACGGTCCTGTGTGTCGATCGACACATCTTCGAGCTTGCATCGATCGACACTACTCTGCATCGATCGACACAGCGCGTAAGATGATGGGAATGATGGAACTGATGTTGGAAAATAAGCAGAATAACTCGTTCTGCAGAGGCTATGGTTCCTATTCATTCACCAGAGATTATGAATCTCCATCATATCAGCATGTTCCTCCTCACAATACACTGTCTAATAAGCTGATGAGCATGATGGAGCAGTTATTGGAAAAGCAGGAAGAAGATTTGAACTACATCAGTGGCTCTGGATTCCAAGGAAACAGGTTTGGTAATCAGCAAGATAACAAGTTCTTTAATGGTGGAAAGAGGAGTGCTTTCACAAGCAATCAGAACTCTTCTGTATATGGACATACTGCTGATTATCAGAAGCCTTTGCAGCAAGGTAATTCTTATCAGAGAACTTATGGATCATCTTTTTATCAGACACCTCCTGCTGCTGATGCTTATAATAGCAAGATGGAATCCATGATGGAGCAGTTGCTAGAGGATCAGACTAAGACTGCTGTAGATTTCGACAGGAAGCTGGAGACTATGCATGAAAATCTGAATGGAAAGTTTGAATCTTTGAGCACACATGTGAAGAAGCTAGATGTTCAAGTTCAACAAACAGCTGGAGAAATACAAAGGCATAATGAAGCTAGGAAAGCTGAACAGAAGCTGTACATCAATGGTGTGACCGTAAGAAATGAGATTGAGTTGCTAGGAGAAGAAGAGAGCATAATCTCGGATTTTCTGGATGATTATTGTCTGTCTGAGACATGCATCGATCGACACAACTCGTGCATCGATCGATGCAACCCCGATCCGTCTGATGGAACTGAGCATAATCACCTTGTGTCGATCGACACATCTGGTGCATCGATCGACACAGATCGCAGACGAGACCAGAAGCCTGCAACAGTCTCAGAACGAGTCTACAAGCCCATTGTGCCATATTCTAAGGTTCCTAAACTTTCTAAACAGGAGCTAGAAGCTGCAAACAGCAATAAAGTGATGGATAAGGAGCTGAATGAAACCCCACCAGCTGAAACTTCGCGAGTTCATGCAAAGAAGATGATATCCGCTGATAGTCATTTGAAAGAAGAATTTCAGATTGGTGGAACTACGGTATCTGATAGTGGAGAGAAGAAGATGGCGGTTCCTCTTGAACCTACTCTAACATCCTCAGAGCCTGCAACTGCTCATAAGCAGAAAGCTCCGGACATCAGATCTGCACCAAAGGTAAGGTATAAATCATCTAAGCTTAAACCTCCTGACCACATTGTTTGGAAAGCAGGAAAACGCAGTGTCCCACCCAAGCTTCGCTCCCGCCCTGATGCTGTTTATTCATTCCTTGGAAAGCCTCATGATCTGAAAGCATATACACCCCCTTGGATGAAGAGATATTCACAGAGACATTCAAAGTCTCTGTTGAAACCGCCATGAGTCAAATCTCTATCCCATATTCAAGCTAATGACTAAAAACAAGCGCTGAGTGGGAGGCAACCCACTATAGAGTCAGTTTTGGTTTTTACTTTTCATTTTTCAATCTTTGCTATTTTGATTTTTCTTTTTAGTGTTTTCAGCCGAGACCACAGGTCAAAATCGCCTAGCATTGATCGACACAACATGTGTGTCGATCGACACAGTGCGATTACATCAATGAATTGAGCAAATACGCCTTGCGTCGATCGATGCGGTCCTGAGCATCGATCGACACAGAGCGACGAGAGGTACGTAACTCTGATTTTTCAACTCATTTCAATTTGATTATCTGTTTTCCCCGAGCTCACGCTTGATTACACTGGGGACAGTGTAGTTTAAGTGTGGGGGAGGTAGCTACTGACGCACGCTTCTGTTTTCTTAGAGTCAGTCCAATTTTTCAAAAAAAAATTGTTTTATTGAGTCAAAACTAGTTTAAGTAGGAAACAGTGAATTTTTTAGAAGATTAACAGCACTTGCATGAACTTAAGTAACCATTGGGATGAAGTTGCATGATCAATCTATGACTATTATAAAACCCAGACACGGATCAGCCTACTGAGAACACCCACATCACTTCAGGTATCAGAGGATCCTTTTACTGACTTCACCTTAATACTGACTTAATTTTCTCACCTAAGGGCTTGGTATACCTTGTGTCGGATTTCTTTGTTAGTTCTGACACAGCCTGTAAACCTGTCCTATTTGGTTCCCTTCTCCCCTTCTCTTAAAGTAAAAAAAAAAAGAATAATAAACTGAGGATGAGTTAGTAACTCCTAAGTGTTCACGGGAGTGGTAGCTACCACTATTACCTCATGTGCGATCCATGGAATGTTTCCAAAGTACACCCCTTAACGGGAAGAGCACTGATAAAAAAAAAATGATACGCAATGGGGAAAAATCAGAATGCTAAAGAAGGGACTAGAGAAAGATAGTATGGTGGTCTAGAGCTGATAAGGTAAGAGTCCATGTGCCCTTTGATCGATACTCCTTAGGTGAGACCGCACTTAAATACTTGCATAAGTCAGTAGGGTGAATTTGAATGCGTGAATGTGATTGTGGAGTTTACTTAGGACAGTTGCTAAGTGTGGGGGAAGTACATGTTGGTCTTGATATCTTGCGGTTGATTATTTCAGTGGTTTACTAAGGGGAATCTGAGTGTTGTTGCTTCTAGGACAAAAAGAGTTTCTGAAAGTTTTCAAACCTCTTCACCATGTCTGGTTCTTTACTTTCTTGAGGGCAAGCAAGAGCTAAGTGTAGGGGAGTTGATATACCATGGATTTTAGGGATTTTAACCATGGTATATATCTTATTTATCGAGTCTTATGCTATGTTTTGGAGTCTTTTAGTTATGTTTACAGGTCTAGACACGTTTGAAGCAGAATTGGAGTTATTGGAGCATTCTGGAGCATTTTGGAGATTTAACCCGAGAGGAAGAGCTCACTGTCAAATTCACAGACCTGTGTCGATCGACACATCTTGTGCAACGATCGACACAAGGTCGACGCAGACAAATCTCAGCGGTTTAATGAAGAGTTTGGATATTGCAACTTTGCCCAGAAGTTCTTCATAATTACAAAGAAGCCCCAGCCGAATTTAGACCATTATATTAGGGTTTTTAGGCCATTGTTTAGGCTACGCTTTACTTATGCTTTATTTTACTCAGAGAGAGTTTTAGGGGCTGATCTCGTTCTCGAAAGAGACTTGATTTCGAACCCCAGTTCTTTATTCTGTTTTATGATATTTGGTTTTCTATTCATGATGTTTTCTGTTTCGATGAACATGTCTGAGTAGATTACCTGTTAAGTTTAGGGATTCTCATTAGGGATTTCATGGAATTATAGGTTGATAGATCTGTAGGGATTCACATCTGTTATTGATGGGCTTTACACATACTGATGTATGCGGCCCGATGAGCATTAGTGCCAAAGGAAATCTTATGTACTTCATTACCTTATTGATGGCATCAATAAGTATGGTTGTGTTCATTTGATGAGACACGAGCAGGAATCCCTTGAGGAGTTCCAAGATGAAGTGTAGAACCGATTTTACAGAAGTATTGAGATCCACGATTGGATCGCAGAGGAAAATACTTGAGTCATGAATTGGGTGATCATCTGACAGAATGAATCGGATCTTATTAGATATGCTCCGATTAATGATTAGTCACAGGAATCTTCCATAATCATTTAAGAATACGTTCTAAAATGTCTGTCTTTGCGCAGAAAATGTTTTCAATCAGAATCAATTGAAAGACACCACATTGGATGTGGACTGGAAGTTTTTCAAGTAAGTTGTTTCTGATGATTTGGGGATGATAGCTAATAAGCTTGAACCCAAATCTGATAAGTGCTACCTCGCTGGTTGTCCTACGAAAACCGAGGCTTAGTGCTTTTATGACCAATCCGAGAACAAAGTTTTGTTGTTCGGGACTGTGTCTTTGAGAAAGATCATACTTTCAAAAGGAACAGTGGGAGTAAAAGTACAGATCGAAGAAATTCGATAAACACAGGAGGCTGCTCAACCTGTTGAGGGAGAGCAGCGGTGAGATCTACAAAGTGCTGCAGGATCTACACCTGTGGAGCCTGAAATTCGCAGATCCGAAAGGATCCGTCACTAACTCGAGAGTGATTTCTCGTAGCCGATTGTCGTGATCTGTTGATCATTGAAAAGTGACGAGCATGCGAAATTCAAAGAAGCGATGGTGAGCCCCAACTCCGAAAAATTGGCTGGGTATGCATGTTAGCTTCACCGATCCATTTATGGATTGAAGCAAACATCTTGGAGTTGGAATCAAAATTCTGATAATGTGGTCAAGAGTTTTGACTTGATCAGAATAGAAATGAAACCATGCGTTTACAAGAAGACTGGTGGGAGCGTAATTGCAATTCTCACACCGTATGTACACTACAAGAAATATCGGCATTAGTAGCACACCGAAAACGCTACCATAGGGTTTTGGTAGCGTTTTCATGAACGCTATGTCAGCCGCAGCTATAATAGACCCCCCCTCTACCATAGCGTTTTTTTAATGCTATAATAAATGGACATATTGTAGCATTATATAATCGCTATCGGAAATTATTTTATCGCGCCGTATCAGTGCTATAATTCGAGTTTTCGTATCATTTTTTTAGTGCTGTAATTTATTATATTATAAGACAAATATAATGCTGTTAAATACTGTTCCGTGACATTTTTATATTGCTATGAATTTTTATAAATTATAATGCTATTTTATTTCATTTATTTGAATTATTTGTTGCATAATATATATTTATTAGATTTATATAAAACTTTTATATTCCATAAATTATCCAAAGAATACATATAAACATAAATTATCCAAAAATTACATATCAAGTCTTATACTAACTAAAACAAACTCAAACTCTATGACATCAAACCAAACCGCTAAGTCTTCATCGTCCCCATCATCGTCCCCAATGTCACCATGCATCTAGCCGCAAAGAGAAGAAATCTCTTCACTCTTTTTGAAAACTTGACGGAGTACCTCAAGATTCTCGCTCTTGCTTCTTCTGTTGGATGTGGGAACTCAATCTTCCTGTCTAGTCGACCAGAACGCATGAGTGTTGGGTCCAGAATATCAGCATGGTTAGTGGCTGCAATCACTTGAAAATTTTGAGAGGTTTCATTGTTACTGTTTATTTGTGGGGTGATATATAGACGAGTATGGCTAGTGGATAGAGTAGAGAAAGACTCACCTTAATACGCTCATCGCTACTGAATCCATCGAGCTGATTGAGCAGCTCCAACATAGTCCTCTGCACTTCCCTGTCTCCGCTTACTTCACTGCACTCTCAGACAAAGAATATATTTAGTGGGCTGCTGATGAAGTGGTATATATAGAAGAAAAAATAGTGTAGACGTTTTCAACACAACACATTTTCCCTTCCATTGCGAGTCAAGATCAATATTCGCACCATCTTCTTCAGCATCATCTTCAGGATTCATCTCCAAGATCTAATAGCATAATATGATGATACAATATCATTTATATGGTATAAATAATACAGGGCATAACACAAGGAGCTCATATGTCCTAGAACAATACAATAAATTCTAATCAGTATAGCCTTAGAGATTCACTTCAACTTTTAAACACACAAGAAGAACATCAAACTCTAACCTTTCTACTGCCTAAGACAATGCAAAGACGCTAGGCAAAACATTGGTATAATGGTGACTGGTATGAGAATCAAACTGTCTCAGATTAAGCTGAATGTTTTGAAGAAGATCACATAAACATGCTTAAATTGATAGAACAAACCAGCAGTCCAAATGTATGTGAAATCATTGCTGAGACAGATTCTTGGACCAACCTACATATCTAATGAGCCCATTGTCCTGCACTAAACATGTGACATATCAACAGGAACCCAAAACGAATCCCTAACCATGTAGCCAAAATCCTTAAGCGAAGCTTGAGTTACCTTAACTCCACAACCTTCTCCGTTGACGTCGTCGTTGGCCGCCTGTTCTCTGGCTTGGTTTTCTTTGGTTTAGAGTGAGTAATGTTGATTCGCAGATCTGCTGCAATGTTCGTCGGAGAAGAAGATGGGTTGAGATGTAATGAATTCCATATGCATAAACAATCGAAACAAAAGCTTAATTAAACCTAAAAGTGAGGATACATGCCGGACAAAGCAGAAGGATAGTGAATCGAATGGAGAAGAATCTGAGAAAGGAACTAACCTAAGAATCCCTAGAGATTACAACCTCCATTTGTTCTCAGTAATCCTTGAAATTGATACTGCCATTTCTCACCCGATTACGTCACGAGCGTGGCTTTTGAGACGAGATCGAGAGAGGATGTGGATGAGGATCGAGCAGGAATCGATGTCGTGAGAGTAGAGAGAGTTGCGGCGAGTGAAGAGGAAGAAGCGGAGAGAGAGGTGAGGATTGTTGCGAAGGCGGAGAGTGATTTCGGAGAATTGGGAAGGAGTGAAGGTGAGTTAGGACGGAGACGGCGTCGGAGATTAGAGGATCTGAAAAGAGAAGAATGGATTTAGGATTTAGGGGGAACTGAAAAGAATTAGAGGGAGCGTGAAAATTTGGGGGAAACTTGAAAAAAAAAATAGAGGGAGAGTAAAAATAAAAGGCGCCAGACCCAAAAAAATTGTTATTATTGTCTTTTACTTAGTAGATTACTTTTATAATATGTGGTAAATTAATAAAAGACAAACTATATATCCTATAATTATTTACAAATTATTTGATGTTATATTATGTAAAGTGTAGGGTTTAATACTTATGCCTAAGGGTTAGAAAGGGATTAGGGTATTGTATAAAATTAGTGAAAGGGATTCCAATACCCTAAACCCTTAACATATACTACAATGTCCTAACAAACAAATACCTTATATTAAAACTTTTAAAGGAATAAGTATAGGGTTTAGGATTACAAATGTATGGTTTTAACTCTTAGGATTAAGAACTTGTGTGTTTATAAATTTTATTTTTATAAAAAAACTTTGTTTGTTTAAACCCTATTTATATCAATTATATCAATATTACAAATAAATAAATAAATGTTTAAGGGTTTAGGGTTTGTGATTAAGGGTTAGAAGTTAGGGTTTAGAAGTTAGAACCCTAAACCCTTACAATTATATCAATATTACAAATAAATAGGAAAATGTTCAAGGATTAGAAGTTTAGGGTTTAGGGTTTCTGATTAAGGGTTAGAAGTTAGGGTTTAGAAGTTAGAACCCTAAACCCTTACAATTTTATCTAAACTTTATATAATTATATTTTTATACCATAAACTCCAAATTTTATACCCTAAACTAATTAAAAACTCAAACCCTTACAATTATATCTAAACTTTATATAATTATGATATGATTCAAGTTTGGAGGTTAGGGTTTAGGAGTTTAGGGGTTTATGTTTAAGGTTTGAGATTATTGTTTGAAAAATATTAATTTTATGTATATACAATTAAAAATTTAAGGTTTAAAGTATGATTTATGGTTTTAGGGTATATGGTTAGAAGTTTGAGGTATAGGGTTAGGGTTCAAACCCTAAACCCTAATTTTTTTTTTTTTTTCAAAAATCATAACTTTTCTATTTATCTTTTGTAATTTTTTGTTTTTGGTTTTAGATAACAATAACATACTTAAAAATAAAAATGCCTATTTAGTATAATAAAAAACCGTGAAAACAACAATCGGGATTGTGTGATCACATTCTCAAAGAGTGTCATTTTATAAATATGAAACATGGTACAAAAATCATTAAGTAAAATCATCAAATACATAACATCACTACAAATTGGATCATATCAATCATCAACTACAATCAACACAGAAGGAAAACTGTGTATGCCGCACATTTCTCAATCCTCCCATGGAGAAGCGGTAAGTTTTCACTGACAACCCAGCCAGAGTAAAAAATTTCGGATGATTTCCCCATGTTGACTGAGTAATATAGATTGTTCTCTGTAAAGCAAAGATAAAACCTTACATGAAAAGTTTACTAGAATGAACCAGGCAGGAATAATAGACTTCAGCATATACATGATGATAATGCTTGGCCAAAAACTCGCCTCCAACTCTCAGGGAACCAGTACCAGACAAACACTCCACAGTTGTAAACCGATTCTCCCGAATAGCAGGACTAAGCCATGCGTGAAAATACTAATAAGAAAACAAATCGTCAGAAGTTACAAAAACTGTTGAAAACATAAACGATAATCAGAGACATCATTTACCTGTCAGCACCTAGTATGAGCTTGGCGCCTAGCTTGTTGAACTCAACCAATCTAACAATAGGAAGATACTCCTTGATTCTTGATCTACAGATTAAACAAGATTCAACATCATCAAGCACGCACTCATAAGAACTTATAACAAAACTCAACAAAAAGGAAAGCGAGCTAACCTGTCATTGATAAGCTACTGCTCAGCTTTCCTCACAACATTAAGAACCAAAGCTTTTCCCTCCTACAACACATATCACAATTAATGAACCAAAGTTTTTTCCTTCAAAACAACACATAAAACCAATAGAGGAAAGAGCAGAGACAGCTCCATTAAACTGAAACGAAGATCATTACCTCAGTTCGGTAAGCACCAACTCCCAAATTCAGATTAACTGGGCTGGGATCTTTGTTATATGCAACAATCACCTGTTTACTTTGTTAAATACAAGTAACAGAACATATCTCAGAGCTGATAATATATGAGTTTATAATCTATGTTTCCAACACTTATCGGTGAAGAAACGAGTAAATAAGAAAATGATCTATAATCATTGACAGAATCCTGTAATCTATAGCGAATTCCCATTAATCAATAGCCGATCAAACGAAATCCAGAATCACGACTAGAAAATCAAACATAGATAACGCACAAGCGTTGTTGAATATGTTTACGAAGATATATGCATATGAATACATAAGAAGAAGGTACCCCAAGAATAGGATCTTCGGGAGCTTGAACAAGATGAGCGAAAACAGAACCGTGTGTGATTCCCGAAGTAGGCGATGCGAAAACGGAGCACAGACGATCCGTAGTCGGAACATCTGTCCCGGCGGTGAGATGACGGAGCAGAGCAAAGATCCGTAGAAGGATTTGAGATTTAGGGATTTTGGGGGTGGAGGAGAATCCCTAAATCGAGTGAATGAGAGGCCGGAATACAAAGCATAGGAGGAGTAAGGAGGTGTAGGATCGGTGTAGAAACGGAGGAGGATGAAGAGAGTAGCTTGGTGATGAGAATCGGAGATGGAGGATGAAGAAAAAAAATTGACTTAGGCAAAAAAGTTCATTCGGCCAAAACTAAAATATTTTGGTGCCAAAATATTTTTTTTGGCTAAGTGTTTGCCGCTCAATGTGTTATAAATCTGAAAATTTAGTCAAAACATGGAATTTTGTCTATTTTTTCCTTCCCGCTTATTAAATTTTTTTTCCTAACACTAATTTAACGCTACGATAGGGTTAGGATCAGATTTTGCTACTTTTGGTAGCAATTGGTGAATTAGTGCTACCGCGGACTGCTACCAATGGCCATTTTTCTTGTAGTGGTACGTAATGTACTTAATCTCATAAACGACGTTCCGACGCTAAAGTCTTGTCAAGATTTGGGTCGGAAGTCAAATTTAACGATGGACATGGGAGAAGGCCGTGAAAGTTCTTAGAATAACGATCCATTGGAATGGATCAGAAAGGCTAATTGGATCATGTCAAAATCCTTATGTTGATAAGGTATTGGACAGTTCATATGTGCTTAATTCCAGAATGGCTTCATACCAAAGGTCTTATGGCAATAATCTAAGCGAGATGAAGTGTCTTGGACACTGGCTGAGCTAGTAACAATATTAGCAAGATGAAGTGTTTTGAACACTGGCTGAGCTAGTATGTATGAGTGTGATTCCTTATGCTTTAGCAATAGAATCCATCATAAATGCCATATTTTGCGCTCGTCTAGATGCAGCTTACGCATAGAGCATGACGAGAAAATACCAATAAGTTCTTGTAATAGTCATTGAACAGTTACCAAAAATATCCCAAGTGTTTGAGGAACCCTAAGGATAGTTTCGTGGTGAACTAAGGAAGTGACGAACCAGTTAAAAGTAGTTAGACGGACAAAGACGATTCCCGGTTCCCACCTGGTTATGTCTCTTTGTCTGAATAACGGTGCTATCTGTTGGAAGAGCTCCAAGCAGTGGACCGTAGAATAGTGCTTTTATCTTAATGGCGGTGTGGTTTGTTGGAATTGTTTCAAGCAAAAAACACTGCAGTCTCTCCCACAACCTAAGCACGAGATTTATTGCTGTAGGCGTAAGATATCTGAACAGATGATCTTGATTCCAGTGGGAGTTATTTTAGTTATGTTATAATCTTTATATAAACATGCTATGGCAATGTATGTGTAAGTTAAAACTGACATCGGTATTATTTAATTATTGGATAATTAAGTAATGGTCCCAAAGTATTTTATGTTCATTTTATAGGTCATCAAGTTGAGGACTTGATCATGAAACCCTATAAGTAAAAGATGACATAAATTACGATTGTCCCTAGTCAAGGTTGTTGAAGTGGGACACCAATAACCGCGAGAGACTAGCATGTGAGGTGATTGTTGGACTAAGTTTCATGGAGTCAATGATATGATTATCACAGTCAATCACATAGATATATGTTGGTGAACATATGATCGGAAATGACCCGCTAATGAGAACTCCACAGGATAGTTATATCAGTGTCATGGGATGTTCTCATTACGACTATAGAGTATAGTCCTTATACCTGAGTTCATCATGCTTTCTAGCATATGAATTGGTGCGTTTTGACCTTGTCAAACGTCGTTCCGTAACTGGCGGCTATAACGGCATTGCTTATGCGTATCATGAAGTATGTGTAGAAACAGGGATGGTACAAGATGGGATTTGTCCCTCCTATTACGGGAGATAAATATCTCAGGGCCCATCGAAGATTTGATACTGAGAAAATGCATGGCCGTGCTCAAACGAGGTGATTGTCAGTCGTTTGTTCTATCAGTATAGATCAGGAGTTCGATGAACATGATATTGGCTATAATAAGGATGACACAGTCTCTTGCCTTATGCCATATCGAGATATAGAGACGAAGGGATTATAGGAATAGGTGATTCCATTACAAGTGGGAGATTGTTGGGATTATGTCCTGAAATCACATTGTACTCACTCTAGAGATAGTTGTATTGTCGAGATCGGACAATTCATGTGATACTAGGTAGTCATAATGTTTTGCTAGAAACCGCTTATGACAAATGAGTTGTAACTCATTTCCAGTATCGTGTGAACCTACAGGGTCACACACCTAAGCAAGTTGGACATAGTTCGTATGGTCTGGTCGATGTGTATTGGATACACATCGAATATGAGTTTTAATTAGGTGTGTCGATCGACACCATTGGGTGCGTCGGTCGACACAAGATGTGTGTCGATCGACACCACTAAGTGTGTCGGTCGACACAAGGCCGAAACCGAAATTGATGTTTCGGTTTATGTCGAGGTCGATATATAAATGGATTTGTAGATTCGACCTAAATAGACGTGCGTTGCCCAGAGAGTTTTTCTCAGAGAGAAAACATAGAAACCTCTAGAAACTTAGTTCCCAGGAGATCCGAGCACCGGTACTAGCATCCCGGCGGATTCCAGCTTGTGTGCGTGTGGACTACGATAGAGGCGAGGCATCTGAATCGCTCCTGATCTTGTCTTACCTGATTCATCTTCCGCTGCCAGAACAAGGTAAATGCGAGATTCATGATTCAATTACTTAAACCCTGAGATCCTAGGCTCGGAATTCAGACTTAGGGTTGCCTAATCGGATTAGGAACTGCTAGGAATTCCAACAAAGGAACCCATTGGCGTCCAATTATCCAGCCAAAAACGAGCCTTTAGGACGGTCCCAACTTCATACATTAAGAATCTTTGAGCTAAGTGTCTGATTTTCAGTGTCTGATTTTCAGTAGCGATTTCCAGTTTCCGGAGTCTCGAGCCTTTTCTTTGATAATCTAGAGACTTTTCTCAGTCAAGTGATGGTATTTGTGCCATTGTACCCAAAGCGATGAGCTACGAGAGAAGAGCAACCATATAAATCGCAAGTTGAATGCTATGCTCCACATTGTAAATCGCCTCAACTCTAAGCCACCTTCCTCTTTCAGAAGGCAAACCGAACTCCAAGAGACTTTAGCTAACCCCTTTCTTTCCACTGAACCAGCCCATAAGTACCTGCTACATAAAGATTCAATTCTCTTAATGCATCCCTTTGGTACTGGAAAATCTGATATCGAGAAGATCACAAGACCCATAATGACAGATGCAATTAGGTGTAATCTCCCTGCAAAAGACAGTTTCCTCGCCGACCAGGATTTGAATTTGCCCTCTACCTTCATTATAAGTGGAGTATAATCAACAATACTTAGCTTTTTATGAGTTAGTGGCAAGCCGAGGTAGCGAATCGGGAAGGAATCTGCCAGGAATCCATAGCTAGTACTACTAGTAGCTGCTGATTCACTTGGTTTCAAACCAGCTGTGAAGATCTCTGTTTTTTCCACGTTATTTCTCAAACCTGACCAAGAAGCAAAATCTTTCAGAGTTTCACTGATACCGTGTAACGAAGAAACACTACCATCAAAGAAGATCATTACATCGTCCGCAAATATGAGGTGGGAGATGTTAAGGCATTTGGGTGGAAACCAATTTCTCATGAGCTGAATCTAGCTTGCACCAGCTTTGAGAAGGTTTCCATAACCAGGACAAAAACATAAGGTGATAGCGGATCTCCTTGGCGGAGACCACGAGTGCATTTGATGAATCTGCTTGCATGCCCATTGATCGAAACAAAGAAAGAAGCTGTGGAGATACATTCATAAATCCATTGCACGAAAGCTTCCGGAAAAGCCAAGGCTCTGAGAGATGCAATGACAAAATCCCATCGAACTGAATCGAAAGCCTTCTTGATATTGACTTTTAACATTGCTCGAGGCTCTATGTCCTTCCAATTGTACACATTGACTAATTCCGGGGCCAGTAACACATTCTTAGCAAGTAATATTCCATGTAATAACGCAGTCTGAGCAGGCGAGATGACCTCTTCAAGAACCGATTTGAGCCTATTCGCCAGGAGCTTGGCGATCACTTTATATGCAGTGTTCAAGCAGGAAATCGGCCTGAAGTCGGAAGGCTTGGATGTGTTTGGTATCTTTTGGATTAGCACTAGAGTTACTTTACAACTTTTATGTCGATTTGTAATGACGGAAGTATATCTCTTCATCACAACTTTTATGCGGCTAATAACCAGAACAATGTTCTGTCGGCGATCGGTCAAGATTGGAATATATAGTTCAATTACAACTTTTCAGAGGTGGGGAAGGTGTGGATTATATAAGAGTCCAGCTTCATTCAACATTTTTTTTCAAGATAAGCAATACATCACATGTGAGGTTATTCTGGAAGATGGAATTTCTTTTGTTTATACGGCGGTTTATGCATCTAATATTTTGGAGGAGAGGAAAGAGCTATCGCTGCGTGATACTTTTGCTTCCTTCAACTTATCAGCCACTCCTTGGTTGATAAATGGAGATTTTAACGAAATTTTGTCTCCATCAGAATCTTCAAACAGCAGTGTTATATCTTCTAATGCGGCAATGAGAGAGTTCGATGATTGTTTAGCAAATCTGGCACTTTTTATCTACCATCTCAGGGGCCAAAATACACATGGTCTAACAACAGACCTTCTGATCCAATAGAGAAGAAACTGGATAGATGTCTTGTGAATCATCAGTGGATATTTCTCTTTCCAACAGCGCTTTGCACTTTCAACCCCAGAGCTTTAAGACCATACTTGTAATACACTGTCTCAAGATACTGTCAACGGGCAGTTCAGAAGTCAACAGGAAGTCATCAGATAGCATTTCTGCAATTTTGAAGAGATAAAGGCATTTTGGTAATTTTACCAAAAAGAAGACGGAAAGCATAGACGGAAAATGCTACAAATGTTATCAAATACATGATTAAAGGAGATGGATCTTAAACGTCTACTTTGAAAGAATTTCATCTCCTGGCGCAAGCTTACTATGCAGAGCTCTATTGCTCGATAACAGGGACGTGTTGCATTTACCTACCACATGTCCTTGATAGGGTGGTGGTAAATAGTTGTACAAAAGTCTATCCTTACTGCTCCCTTTTCAGCTGAGACTATTTAGAAATCTCTGTTCAAAATGTTGCTCAATAAAAACCCTAGGTCTAGACGGTTTTCAAGTTGAATTCAGATCATCTTGGCCGGTTCTAGGCAATGAGGTTGTAAGTGTGGTGCAAGACTTCTTCTCAAGAGGGTTTCTTCCTGTGAGTGCCAATGCTACCACTTTGGTTCTTATCCCGAAAAGACAAGTAGCATATCATCTAAAGGATTTTTGGTCGATCTCATGTTTAAATACAATCTATAAGCTGATATGTTGTCTTCTATTAGATCGTCTACAGAGAGCTCTGCAAGATCTAGTGCTTCTGAATCAAACTTCGTTCGTAAAATATAGGTTATTGCTAGAAAACCTCATATTGGCTTCTGAGGTGGTTCAAGAATATCACAAAGAAAATCTATCTCCGAGAATAATGCTGAAAATTGACATAGAAAAATCTTTTGATTCAATGTGGTGGGACTTAATCCTCTCAGTTCTTCTAGCGTATGGTTTGCTGAAAGAGTTTATTGACTGGGTCCAAGCATGCATG
This sequence comes from Orychophragmus violaceus, assembly GCA_030180135.1. Classification (NCBI taxonomy): domain Eukaryota; kingdom Viridiplantae; phylum Streptophyta; class Magnoliopsida; order Brassicales; family Brassicaceae; genus Orychophragmus; species Orychophragmus violaceus. Next base: position 10,409,802 of record CM058234.1, on the reverse strand, counting down.
TGTACTCCTACTTTCTCGGTGAGCATTAATGGGAGAAAATCTGGCTATTTTAAAGGATGCTCAGGTTTGCTTCTTGGAGATCCCTTATCGCCAATTCTATTTGTTATAGCAATGAATGTGTTGTCTTTTATGTTGAGCAATGCGGCAAGAGACAGCATATTCAAATTTCACCCAGGATGTGAGGCAAACGAGGGCTCCTTCAAGTCAGTCCCAGGAGTTTTTACAGTTTTATCTCAGTTTGAAAAACTATCCGGGCTAGCTGTAAACGTCAGCAAAACGTCAATGTTCACTTCGGGTGTGGCTGAGGATGTTTTGGATAGTTTGAGAAGCAGTTTCTCTTTAGTGCCAAGTTCTCTCCCATCTGTTATTTAGGTCTCCCACTCTGCTCTAGAAAGTTATATGTCACTGACTGCAATTCCCTGCTCCAAAAGATTTAAGTTTGGTAGGCCGTCTTCAATTGCTAGCCACTATCATCTCGGGATAATCTCTTTTGGACTTCGGCCTTTTTCTTACCAAAAAAGTCATCAGAAAAATCAATTTGATCTGCAACTCCTTTCTCTGGCATAGAAAGAGGGAATCTCCAATGTGGTAAAGATAGCTTGGTCAAGACTAATCCTCCCAAAATCTGAAGGTGGTTTGGGTTTAAGATCAGTTGAGAGTTGGAATGTTACATGTGGGTTGAAGTTGATTTTGATGCTCTATTTTAGAGTCGGTTCGATTTGAGTAGCTTGGAGAGCAAAAGGTATTTTATCAACCTCGTTTTCTGGGCTCTAAACGAAAACATAACTCTTTCTCATGGACATTCAGAAAAATGCTAAATCTGAGACAAAGAGCAACTGAATTTTTGTGTATAATCATTGGAAATAGTGAAGAGAATTTCTTTTGGTGGGATTTGTGTATACTTTTTGGTCCTCTCATAAAATATATTGGTCCTAATGGTCGCTCCTCTCTTGGTATTCCACTCAACGCTCTGGTGAAAGACACTCTATCACAAATAGGGTGGAATTTTAGCACATCTAGATCTGAAAACCAGCTGCAGCTTCTAACCTTCATCTCAACGTTATCAATAAAATCTTGTCCATACGAGGTTGTTCTGCAGATTCAGGAGAAACGCTGCAAAGACTTCTCTTCCAAACTGATTTGGAATGTGACGTGGGATGCAGGACAGGAGGTCCATTGACATTCTCAGGTTTGGCATAAAGCTATTATTCCCAAACACACGACTATTACATGGCTATTTACTCTTGACAGAAATCCAACTATGGTTAGACTATCAAATTGGGGTTTGGATGTTGAAATTGTATGTATTCTGTACGGACAGAAACAAGAATCTCGTGATCACCTCTTTTTTGAGTGTCCCTATTGTAAGATCTCAATTCCGCGTATCCGAAGATAGCAAGAATTTTAGGGTTTGTAAATTAGGGATTCTAAAAGAAGGATTTAAGAACACGGTGAGATTATGTAAATTAGGGTTTGTATGCCGGTTTTTCCGAGATGGAAGTCGGCAAAGAGAAGTTGAAGTCGCCGGAGAGAGATTAGGTCAAAGTTGATTTCCTTAAGTCTCTCGAGCTAAAAGTATTATGAAAAGCGTAAGTTTATTGAATGATATGTTATATAGGGTTACAAAGTTGGTTTACTTAATTAACTAAAAAGGTAAATAAGATAAATACGAATATTTTCCTTATATGTCGTCAGAAAATATCGGGATATTTTCCATATCTTGATGCCGCCTTTGACTAACACCCCCGAAACCCCAATGTAAGCTGGTTGCCCTAAGTCGAGTTAACCCTAATGTTTACCGACTTGGGCCTTGTTCCGACTTTCCATTATGGGCCGACCTAAACTCACGAATAGGCCTTTAAGGAAAGTGCTAATCTTGACTCCAACAATAAGCCCCCCCCCCCCCCCCAGTGTGGCGACTTGAAATCAAGTCGGCATTACGAGGAGTTAACCTATGGTTTAAGAATTGATTTTGTTGGCCCATATCTTTCATTTGACGATCCCCTCTTTTAGGCCCATAACTTGTCAGAACGATCCGGCTTGATTCAACCGGTGGTAAATTGGGTAGCTAGTCTTGAACCGGTGGATACTCGAATCAATCAGATGAAACCGGAATTGATCCTTGGTTCAACCGATCGGATAGGTGCGAGATACGAAGCGTTATCTAGGTAATTATTGCCTCGAGCTCTGCGCCGTCATTTTCACCATAAATAGGCTTCTCTCGCTTCTCATTTCTTCATTCTTGCTCAAGTGAAGAAGTCTAAAGGTAATTTTCTCCTCTGCCGAAATTTATTTTCCGATCACTTCTCCGCCGTTCCTCAGCCTTAGGTTTCTAGGATTTTAGATCGAACTCCATTTGCTGTTTGCGTTCTTCGTCTGTTCTTCGCCAAATCATGTCTTTAATTCGTTGTTCGGGGAACAAAGACAAGCAAGTTGTTACCGTTTCGTCTGCGGATGATTCATCGAGTCGTTGGTCTATTTCTTCCGACTCCACATCTTCGAGCACCTCCTCCGACTTAAGGAATCATCATGTCCATGTCGAAGTTGAAGAGCTTCGGCGTCATCGTGAATCATCCCGTCAGGCGGTCGGAAATTGAGTTTTACGGCGAGAATCCGGCGGAATTTTAGAGAGAAGCTCGGGAGTGCGAGATATGAGAGAGAGAGAAGTTTCATAGAAATGGAGAAGAAGAAGTGTGATCGATAGAATTAAAATCGATTTCCGGCGGAAAACCGTCGGAATTTCATTTACGGTCGGTTTTCCGTCGGAAATTGTGGCGGTCCAATTGAATTCGCCTAATTTTGGCGGTTAAGACAAAAACTTTCGTGAAAATAGGCGCAAAAATTTACGACGGATAACCGACGGTATAATTAAAAACCGACGAAAGAGAATGGTTTGTGAGTTTATCAGATGCTGGTAGTGGACAAGTAAAGATGGCAAATGACACCATGTCAACAGTGAGCCGGAGAGAGATTAGGTCAAAGTTGATTTGCTTAAGTCTCTCGAGCTAAAAGTATTATCAAAAGCGTAAGTTTATTGAATGATATGAGACCCCTTTATATAGGGTTACAAAGTCGGTTTACTTAATTAACTAAAAAGGTAAATAAGATAAATACGAATATTTTCCTTATATGTCGTCAGAAAATATCGGGATATTTTCCATATCTTGATGCCGCCTTTGACTAACACCCCCGAAACCCCAATGTAAGCCGGTTGCCCTAAGTCGAGTTAACCCTAATGTTTACCGACTTGGACCTTGTTCCGACTTTCCATTCTGGGCTAACCTAAACTCACGAATAGGCCTTTAAGAAAAGTGCTAATCTTGACTCCAACACCTATACCTATTCTGCTCATATTTGGCTGAGATTAAATCTGAAACTCCACCGGAGTAATGTTCCTTACGCTTGGAATGATATTATGATTTGGTTGCGTTCCGGGACGTCTTCGACATCTCGCTCTTTAGCTCTTTTACAACGACGAATTTTGAATTACGAGATTCGATTGCCCGTAAGTTAGATGTTAATCGTCTATGATTTAACAATGAATATCGCTATCGCTAATCACGTTTTTGTGTACTGGTGCCATAGTATGTAATATTTATAATATAAATCAACATGTGTTTCTAAGAAAACTTTGAATGCCAAAGTAAATCGACCTAATCATGCTGGTTTCGCTATAAGTATTAACGTCGAGTAAATACATTTGAATCTTTTTCCCCCATCTTTTACATTTTTTTTTTTTATTTTTTTTTTTTGCCCATCTTTTACATTTGAACCTTGTTAAGATGTAAAGAAGAGTTAGAAGATGATTAATAATAATAAAAAGTTTTTTTAATTCGTTAGATATGTTTTTAATTTTATGGCAGCTTGTATTGTTATCATGTTATGGTCTTACCCCGAACGGACATAAATTAATAGTTAAAGATTTACTTTCTTTTTTTCCCAACAAAATAAAAGTCGTTTGTTCTTGTGCTGAGGCAACAGTAAGTATAATTGGTCCATTTACTATGTGCCTGTCTTTTTAATTTAGCTTTTCCCCTCGTTTATTTGGTTTACATGTAACATCCAAAGGAAGATGGCAGCCAAGTAGGTGAGGTAGCCAGGTTGGTGACTATGAAAGCTGCAATTATCACATGTTTATTTGTAACTCTTGAGCTGTGTAAGTGATTGCATTGGACTGAGAAAAGTAATATAGGAAGCTTCGAGGGAGATATTTTACCCGGTAGGATGTGCTGCTTTTAAGACAGCTAATTCCTGAGGTTATCTCGAGCTAAAAAGTAAAAAAAAAAACAATAATTTGTTACATTGTATAGTATAAGTTCCATAGATTAAATTAATATTTCAATAAATTAATATAATTTTAAAATATTGAATTAAATTTTCGATTAAGTTAATATTTATAGAATTTTACTGTAACCAGAACCATACTCACCTTTGAAGTAAAAAAGGCAAGAGCCTCAGGCTCCTCATTTTTTCATCAATATTTTGGGGTCCTTTATATGCAAAACACTTTAGTAATTCATGAAGTATAGAGAATATATAGATATGTTTATAGAGCTTAATTGTCTATGCATTTTGTTATGTACATTTTAATACGGTCTCTTTTCAACATTTTTTGTCATAGGCATATTTAGATATTTAGTGTTTCTATTATTCAATTGTTTATAAAACAATAAGTAAGAAACCATGTTTAAAAACAGCCTTAGACCCCCAACAATACGTTTTATTAAACGATATTTATTGATGATATATTTAAGTGTAATAGCAAAGAATGACTATGAATATTTTCAAAATTTATTTCTCTTATATCTCACTATACACCAACGCTATTCAATATTTTTTTTTTTGTCAAACCAACACTATTCAATATTAAAATTTATTTTATCTCTAATTTTTCAAATATTATAATTGTTTGATGATTCTCTCACCTACTTTCCGATGGAGAAAATAAGAAGAAGAAAAAAAAAGGAAGAATAAGAAAAGAAGGAGAACAAGAACAATTCTTGGGTTCACCTACTTGTTCACCTCATTATCTCTAAACCAATTAAAATGACATGTCAGATTCACTTATGGAATTAACATCAAATTAAAATTTAATAAATAAAATAGAATTAAAAAAATAGATTCTCTCCACAAACAAAAAAAAAAACTAATGGCCTAACGCCGCCGTTGAGGGAGTCGACGGACTCCATTTCGATCTAAGCCCTCCTCCTCTTTGTTCCTCATGGCGTTTCCTCCCCTGCTTGAAGCTGTGGAGAGAAGAGAGCGATAACACCTTGGATTTCATCGAAGAATGGTAAGTTATTATTGTGTATTCAATTCTTATCGTTTCCCTAACTGAAAAAAACTTTTCCAAGCTGCCTTTGAGTTTTGGCCGCTCAGTTCCTGGTAAATCTTTGATTGATTTTAGAATCGTTTTTCAGGTCACAACTTTACTGTGTTTTTCCTGGTGAGCAGAATTCGAGAATTTGGAACTTAGATACTAAGCCTCTCTTTTGCTATTGTTTGAATTGATTTTAGTGAAACAAGGATCTAGAGATCACAATGGAGAAGAACAAGTATCTGATTGGGCCAAAGCATTACACCCTTTACGAGGTGATCGGATAAGGTTGCAGTGCTTTTGTGTTTTGGCTTCTCGTCGATTAGCAATGTCTTGTTTCATGTGTCTCTCTGTGTGTAGTCGTTCATTGATGATAATGTTCATTGTTTCCATATGCTTCAGGTTAACCTGCAAACATTCTCAATCGCTAAGCCTCTCTTTTCCATAAGCTGGACATATACAGATTCGTTCAAGTTATATGTACTTTATCAATTTTCATATTAATGTATTTTGAGGAAAGAAAGGAAAATGGGGAATTAGTGACCCGAAATTTTAACTGATATTGTGGTAATTTAATAGGTAGAAGCATGGCAGTAGCATTCTACCAACATGGCGCAAAGACTACATGTCAGCTATAGGTTATCGTCAATTGTCTTGATCCAATAATGACAGTTGTTGATGGTCTTAGTGTCAGAGACTCATTCCTTATGCCATTTGACAAAGAGGATGTAAGTTTAGGTGGATTGTTCATGTACTTCAACCATATTGCTTTTGGAGAAAAGACTGCTCTCTAATGGCTAGACCGCCTAGCGTAAAACCAAGAAGTTCCTTTTAACTTTTTTCACGTGATCCTTTTATTGAAGTTAGCAGAATCAGCAAAGTCCAAGTTCTCTGCTCATGATTACAGTAATCATTTCACGTTGGTTCGAGCATAAAGTGACTGGAATTGGTTCGAGCATAGAGTGTTGTTAATGTGAATTTCTTCGATTCATAACTTAAGAATGTAAAGAAATCCTCTTATTCATAACTTAATAATGTAAGAAATCATGTTATCAACTAAAGTTTAAACTCAACATTCCAAGGGAAATAATATATAAAGGTCAATTCCAGTTACTCTGTCTAAGAATCACATCCTCATTGTCACATTGTTGAGTCTGCCTGTGACAATGTGGAAGACATGATGGAGCCATACCGGTTGGAATATTTGATGTTTTTATTCCAGACCAAATTTCATTTGTCCCGGTTCCAATCTTTATCTTAGTTAGAAGAGAAACCACATCATTTGTAGTTTGTGGTCGATGCAATGTGTTTGCCAAGAAGACAGAGAAGCTAAAGTTTAAATGATATTTGGAGATATAACAAGGAATTAATGAATGCACTTCGACATAAATTATTTCACTGCAACAAGTTTTTTTGTATCAAAATATTAATAACTATATGAACTGGAGTAAAGAAAGAAACCTGAAGCAAACCCTGACTAGTGCATGGAGCAAATGAAAGTGATATTTTGATCCATTCTCGAACTACTTTCTTGTATAAAGAACGAACGGCAGCAGTCCAAGCAGGGTCGATGACAACTGTTGAAGGTGTATTGTGATGAATAGAAAATAACAAACTATCCAGACAAGAAGAACTCCAGAGCCTATCAATGAAGAAAGGCCTATGAAAATAAATCATATTTTACTGTGGGAACAAGTTCTGATCGATCTAAAAGAAGCATTTGGACCATCTGATGTACAGTTGGTGTACCACCTTCTTCTGAGTGTTATCATCAGTGACTTGTTTGATGGGATCGTCAGTTTGAGACTGATTTTCATCGTCAGTGGCCTAAAAGAACTCGAGCAGACAATTGGTCTCTCGCTTCTGAAAAGGAAACTTGTGTGAACTAAATCGACGAGTTGGAAAAGGAATGAAACCAGAGAAAGAGAATTTGCGTTACCTTGCCTTCGCGAAGAACCCAAAGACGACGAATCCGAATCTTGTCTGGAATTGACTACACATATGCCTCCTCTTCTAACCACTGCCAGAGATTCCTATATGCAATTGAATAAGATTGCACAACCTACTTCTCACCGGACGCAGAACCTATAGTTTCAAGGGTTGGGGCTCAAGGTGTTATCGCTCTCTTCTCTCCACAGCTTCAAGTAGGGGAGGAGACGCCATGAGGAACAAAGAGGAGGAGGGCTTAGATCGAAATGGAGTCTGTCGACTCCGTCAACGGCGTTAGGCCGTTAGTTTTTTTTTTTTTTTGTCGAGAGAATCTATTTTTTTTAATTCTACGGAAACTATTTTATTTATTAAATTTTAATTTGATGTTAATTCCATAAGTGAATCTGACATGTCATTTTAATTGGCTTAGAGATAATGAGGTGAACAAGTGGATTCACCTCTAGCGGTGAACCCAATTCGAAGAACAATATTTACTAACCTAGATATCGGGTGATCAAAGTTTGAAAAGAAGAAGAACAATATTTACTAACCTAGATATCAGTCTAAGTTAGTTTATAGGTTATGGTTATAATTCCTTGTATTCTATTTAAAAATAATTATGCAATAATATACTATATGGTAACTGTTTTAACACGATAATTTGTATATGTTTATATTATATACTATGATACATGACACGATAATTTTTTTTTTCCGGCAAATTCAAACTTTATTAATATACAAAAAGTTACAAGGTGACAATATCAAAGACATTTACAGAATTAGATCAACACATTTATTACATATACATATGTATATGTCAAATACTGAGTAGATACAGCAGAAGGGAGTTTAACGATGCTTTCTTGAGAGTAGCCTTACTCGCTAACCGATTGTAGTATCGGTTATTGTCCAACTTCATATTTGATCTTCCTCTGATGTGATTTGAATGCAGCTTCTTTCGGCTGAACTTTCTTTGAACAAAACACATTTTGAAATCTGATGTGTTGCAATGTAACTCTGAAGACAAGACATATTGATACCAATACTTCCGTATCAAGGTTTTATTGTTGAAATTTGTATCTGAATCTTGTATTCTTGTGGAGATTAACATTAAAAAAGATCTGAATCTGTTTTTCGGAGAGGGATTTTTCATAATAGAGAAATGATATATTTTGTGTAGCCTTATATGTATGCAGATATCATCATCAATCATGAACCTCCCATGTAAAAGCCTTAAGGTAATCTCACTCATTGTTTGTTGATTTTGCCATAATATAACCCTAGCCATTTCCCAAAATAAGTAATGAACCTCTGTTCCAATAATAATCCATTGTACTGATTCAAGTTGGAATAATTGGGATGGCTCGTCACTGTCAACGTCTCCGCATCCAATCAACATGTTCTTCCATGGTGGCTTCCACGGGATTTCCTTCCATAACAAAGCACCAATGATGATAACGCTTTTCGTCAATGTGGTTTGTATACAAGTACTCGCCGGTGAAGATACGAATACGTCTTCTTCACAGAGACATGACCATGGCAAACCGTTGACGAAAGCCCAACAAAACGATGAATTAAAATCGTCGAAGAAGTGCTTCAACGGACAGAGAACAACCCGAATTAACACCATGAACCATGGAAAATCAGGCAGACATTATCACCATTATTAATATGATATTTTAACTAGCATGGTTATATCATTTTTAATATAATAAAGGGATTAACATGATAATATCAATTTTTAAAATTTGATAATTGCTTAAACATGTTATTTTATATAATATGCTAATGGAACTAACAAAATAATATTGTGAGTAAGGTATTATTGTAGCGTATTACATAATCCAAAATCACTATAGCAAGTGATAAGTGTTAGATATTATTATTAGCGCTCTGATAAATAATAATAAAATGATTTTAGATGAATAGTGTTAATTATAGTGGCAAATTTGCAACTAATTCGGAAAAAAACTATTTTTGATATAAATATTTTTGTTTCTATTATTTTCCTAGTTTTCAAATAATCAATGCTATAAACTTAATTTTTGGAATATTGATATATATTAGATAAAAATGACTTTATATTTTTTTTTAACAACAAAAATTAAATAAAGAAAATGACTTTATATTTAAAACTGTTAAATTGTTGTCCTACAAAACTTTACGTCATAATCAATGGGTCATTGTGAGATAGATAAATAATAATAATTGTTCCGTATGGAGCCACGTTTCAGTTACATTTACTGTATATCCCTATCTCTTCTTTCTTAAATAAAAATAAAAAGAAATACAGTTATATATATAAAGCTACTTGTGTGTGTGTTGACCATTGTCTATGTGCTTGTCGTAAAAGATCATTATGGGATCAATGGCTCAGAAATCGGTTTTGATGTTATGTGGAGAGTTCATGGAAGCCTATGAGACCATAGTACCTCTCTACGTCCTCCAAGCGTTTGGCGTTAGCGTCCACTGCGTTTCTCCTGGTCGCAAAACTGGCGACAAATGCGTCATGGCGGCTCACGATCTCCTCGGCCTCGAGGCATGTTTTCTCTTAATCTTTTACTCTCTCTTCATTTGGCTTTTAACTAATCAGTTGTGTAAAATCAATAACTTTTCTATCTTTTTACAGTTATACTCCGAGTTGGTTGTCGATCATCTAACACTAAACGCAAACTTTGATGAAGTCATCCCCGAGCAATACGACGCCATCATCGTTCCGGGTGGACGTTTCACGGAACTTATTAGCACTGACGAGAAATGCGTTAGCTTGGTGGCTCGATTCGCAGAGCTTAAGAAGCTTGTCCTCACAAGCTGTCACAGCCAGCTTTTGCTCGCGGCGGCCGGTCTACTCGCCGGTGGAATGAAGTGCACAGCGTTTGAAAGCATGAAGCCGTTGATCGAGCTCTCCGGCGGCGCGTGGTGGCAACAGGCCGGAATCCAAACCCTTTTCGACATCACCGATTGTATCACTGACGGGAATTTCATTTCCACTTTGGGGTGGCCAACGCTTGGTAACACTCTCAGGGTTTTGTTAGAGTCACTTGGCTTCAAGATTTCTTGCTCCAAGGAGACTCAGCCTTCTTTGCTTTTCTTGATTGGGGTACGCTGCTTCTTATACTCTATTAACCTCTCTACAGATTTTGTTATGAATTTCAATGCCTCTGTTATTTTGGACCATATGAAATGGACAATAAATTTTATGAAAGTTTTGACTGGTAGGAGTGATCATATCAGACCAAATTATGTGCATATTAAATTGTTCTATTTTTAAGGACACACAACAATCGGTCTGCGGATCAAACGTTTGTTCATAAAATTAGTCTTCACTTAATCCAGGGCGGATTTTTTTCTATTTTTTAATATTACAAATGATAAATATAAACAGTTTTGACAGTTTGCGGATTGATCCACCACAACTACTAGTATCAATCATAGCCGAAGTAGTAATATCTTGAAATCATAGATTGTGGCATAAAAATATTTGATTTAATTCATATATGAACTTTGACAAGAATGCATCACATATTTGATCTGATCTATATTTTCTTTCGGCATATATTAGGACTGTGTTGAAGACTACAGTACCAACGTACCATTTAAAGCGTTTCAAGCTCTGGGATGTAAAGTGGACGCAGTGACACCAAACAAGAAGAAAGGTGATAAATGCGCTACTATTGTTCACGACGTAGAGGACGGACGACAACTTCCTACGGAGAAGTTCGGTCACAACTTCTATGTGACCGTTGCGTGGGAAGATGTCTCTGTGGATGATTACGACTGCATTGTGGTCCCCGGAGGAAGATCGCCGGAGCTCTTGGTGATGAACGACAAGGCCATCGGGTTAGTCAAGGAGTTTGTTGAGAAGGGCAAGTTTGTTGGTGCCATTGGAATGGGAAACTGGCTACTTGCCGCTACCGGTGCTCTTAAGGTAACAAAAGATCGTTGATATTAGAGATGGATATATCACCCATAATTTGTTTTATTACTTTCGGAACCGAAACCAGTCGAATCTGATTTTAATTATAATATTGATTATATATTTCCAATATTGTGTCAAACTATAATTTTGCAGAAGAAGAGATGTGCAAGTGGTTATGGGACAAAGGTGGCTGTGAAGGTTGCTGGTGGTCAGATCGTGGAATCAGAGGGGTGTGTGACTGACGACAAGCTGGTCACAGCCGCAGCAACTTCTGATCTGCCTGCATTTTTATTTGCATTATCGACTGCACTTGGTCTCTCTGTTGTATTCTAATCTCAAGTGGTGGTTTGCCGCATATGAAAGCCTAGAATCTCATTTAACATCTAGCCTAGATGATCTCTAGGCGATGTTAAACGAATTTATCAGCAAACAAATAATAAACGTTTCTTTAAAATAATTGCATATCCAATATATATACAAGCTTCAATGACTAAAAAAATTGTATTTCCTTTCTTCCATATATTTTCAGGGCCGGCCCAGAGGACAAGCCAGCAAAGCGACTGCTTAGGGTCACCAAATTTTTTTCCAGATTTTGAGGCCACCAATTTATAATTTTTATGATAATAATTATGTATTTAGGGCCACAAAATTTGTTTTTTCACATAAAGATGAAGTTTAAAAAATGTTACATGTAATTTTACATATATTTTAAAACTAATTTAACTTGAGATTTTGAATAACAAATATTAAAAGGATCATAGATTTTTTTTGCTTGGGGCCACTATATTCGTTAGGCCGGCCCTGTATATTTCTCTTTGTCAATTACGTCCATCTATTAATTCAAATTTGATCGGTTACATAGTTTTTCCGACAAAACTTAGTTAACCGATTAGTTTTGATTTGCGTGGGAAAATAAGTAGTGTAGTCCTTTTCGATCAAACTAACCGAGAAGGTCCATATATTATATAGTGATAGATTACAAGTATATTAAAAATTGTTGTTATTTTAGCATCACATCATTCATGATATAGTAGCTAAGAGCATATTTGAGAGTTTCTCGAAATATTAAAGATATAATTAATATTATTAAAATGTAAAAAAATTAAGAGAGATTTCATTTGAGAATTCATAAATAGTTGAAAAACTCTCAATGAATGTATACTATAAATATTATTATTTTATTAATTTTCTAAACCAATGAACATGCTTTAAACCGTTTAGAATTAACATGCCTACTACAACACCATATTCGTAGTCGAAATATGTTGATACATTTATCAGTAGATTTATTAACAGATTAAGAGCGAAAATAATCAATGATAATAGGTACAACAAAATAAGATATTTTTTAGGGGAACTAATTATCAACAAATATAATCAGTAACCCAATGTCTACATACGGTTAAAGGATAAATCACTGCATGAAGTTACTGGTTCTATTTAAATTTTCATAAAAAATGGCGAAGAGTAAAGTCTGACTAAAAAACCAATTCGACAAAAGACATAAAATATTCCGATCGTCGGCGTCGTCTTTTCACCACCATCATCTCGCTCCCGTCTGATGTAGGAATTGAGTTGGTTTAACTATCCACGTCAGCTGGTTTAGTTAGTCGGTTTGGTGTTTAATTGGTTTTGGTTTTGAGATTATCTTTTAGGATCGGTGTTTATTTCTTATGATTTATGTTTATCTCTTAGTAACAACTTATGTTGTTATATAAGGAGATTAAGTTGTACGGTTTTCATAACAATTAATCTAAGCAAGTTATTTCTCTCTATCTAGATATCTCTTATTCTTGTTACATTGTGATCTAAGTTTGAGTTAGCTTGATTACGGTGAAGAATCTGCGTTTTACGAATGTTGGTTTTTGGTGTGTGGGAGGGTTATGGTTTTACTCTATCAAAGGTATCAGAGCGCAAATCGTTTTTCGGAATTAGTACTGGCAGAAACCAGAGTTCAGGCGTTGAACGATGCAGTCCGTGAGGTCGAAGAATCTTTGGGATCTCAGATTGAAGTTTTGGAAGGTTCTATCGCGACACAAGTTGCGACAGAAATGACAGCACACAATGAAAAGTTGGATAAAAATATTGCAGAGATGTTTGAAGCAATACGTTTACTCAAAATTCATGATGGGGATCCAACGAAAGGTAATAAACAGATCAGGTCATCATATCAGAGGTCGCAGGAAGACAGCTCTGATCGCTTGCGTGACAAGGGAGGAACAAATTTTCCTTACTCAGCGGTTACAAGGTTGGCTAAAATTGAATTTCCAAGATTTGATGGGAACGTAAGCAAGGATTGGTTGTTCAAAGTAGAGCAATTTTTCAAGATTGATAAAACATCGGATGACCTTAAGATCGGGATCGGTTCTATTCACTTCGATGGTGAAGCAGCTGCGTGGCATCGATCGGTGGTGGAATCGGATGTGGACGAAGAGGTGTTGCACAATTGAGAGAATTATAAGCTGCTTCTCCACGAGCGTTTTGATGACTTGTTGGATGATCCAATAGCGGATTTAAAACAGCTACAAGAGACGGATGGAATCGTTAAATACCATGGTTGCTTCGAGTTAATACGAACACGAGTGAAGATGTCTGAAGAATATCTCGTAAGTGCGTATATATTTGGATTGAGGACGGATACGCAGATGCATATCCTCATGTTCCAACCTCAAACGGTATGCCAATGTCTGATGTTGGAAGGCTTTAAGGAAAGCTCACCCTCGTAAAGCTAACACGACCGTATGGTCAAATCCGAGGCCCCCCATCGGTGGTAAGTGTAGGATTATGGGTGTTTTCCATGGTTTAATTCTCAATTACAACCTAACACAAATCCTTAAACAGATCTAGGTTCTCGCAAAACGAATCATAAATCAAACCTGTGACATTACCTTTTGCAGCGGATTATTGATGGTAATGACAAGATCAGCTCAGAACAGATGAATCACCTATTCCTCCTTCGGTATCCACACTCTTACAAGCTGGGATGGCTGCTAGACCAAAGAGATGGATCAGATCAGGAGTTAGAGAGAGAGTTTTGTTTTCGGCCACTGTAAGAAATCGCTAGCCACATCAATTCCTTAGGGTTTCGAAAATTATTAACCTCTCATTAATGGGCCCAAGTCATTAGACTAATGGCTCATTAATCTTTTGGGCCCAAGACACAAATCAGGCAAAAGCCTGCATTTTGTCTGGCCCAATTCTCTGATCCAATACAGTAAATGCCACTGCATCTTACCGTATTTATTCCATTTAACTTTCCCGTTAGCTATGGTGTGTGACCCTTTGGGATCATACAATACTGGTAATAAGTTCTAAACTTATAGATCATGAGCGGACTCTAGCAAGCCATCATGATCACCCAGTATTTATGACTTATGTCTGATCTCGACACTTATCATACTTTCTAGAGATAGTACGGTAGATTTCAGGACATTCCCAACAATCTCCCACTTGTACTGGAATCCTACACAGGACATTTCCAACAATCTCCCGATTGTACTAGAATCCTACATTCCCTAGTCCTTTTGTCTTAATATCTCGATCTGGCATAAGGCAAGATGCGTGTCATCCTTATATAGCCAGACCATGTTTATCGGAACAGATTTGATACTGACAATGCAAACGACTTGGGCAAGTCCGTTTGGGAATGGCCATTCTCTTACCAGCTATCAAATCTCCGATTGGCCTAGAGATATTACCTCCGTTAAATGGCAGGGACAAATCCCATCTTGTTCCATCACTATGAACCACACAATTCATAATACACCCAACCAAGGTCCGTATAGCTCCCAGTTACGAAACATCGTTAGACAATGATCAAAGCGTATTACTCCATGTGCAGCCACATGCATGCGAACTCAGGTCTAAGGACTATACTCTATAGTCGTATATGAGAACTTCTTATGACACATATATTAATATCTTGCAGAGTTCTCATCTTGCGGGCCATGTCCGGTCATATGCTCCCCTACATATACCTATGTGTCGACTTTGATGCCGCGCATCTATGACCCCTCGAAACTTGGTCATAAGTCTCAACACAATCTAGTCTCAACAGGTTGTTGGTGTTCCAATTTCAACAACCTTCGACTATGGACACTATGATTTATGTCACTTCGTTAAATATGGGGTTTCAGGATCAAGTCTACTCATGTACTTCGATGGCCCATATATAGTGACATGAATCACTTTGGAACGATTATTTATATCACAGTTAAAATAATCCAGAAATCATTAGATTTCATAAACATAAAATATTATGTTTACATGAACCTTTCAAAACAACTAAGTAAAGCCCTTTACAAACTCCCACTGAAATTAAGACTACAACTTAATTTCACTCATCCTACAGCTACAGTCCGCGACTCGTGCTTAGGCATAAGGAGTGGCTTCGTTAATAGATTAGCAACGTTCTCATTCGATGAAACTTGCTTATCTACTTAACACCTCTGTCATTTATCTCACGGAATAGGTTATACCTACCCTCAAGGTGTTTGGACCTCTGATGTGCAGCTAGCCTCATCTATGCTGTGAATCACATCAAGTTCAGTGATGAACTCTTCTATCCAAACAACCTCTTTCGCCGCTTCTCAAGCTGCGAAATGTTCAGCTTAAGTCATGGAGTCAGCAACAGTGCCTTGCACCGCCAGTTAGACACAAGATATAGCCGGACTGTGACCAGGAATTATCTTTGTCTATTGAAAATTGCCTTTCAGACTCTTATCGACTTGTAGCACCTCACTTTCTCCGTAAATCAAGAACTTATCCTTAGTATTCCTCAAATACTTTAGGATATTCTTTACGGCAATCCAGTGATTCTTTGCTGGATTTGACTGGTCTTTACTTGTCTTGCTTAACATTAAAGCAACATCAAAACAAGTACGTGTCATGGCATACATGATAGATCCAATTGCCGTCGCATATGGAATCCTATCCATGCTTTCAAGCTCAGCAGATATCGCAGGACACTGTATCTTGCTTAATGAATTGCCATGTGACATTGGCATAAAACCCTTCTTGGATTGCTGATTACGTGTAGGACTTTGTCAATTTAAGAATCCTGACTTTGTCCTACCAGCTCTTTTGGATCTTTATCTTTAGATCCAAAATCCAAGAACTATGTGGCTTTACCCATGTCAATCATAAAACCAACTCCCAAGCAAGTCCTTTACCGACTGCAGCATTGGGACGTTATTTCCGAGAATCAGTATGTCATCGACATACACTATGAGAAATGCAATATTGCTCCCATTTATCTTTTAGTAAACGCACAGTTCCACTTCGTTTCTGTTCAAGTCAAAACCTTGACTACTTCAACAGAACGAAGATTCCAACTCCGATATGTTTGCTTCCATCCATGAATGGATCAATGAAGCTAACTTACACATAGTGTAATTTTTCGGAGTCCGGGCTCACTTTCGCTTCTTTGAATTTCGCAGATTCGTCGCTTTCAATGATCATCAGATCATGCGAACTTTTAATGATCATCAGGTTCAACTAATGACGAGAAATCACTCTCGGATTAGTGACTGATTCATTCATATCTGCGAACTTCAGGCTCTACAGGTGTAGATTCTACAGAAATCTGTAAATCCATTCGTTGCTCTCCCTTAACAGGTTGAGCAGCCTCCTGTATTTCTCGAATTTCTTCGAGTTGTACTTTTACTCCCACTGTTCTTCTTGGAAAGTAACTTCCCTTCTTAGAAAACAGAATGGACGTAAAAGTAACAAGCCTTGGTTTCCCTAGGACAACCAGCGAAGTAGCACAACTACAAATACTCAGTAAAGACGAATTTGGATCGATTCCAATCCACTTTTACGTGGTGTCTTTCAACTGATATTGGTGGAACTATATTAGCGTAAACTTAGATATTTCTAGAGCGTTATTTTTAAAGAATATCATGGAAGATTCGTGTGACTCATCTTTAATCATTTCTAATAAGATCTGATTCGTTCTCACAGAAACACCTCCAGGTTTTCAGGAGAAATGAGCTGTGAAATGATTTCACACTCATTCAGATGATCACACAATCAATGACTTAAGTATTCTCACTCGTGATTTAATCCAGAGTCTTAATACTTCTGTCATTCAGATTCTATACTTCATTCTGGAACTCTTTCGACCATGTCAAAGAATTCCGACTTGTGTCTCATCAAATGAACACAGTCACACTCACTGAAGTAATCAGTAGAGACAATGAAGTACAGGAAATTTTCTCTGGCATTACTGCTCATCGGACCACATACATGAGTATGTTCAATCTCCAATAAGCCTTTGGGCCTTTCTCTAGCTCGGCTAAGATGGGCCTTTTGTCTTTTGGTCCAGTAAGCAGAAT
Organism: Orychophragmus violaceus; assembly: GCA_030180135.1. NCBI lineage: Eukaryota > Viridiplantae > Streptophyta > Magnoliopsida > Brassicales > Brassicaceae > Orychophragmus > Orychophragmus violaceus. Next base: position 10,392,299 of record CM058234.1, on the reverse strand, counting down.
TCAAGTCTCATAAGATATCCGATCAAATGAGCCCAAAAGTCCATAACTATGGGGTTTCTGAATCCGACTTACTCTTTGACCAAAACATTTATGCCAAGAAAAATCAGGTTTAATTCATCAGATTTAAACCAATTCGGTATTTATGTTACATTTAGGCACTCTTTGGTTTAAGATATAAAACCCATTCCTTGAATAGGGTGCTACAATTAACATTTCATTAAGATCAAAAGAACAAAACTTGTCTTTATCAAAATGAAAACATTCAAATTCTTTACAAGAAAATGAAAGACAACTCTGCTTAAAGCAGGTACATTGTAGCAATTATTAATACAAAACCAAGCCTCAAAGGCATCTACAAGTGAAAACCCTATGGCTGAGGCAGCATCCATAGCTCCTTCCAGACACGCAGTTCCACTTGCCCTTCCTTCAATGTTTACTGTTGCTCAGGCTCTGCATATTATAACAAATATCAGTGCCACAACCAGTATTCAATACCTATAAGGTATAACTTGAAGTAATAACATGAATACCTGAGGAAGTAGTCTCATACATCGACTTCAACTCCTCATAATCTTCCATGAATTTAATGCAATCTCTCTTCCAATGCCCAGTCTCTTTACAGTAGCAGCACTTATCAACGTAAGAGGTATCTGACTCGGGCTCAGAAGACACGCGCTTGCCATGATTCAAAATCTGGACAACTTTGTCTTCACCCTTGTCAGCATTAGGTTTAGTAAACCTACCCTTCTCATTCATGAGATTGTACAGGGTACTCTTCACGTTTGGCTCAACTGTCTTGAGCATATCATGCAGTTCAGTCAACGTCTTCGTTAAGCCTTTCTTGATATAGTTCCTTACGAACTTATCATAGCTTGACGGCAGTGACTGCAGAATGATCTCAGTTGCCAATTCCTGGCTAACTGGATAATCCAGTTTCCTCAGGTTATCAATGTAACCCATCATTTTACTGACATGAGGACTTACTGGATGATCATTTGGTAGCTTGCAGCTAGTGAGAGATTTAACCAACGGGTATCTCTCCACTCTTACCTGCTCCTGAAATTTCAATTTCAGGCTGCTGATCATCTCTATTGGCGACTCCATGTTCTCATATTGCTTCCGCAAATCTGAGTCCATGGTAGCCAATATCAGACCACGCACATCTACCGCATCATTATAATGCTTATTCCAAGCATTATATACTGCATGAGAGGCATTGGACCCGATCCTCACGGGGAGAGCTCTTTCAAGGACATAGTCCTTTCTCTCCTGCCTGAGAACTAGTCTCAGGTTCCGCGACCAAGTCAAGAAATTTGATCCGTTCAGTTTGTCCATCTCAAGGACATACCGGATCGAGAAAGTGTTTTGATTGTTTGTGCTCGTCATAGCTGAAATTTAGAGATAAATAGAGTTTTAGTTATTTAGTTCATAAAAGAGTAATCTTAATAACTTATAAGAAAACTCGCATTGCATTCAAAATTTCTTTGTTTAACCTCATAAGAATGCAATGATTCCGAGACCCATGTTCAGCTAAATCCAAAATGGGCCACTGGCCGTCACCCGGAATTAGCTTTACTTGGTAAGCATACACACAGCTAGTTATAACCAATAACTCTCGGTTGTGAATTGGGCCCAAGGCCCAATACACCAGATGTCTCAAGGCCCGGGACTCCCGATGGCCCAGTCAAGGAAACCAATCTCTTACAGCCAAATAATCACTAAAGTCTGGGACTCCCAATGAAATTAGTGACTATATACTACTTTACTTATGCGAAAACAGACACCTCACACTGTAAGCCATATCTGTAATCAAATAAGCGTTAAGTAGCTGACAAGATTGGAAAGACATCCAAGCTTGATATTGTTTTTGAGGATTTTTTAAGTTTTATTTCCAAAAATAGAAGATTACTATTTTGGGAAACTTTCTTATTTTAGAAACTTTCTAAATTTAGTAACTTACTAAAAATAGAAATTTCTAATTTAAATATTTCATTAAATATTTTGGGTTGGGTCACAAATTATAGGCCCAATTCTTTGCCCAAGACCATAGAATTCCAGCTGGCCCAATAATTTGACATAACCGATCCGGTTTATTAATTCTGGTCCAAGACCAAATTAACTATCAAAACCATCGGTTATTTACTAAACCAGACCAGCTCTAAATTATTTGGTCTAACCAAATCAAACTTAGACCAGCCTTCGGTTTAGGTTAAAATTCAATTTTATGAATTTAAATCCGATTTAACCAGAAATTAAATAATACCATGTATTAAATTATTTCCAGCAAACCGCGATTTGGGTTAACCGCTTAAACCACCAATAAATTGGATCGGTTCAGTTAAATCCAAAACCGGGAAGAAACACCTAGTGTTTTAGCCAATTTGATTTAACTTGCGGTTTAAGGCTTTAAACACACAATTAACCGCCAATTAAATGGACCGGTTTAATTGGTGTGGTTTTGGACAACGAACCGCGAAGCTCGGTTTAACCGATTGACTATTCGCGGAACGTAAAATTTTAATGGGCCAAACAATCGGACCCAAGATCCAATTCGGCCCATTAACGCAATTGTGGGCCATGATCCAACCGAGGCCCAATGATCCAACACGGTTGCTCACGATCGTTTGCGATCGATCATTGCAACGGATCTACTTCGGTACACGGCACACACATCACACATTGGCTCGCTCACGATCCTATGTTGCCTCACGATCATCAGATCGGTCTCGGCCCATTATCACTCTCGGCCAATGTCACGATCGATTGCAACACACGGCTCACACGTGAACACACGCACGCACATGATCAAACAACATGATCGAACGATTTAATAATTGGCTCAACAAGATTACACGCCACACGCATACCACAAGCCTATTAATTATTGATCAACAACACACGGCAATATACACAAGCCTTTTAAATCACACGGCAATATACACAGCCTATTAATTATTGATCATACACACATACGATTAGGGCAAACATCATTATACGGCTATGAACAAAACCCAGCAAGCAGCCGATTAATAGTTTAATGTTTTCAATAATCAATTTTTCTTTCAAAATCAATTCTAAACCATTAAACAATCATATGATCCAATTTCACAAGAAACCTAATGCCTAGGCTCTGATACCACTGTAGGATTATGGGTGTTTTCCATGGTTTAATTCTCAATTACAACCTAACACAAATCCTTAAACAGATCTAGGTTCTCGCAAAACGAATCATAAATCAAACCTGTGACATTACCTTTTGCAGCGGATTATTGATGGTAATGACAAGATCAGCTCAGAACAGATGAATCACCTATTCCTCCTTCGGTATCCACACTCTTACAAGCTGGGATGGCTGCTAGACCAAAGAGATGGATCAGATCAGGAGTTAGAGAGAGTTTTGTTTTCGGCCACTGTAAGAAATCGCTAGCCACATCAATTCCTTAGGGTTTCGAAAATTATTAACCTCTCATTAATGGGCCCAAGTCATTAGACTAATGACTCATTAATCTTTTGGGCCCAAGACACAAATCAGGCAAAAGCCTGCATTTTGTCTGGCCCAATTCTCTGATCCAATACAGTAAATGCCACTGCATCTTACCGTATTTATTCCATTTAACTTTCCCGTTAGCTATGGTGTGTGACCCTTTGGGATCATACAATACTGGTAATAAGTCCTAAACTTATAGATCATGAGCGGACTCTAGCAAGCCATCATGATCACCCAGTATTTATGACTTATGTCTGATCTCGACACTTATCATACTTTCTAGAGATAGTACGGTAGATTTCAGGACATTCCCAACAGTAAGGGCTTGCTGCAGTACAAGAAAAGTTTTGATCAGACTATGGGGAACCCAAACCCGCAAGAGAAGCCTATAGAAAAATCAAATCAGCCACGTCCATTCCTTTCCAAGGAGAAGATGACTAAGAGGAGGGCGGAAGGGTTGTGTTACTTTTGTGACAAAAAGTATACTCCTGGCCATTATCTCAAGCACAAGAAAACTCAGCTCTTCATGATGGAAACAGAGGAGGACGATGAAGAGGTAGTAGAAGAAGCCGAGGAGCCAGACATTGACAATGTAACTGATCATTGTTGCCCCCATATTTCAGTCAATGTTGTCACAGGGATGACGGGTTATCAGACGATGAGGGTGAAAGGTGTTTATGGCAAACGTATTTTGTTTATCCTCATAGACTCGGGTTCAACACACAACTTCGTTGACGCACAAGTAGCTGCAAGACTCGGTTATAAGCTTTTACCAACAAATATTGCGCGGGTTTCAGTAGCGGATGGAAGGAAGCTCGGGGTTAGTTCTAAGATCGAGAAATTAAAATGGAGTTTCGGAGGAACTGATTGGGAAGACGATATGTTAGTCCTACCACTTGGGGGCTGTGATATGGTCTTAGGGGTTCAATGGCTTGGAATATTGGGGCCGATTACATGGGACTTTAAAAAACTTGAGATGCAGTTAATGTGGAGACAAAAGAAGGTGTTGTTACATGGTATTAAGAAAGGATCAGTAAGGGATGTTAAGGCTAACCGACTTAACAAGATACGGGAGGAACCTGTGCAATTGGCTATGATATGTATGCATGACGTTTCGGAAGATGAATTAGGAGGCTTGTGTTCGATTGATACGGGAAGTGAAACATCGATCACAGACCCGACGTTGGAGGAAGTTCTATCCGATTTTGCAGACATATTCGCAGAACCGGTTGCATTACCACCATCGAGACACTTGCACGATCACAAGATACCACTGGAGGAAGGGCCCAACCCCATTAACCAACGACCCTACCGTTACACGATCCACCAGAAGAACGAGACGTTCAAGAGTTTTGGATGCAGGAACCATACGTGATAGTTCAAGTGCTTTTGCTTCACCAGTGGTCTTAGTCAAAAAAGAAAAAAAGATGGAACTTGGCGATTATGCGTTGATTACCGAGGTTTACAACATGACTGTGAAAAACCGGTTTCCAATTTCACTGATTGAAGACTTAATGGACGAGTTAGGAGGTTCCAATATTTATTCTAAGATCGACTTGCGAGCAGGGTATCACCAAGTAAGAATGTCAACAAAAGATACTCATAAGACGTCTTGTAAGACACACAACAGGCATTATGAATACCTTGTCATGCCGTTTGGTCTCACTAACGCCCCTGCTACCTTTCAAGGGCTCATGAATGCAATCTTCAAGGAGCTACTGCGAAAATCTGTCCTAATTTTCTTCGACGATATACTGGTATATAGCCCAACTCTTGAACTCCACAAGGAACATTTGTGCAGGCTTTTTGAGCTAATGAGGCGGAATAACTTGTTTGCCAAAAGAAGCAAGTGTATGTTCGCGACAAACCGGGTAGAGTACTTAGGTCATTATATCGCAGCTGATGGCATCTCTACGGATCCACTCAAATTAAATGTCGTGGCTGAATGGCCTGTACCGACATCGCTCAAACAATTACGAGGGTTTCTGGGCTTAGCAGGGTATTACAGATGATTCGTTCGTAATTTTGGAACTATAGCGCGACCTCTAACAGTCCTCACAAAGAAAGATTCGTTCAAATGGTTGATATTCATACATTTTCATGCATTTAGGCTTGTATATAGTTCTTGTTTTGATTTCTTTTCTCCATCATTCTTACCATTTTGCCGAGTCATTGTCACATCTAGAGTCTAGAGTTGTTTAGGACTAGGATTAGGCATTTTAGGCTTGCATTTGGAGTGTTTCTTGTGTTTTGCAGGTGAATGGAGGCATCTAGGAGCATTGGTGAGCTTGGAAGTGGAGTCTTGAGCTCAGAAGACCAAGGAAGAGCCAAAGAAGGACCATATCGGTCTGAGTATCGGCCAGGCGGGCCGATACAGCCCCTCGTCAAAGTTTTGGAGCTCAGTATCGGCCACCATATCGGTCCACCCGACCGATATGGACTCTCGGATTAATTTTCGAGGGTTCATATCGGTTCACATATCGGTCAGGTGGACCGATACGCTCGAACCCAGAAATAATCCGAGAGTCGATATCGGTCTGCATATCGGTCCACCTGACCGATATCGACCCCATATTTGCACTTGGATCCGGGTCAACACCCGGTTTGTTCCGGGTTGACCCGGCTCGCACCTTTTAGACTATTTAAGCCAAAAACCTATTTTATTTTGTTTCTTATGCAGTTTTTGATGTTCTAAACTCTTTTGTAAGAACACATAAAAATCCTTTGATCAATCTAGATTTCTATTACTATTCCATCAAAAAATCTTTCAATCTCTCACTAATCTACCATGATCAACTCTATTTCTATGAGTTTTGTTGATCTAGTTATGATTTGTGAGTAGTTTTCCATAGGCTTGTGGTTTGGGTAGGATTAGGTTGATTAGGGGTGATCAATGGAATTCTAGTAGTTAATTGTCAAAATCTCATCTAGCAAAGTGCTCTTAATGCCTAGTTAATCTTGATCACATTGATTAGGATGTTTAGAATTTCTTGTTCACAACATGTTCGATGAAATTCCTGTATTTAGCTTTGTTAGGACTTTCATATTCTAGCACATGAAAATGTATGTCTAGAGTGATTGGTTGCTAATTGGAACCTGTTTGAATGCTCGTTTAATTTTGATTCACAAATGATGATTTGTTCTTGAGTTAAGATTAAATGAAGAATTGGTGTTAAGAGATTAAGCCGATTTACATAGTGTGTTCCTTGCTAGGAGATTAGCTTTTAAAAGTTTGAATTAGGATTCCTTGATCATCCCGAGTCACCTATCCATTGACCCTTACCCTTGGGCCTTATTCTTCCTATTGATTGAATCGTTTGTTTATTTGCTTTTGTTTACTTCTATTTGATTTGCATTCGTTAGGATCGTTAGAAATTGAAAACCAAATTGTTAGATTTGACTCTGGAGGTTTAGTGTATACTTATTGGTTTTATCCGTCCCAGAATAGGTTCGATACCTCAAAGCTACTTCGATAAGCTTGAGGAATTGGTACCTCAAAGGATTACAAAATCCTAGTTATCAATTTGGCGCCGTTGCCATTTTGGGATTCTGGATATATCAATTCGTTTTCTATTCCTTTTTAGTTCAAGTTATTGTTACTAATTTGCTACTTTCTTTCTTATTGATGCTAGGTGTATGAACTTGCGCAGCAAAGGGACTACAAACTTAGTTGCAAGAGTTTACGACATCAAAGCACACGAGAGGAGACTAGCAAGGGAACGACGAGCACAGGAACGAGCTGTTTCAGTTGAAAGTGTTGAGCAAACAGTTATGGATAACCACGAGGATGAGCAGCAGCAACAGCAACAACAACAGCCGGTTAGAGCTATTGGTGATGGAGATACACCTGACACAAATGCTAACCGGAGAGGAATCATTCCACCAGCGGTGAACAATAATAATTTTGAGATCCGCGCTATGGTAATGAACATGGTGCAGAACAATCAGTTCCATGGGTTAGCATCTGAGGACCCGCTACAGCACTTGGACACCTTTGACAAGATTTGTGCCACTACGAGGTTAAATGGTGTGACTGATGATGGGTTAAAAATGCGCCTGTCGTTTTCTCTTTGGCGGACAGAGCCAAGGATTGGGAAAGCACTATCCCTCCAGGATCCATCACTACTTGGGGAGACCTGAAGAAAGCTTTCCTGAAGAAGTTCTTCTCACCTACTAGGACTGCCCGTTTTCGCAGTGAGCTATCCGGGTTTGTGCAGCGCAACAACGAGAGCTTCGCTGAAGCTTGGGAGAGGTTCAATAAGCTCACCACTCAGTGCCCACACCATGGTTTCACCAAGGAAACACTACTCAGCAACCTGTGCCGCGGAGTGCTTCCTAGAATGAGGGCAATGCTTGATTCATGCAGCAATGGACACTTCCTAGGCAAGGGAGTAGATGCAGCTATGGAGCTGATCGAAAATCTCGCACAAAGTGATGGAAACTACAATGAGGATTATGAGAGGACTAATAGAGGTTCATCAACTTCAGATGAGAAGTATGAGAAAGAAATAAAGGCTTTGAATGAGAAGTTGGACAAGATGATCTCCATTGGCCAAAAGAACATCAGCTTTGTGGGACACCAGGAGGATTCTAAACCTCAATTTTATGATGATGATGAGGATTTAACTCAAGAGGAGATTAACTTCATTGCTGGCCAAGGTGGTTTCAACAAGGGCTTCAACCAAAACTATAGAAACCACCCAAACTTCTCATACCGCAACAACAATGTAGCCAATCCTCAAGACCAAGTTTATCCTCAAGCTCCATCCCAAGGACAAGCTCAGCCACAAGGTCAACAAGGCTTTCAACAACCTCAACAGCAAAAGCCATATGTCAATTACAACAACCAACAAGGTTTTGTAAACAAGCCTCAGTTTCAAGGTCAACAAGGCTATGCTCCAAAGCAACAATACCCACCTGGTTTTGGTCAACAACAACAAACTTCTTCTAACTCGGGAGTTGACAATGAGCTGAAAAGCATGATGCAGCAACTCCTTCAAGGACAAGCCTCAGGGGCTATGGAAGTACGTGACCTCAAGAATGAGCTACAGAGTTTGACATCAAGAGTCACAAACATGGAAAACAAGAATGCCTCTACGTCCCGCACTCAAGGTACTTTACCCGGAAAATCTGAGCAAAACCCAAAGGAGTATATCAGCGCTATCACCCTGAGAAGTGGTAAAGAGTTGCAACAAAGTCAAGTACCCAAGCCTAAGCTGGCATCTTCACTCAATGAGGACATTGAAGTTCAAGAAGGGGAGGAGAATTCTGAAAATTCTGCTCTAAACAAAGAGTGTGATAGTGACATGGCTAAGAGGAAAGGAAAGGCTGTAGCTGAAGAAGTAGTGAATAATATACTCAAGAAGAAGGATGTGGTGTTTGTGCCACCACCCTATGAGCCCAAGCTACCCTTTCCGGGCAGATTCAAGAAGAAGCTTCTAGAGAAGTACAAAGCTCTTTTTGAAAAGCAGATGAAGAATGTTGAGCTGACCATGCCTTTGATTGATGCCTTCTTGCTAGTTCCTCAGTATAGCAAGTTTCTCAAGGATGCAATCAAGGAAAGAACCAAGGAAGTGCAAGGGATGGTTGTGTTGTCTCATGAGTGTAGTGCAATCATCCAAAGGGATATTGTCCCAAAGAAACTTGAAGACCCAGGCAGTTTTACTCTTCCATGTGCTATTGGTCCATATCGGTTTGAGGGTTGTTTGTGTGATCTTGGAGCGAGCGCAAGTTTGATGCCCTTCTCAGTGGCCAAGAGGCTGGGTTTCTCTACCTACAAAGCATGTAGGATCTCCTTGGTTCTTGCAGATAGATCAGTGAGATACCCAATCGGTCTCCTAGAAGATCTTCCGGTGAAAGTAGGAGGATTTGAAGTGCCAACAGATTTTATTGTGCTGGAGATGGATGAAGAACCAAAGGATCCTCTAATTCTTGGGAGACCTTTCCTTGCCACAGCTGGTGCGATTATAGATGTCAGGAAAGGGAAGATAGACCTCAACCTTGGGAAAGACATAGTGCTCAAATTTGACATCAACAAGGTGATGAAGAAGCCAACCATTCAAGGTCAAATATTTTACATTGAGACTATGGATGAGCTAGCTGATGAACTCCTTGAAGAGTTGAACATGGAGGATCCTATAGAGGTCACCTTGACCAAGGAATGTGGGGAGTATGGATATCTTCAAGAGGAGAGCTGGGCTTACATGGGAGCGCTTGATTCACACAAGCCTTTGTTAGAAGAGGTTGAGTTCATTGAGCTGGGATCAGATTCAGTGTGTGAGGAGCTGGAGGTGTTTGCTGTAGACATGGGTACCGATGGCGCCAAAGGAGTGGAGCTGTGCAAGGAGCAGCTTGTAGCTGACGATTGGAGCGAGCTTAAGGCGCCAAAGGTTGAGTTAAAGCCCCTTCCGCGGGGGCTTCGGTATGCATTTCTTGGCCCCAACTCTACCTATCCTGTCATTGTGAATGAGTTGCTGAATGATGATGAATTGATTGCTTTGACCACTGAATTGAAAAAGTTTAGAAAGGCAATAGGATATTCACTTGATGACATAAAAGGATTGTCGCCTAGCTTGTGTACTCATAGGATCCACCTTGAAAATGAATCCATGTCTTCTATTGAGCACCAAAGGAGATTGAATCCTAACCTTAAAGAAGTAGTCAAGAAAGAGATTCTAAAGTTGCTTGATGCAGGGATAATCTACCCTATCTCGGACAGCACCTGGGTTTCACCCGTGCATTGTGTTCCAAAGAAAGGGGGGATTATTGTGGTTAAAAATGACAGCAATGAATTGATTCCTACTAGAACTATCACTGGGCATAGGATGTGTATTGACTATAGAAAGCTAAATGCCGCATCTAGGAAGGATCATTTTCCATTACCGTTCATTGATCAAATGCTAGAACGCCTTGCTAATCATCCTTTCTATTGTTTTCTTGATGGATACAGTGGGTTCTTTCAGATTCCGATACATCATAATGATCAGGAGAAAACGACATTCACTTGTCCTTATGGTACCTTTGCCTATCGAAGGATGCCATTTGGCTTGTGCAATGCACCGGCTACCTTTCAGCGGTGCATGATGTCTATTTTCTCAGATCTTATTGAGGATATTGTGGAAGTTTTCATGGATGATTTTTCTGTGTATGGTTCTTCTTTCTCCTCCTGTTTGCTGAACTTGTGCAGGGTCTTAAGGAGATGTGAAGAGACGAATCTCGTGCTGAATTGGGAGAAGTGTCACTTCATGGTGACAGAAGGGATTGTATTGGGTCACAAGATCTCAGAGAATGGTATCGAAGTGGATAAGGCTAAGATAGAGGTGATGACAAGTCTTCAGCCATCAAACTCGGTGAAGGGGATCCGAAGCTTTTTGGGTCATGCAGGTTTCTACCGGCGGTTTATTAAGGACTTCTCAAAGATCGCTAGGCCACTTACACGTCTGCTGTGTAAGGAGACAGATTTTGTGTTTGATGATGAGTGTTTGGCAGCGTTCCACATGATCAAAGAGGCCTTGATCAGCGCCCCGATAGTCCAAGCTCCCGACTGGGAGTTGCCTTTTGAGATCATGTGTGATGCAAGCGACTACGCAGTGGGAGCAGTCCTTGGGCAGAGGAAAGAAAAGAAACTTCATGTAATATACTATGCTAGTAGGACATTGGACGATGCTCAAGTGAGGTATGCAACAACTGAGAAAGAGCTTCTTGCTGTGGTGTTTGCCTTCGAGAAGTTCAGGTCGTACTTGGTTGGATCTAAAGTTGTGGTGTACACGGATCATGCTGCGTTGAGGTATCTACTTGCCAAGAAGGATGCCAAGCCAAGGCTACTGAGGTGGATACTGTTGCTACAAGAGTTTGATTTGGAAATCAAGGACAAGAAGGGCATTGAGAATGGGGTAGCAGATCACTTGTCAAGACTGAGAATTGAGGATGTTGTTCCTCTAGACGACTCTCTCCCTGAGGAGCAGCTAATGGCTTGCAAGGCTGTTAAGGATGCTCATGATACAAGAATGAAGATCGAGGAAGTGAACTCTATTGAAGACAAGGAACCGTGGTATGCTGATATAGTCAATTTCCTAGCTGTTGGGAAAGAACCACCGAGCCTCGATTGCTACCAAAGGAAGAAGTTCTTTAGAGATGTCAACAGGTACTATTGGGATGAGCCTTACCTCTACACTTTGTGCAAGGATCAGCTCTATAGAAGGTGCATAGCTGATGAAGAAGTGGGAGGCATTCTACTACATTGTCATGGGTCAGATTATGGTGGTCACTTTGCCACTTTCAAAACGGTTCAGAAGGCTCTACAAGCTGGGTTTTGGTGGCCTACAATGTTCAAGGATGCCCAAGAGTTCATTACTAAGTGTGATCCTTGTCAGAGAAAGGGGAATATCAGTAGAAGGAATGAGATGCCTCAAAACCCCATCCTTGAAGTTGAAGTGTTTGATGTGTGGGGCATTGATTTCATGGGACCCTTTCCATCTTCTTACGGGAATAGCTACATCTTAGTAGCTGTGGATTATGTTTCCAAGTGGGTAGAAGCAGTGGCAAGTCCAACTAATGACGCCAAGGTTGTGATAAAGCTGTTCAAGAGCATCATCTTCCCAAGATTTGGAATCCCGAGGATTGTGATCAGTGATGGAGGCTCACATTTCATCAACAGGCTATTCGAGAGCCTTTTGAAGAAGTATGGAGTGAAGCATAAGGTTGCAACACCATATCATCCTCAGACAAGTGGCCAAGTTGAAGTGTCCAATAGGCAGATCAAGGCCATTCTAGAGAAGACTGTTGGAGCTTCAAGGAAAGATTGGGCTAAGAGACTTGATGACGCACTGTGGGCATATAGGACTGCTTTCAAGACTCCATTAGGCACTACACCATTCACCATGCTGTATGGTAAGTCATGTCACTTACCGGTGGAGGTGGAATACAAGGCCATGTGGGCTGTCAAGTTGCTGAACTTTGACATCAAGACCGCGACCGAGAGGAGATTGATTCAGCTGAACGAACTTGACGAGATACGGCTTGAGGCTTTTGAAAGCTCAAAGATCTATAAGGAGAGGACCAAGCTTTTTCATGATAAGCTGATCCAGAAGAAGGAGTTCAAAGTAGGAGATCTTGTGTTGCTTTTTAACTCCCGGTTGAAGCTGTTTCCCGGGAAGCTCAAGTCTAGATGGTCGGGACCGTTTAGAGTGAAGGAGGTGAGACCATATGGAGCAGTGGTACTTTTTGGAAAATCTGATGAAGAGTTCACGGTCAATGGCCAAAGACTCAAGCATTACTCCGTCTCAGAAGTAATAGATGAGGGAACTTCCATTCCACTCTCTAGCCCTCCCTCAGCCTGAGATCACGGTTTGCAAAGTCGAGCTTAACGACTTTAAATAAAAGCGCACTTGGGAGACATTCCCATGTTTATCCTTGTACATACGTCTTTTGCTTGTTATTTTTGATGTTTTGCTTTGAGTTTTGTCAGGTTTTGGTTTAAGGACGAGGTTGTAGATCAGTTGGAGTTGAGAAAAGACCGCGGAAATGAAGAAAAATGGTGCAGGAGCCAATATCGGGTTCCGTATCGGTTGGCCAGGCCGATACGGTTCTGGTAAAAATAATCCGAGGCTCCATATCGGTCTCCGTATCGGTTGGCCAGACCGATACGGAATTTCCAGAAAGACCGATATCGGTCACCGTATCGGTTGGCCAGACCGATACGGGGTACAAGAATTAAATCCGAGACTCGGTATCGGTCGGCGTATCGGTTGGCCAGACCGATACGCCCTTCGCCCAGGTAAGCCAATCAGACCCTAAACCGATTTCAAACCGGTTCTGACCGGATTTTAACCCAAAATCGATTTTCTTTCCCCTCTTTTCTTCTCCTCACACGCGATTCTCCTTCTCTCTTTGTCTCTTCTGCGATTTCAACAAGGATTTTGAGAGTTCTTCCAACTCACTTTTCTCTCTCAAATCTCAACCAAAATTCGAGTTTTCGATTGCTAAATTCAAGGTTTTCAAAGCTCTATCACTTGCATTCACTCTCAATCACCATCCTTCATTACAAACCAAGGTAAAGCTCTTAACTTCCTCAAAATTTTCGGATTGAAAAACCCGGAAATTTTGAACTTGAATTTGTTTGGTTGTTGATGGTTGATACTGCTTGAATTCCTTCCCAATATGTGTTTGAATGAATACCCATAGCCAATTTCGCCCTAGGAATGAATGAATTCGATCTTTAGTGGTTTAGGGTTCTTGAGAGTTTTGAATTCCGGAAATATTGGGGGTTTTCTAATTGGATGGTTTGTGATGATGCATTGGACTGTTAAAAGCTTAACTTTGTGATACTACTTGATTCGGATGAGTTTGGTTTCACAAAAATTTCAAAAATGCATGTTGAGAGCTTTAGTTTGACAAGATTGTGAATTGCTCAAGAAAGTGATTGATTTGCTTGTACATTGTGCCTATGCTGAGCTAGAATTGAATTTGGTTAAGGTGTTCATGCTTGCTTGCTCCATTGAAACTGAAAAAGTATGCAATTGTTAAGCTCCCACAATTGTTGATCATGGATGTCTCAAGCTATTATTCATTGTGTGGTTGGATTGCGATCTGTGCTGATTCACTTTATGAGTTGTCTTTTGTAGGACAATGACGAGAAAGCGTGCCAACCCAAAACCAAAAGCACAAAAGCCGGTTGAAGATGTGGGAACTTCATCAAGAGGGAAAGAGGTAGCAGTTGAGGAAGAGGTACCGGAAGCACCAAGAAAGACGGCTCAGGGGCCACATAAGTACTCTGCCTCTGAGATATATGACAAGTTGGAGGAGATACAGTTTTGGCCGACCCGATATCCTCACACTCCGACACTCACTGCGCTCGGGCTGCTGGATGACTACAACGAGATTGTAGAGAACATGGGCCTCAAGGAGTTTTTCAGCCTAGCCAGTGACTCCTACCAGAGCTCAGCATGCCAATTTTTCTCATCTATGCAAGGGTCAGTCAACATGAAAAAGGCAGCTTTGAGAGGAGAAGTGAGTACAGGAAAGATTGATTTCCAGATGGGTAGGAAGAAGCTCAGCATGACGTTTGAAGACATAGCTTCAGTCTACGGTTTTCAGGAGCATGGTGCTCAGCTGGGTTCCAACATCCTCATTGAGAGGGATGACCTCGAGGCAATGTGGCAGATGATCGCCGATGGGCCATTTAAGCTAGGGGGTATGAAGGCTGCAAGAATCAGACATCCAGCTATTAGATATGTGCACAAGGCATTGGCACACACTTTCTTTGCTAGGAAGGAGGCCAACCAAGTCCACGAACAGGAAATGAAGATGTTGTACATTGGGCTGCAACCACTCCTGCTCACTTATCCCAACGGTCGGCCCATACCACCAGTTGAGCGCCTTCCGAGCTACACTACCATCTTGGTAGAACAGTTTGCTATCCACCGGGATTGGGCAATGTCAGTCAGGGACTCGGCTCCGAAATTCAGTATGGGTGGTTTGATCACACCATTGCTCGTGAAGAAGAAAGTGAAGCTGGAAGGAAGTCTGAATGAGAAGACGTTTGGGGAGCCTACACCAGTAGCATGGTTGGATTTACAGCAGCTTCTCAGAACTCACTACCTCGCCTCGAAGCCGCCTCCAGAGCGCCATCTCTACCGGATGTGCTCAGGCACTACCCATGAAGAAGGGTACCTCCTCCCAAACCCCGACATTACAAGCTTTGCCAACAGAGCTAATATCAGATTCTTACCAGGAGTGGAGCATGTGTTTGGACCTCACGGGTCACAGAGAGCAGCTGCAGCAGAGCATGATACTTCCGACGCACCTGCTGGGGTGTATGGGCTGCACAGGTACATTATTGAGCCTCTAGATGATCCTATCGAGAACAGGACGATCAGGGCATTGAGGGACCAGAACCGGAGCCTCCAGAAGCAGAGCAAATGGCACGGTAGGAACATTAAGAAGATGGCCTCCTGTTTGAAGAAGGTGACCAAAGTGCTTAAGATGATTGTCGGAAAGAAGGACAAGAGTGGCGCTGCAGGACAGGCTTCCACATCCCGAGAGGCTCAGGCTGGTGCAGATGAGGAGATTCAGGCAGCCACCGAGGAGGTGATAGCTGAGGCTGATGTTCTGGTTGAGCAGGCTGAATTGGAGCAGGGCAGATACTCGGTTGCTGGACACGAGACATCAGGATCTGCACGCATGGCCCATGACTCCTATTATGAGGATCCTCACCGCCACTCTACCCGCGAGGACCGGAGGAAGAAGAGGAGAGCCATGAAGACACCTTCCTGCTCCTCCTCCAACCCGACCTACTCCATGGGGGATTCATCACCTCCTTTCCTCCACTACTAGCCAGGTTACACTCCACCATTGTACATATTTTTCTTCTCTTCTTTGTTTGCTTTTTGTTTGTGTGTTTTCGGTTTATCCTCCTTGCCTAGATCACACAAGGGACCGTGTGATTTAAGTTTGGGGGAGAGACCACTTACTAATCTTGAGTCTCATGCATTCATCTAAGGCATAGAAAAACCAAAAAAAATTTAAAAAAATTTCAAAAAAAATTCACAAAAAGAAGCATGTAGGATCGAGTCTAGTTAGTGTTGTAGGATTCATGCATTTGGGAGCAATGATTGAATTTCCTTGTAAAGTTTAATTGGGTGAAAATGGTTTCGAATGCTAGCTTGTTTAGCTAATTGAGTGCACTAGGATTGTATCCCGAGTTAAGCATGAAAGCTAGAACGAACCTTGCTTGGAACGCTAACATTTAACCTTGTTTTAAAACTGAAGCAAAATGTGAATTGAAGCTAGCTCTATTCAAAGTGTGAACCTTAACTTGACTTGCAATTATCCTACTCCTTCTTAGTGTTTTTAAACTCATGGATACCCCAAAATATTCAAGCATTCTTCTCCCTTTAACCACTCTTGTTTGCTTGAATAGATTCCGCACCCTTCACCACCTTTCCTTCAAACCCAAAAACACTCTAGTTGAGAGGTAGGCCTCTTGGAATGAGCTAAGTAAATGGTGTTGAGTTTGAGGCGACTAGTTGAAAATTTCCGTATAGATGCAAGCTTGGCCACCTTTTGCTTGTATTAGGCTAAGATTGAAGTTTGGGGGAAGGGATTTTGAGAGGGAAAGAATAAAAGGGAGGTTAAATGGGATCTTGTATTTGATGGCAAAGTGTTTAAAAAGAAAGAGCTCTTATGTGTTTTCAAAAAAAAAAAAAAAAAAAAGAGTACCTCATGTTTTGAAAAGAAAAGAAGCCAAAGTGCTCAATTTAAAGAAAGAAAAAAAAAGGGTTCATGAAAAAGAGGTCATTACTAAAGAAAGAAGGATTTGAGCTAAGTTGAAAGAAAAGGATTGCCATTGTTTTGAAAGGTTTTAAATGATCCTTGGGAAGCTTCATGGGAAGTGTTTTGATTGAGAAAGATGGATAGGCAAGAAAAGCCTTGATAAAGGGTAGACTCAAACTAGGTGGGCTAGAGTAAGAGTGGAGGTCATTGGGGCGATGGGTAGACGGAAATCGATGCTAGTACGCACCAATTGCTTCTATACTCTTAGCCTTTTACTATAAGCTCATTCATTCCTTCATGAGAGAACCTAAATGAATGTGGAGAAACCCCTTTTTTCTTGATTGAGATCATCTTTATCTCAAAACCTTAACCCTTGCCAAATGAGTTTGAACACTTGGTTGTGAGTAGGATCCACTTGAAATGCTTAATCAATGTCAAAGAGCTAGTTGATATGAATTCTTGTGTAAGTTGAGAAATGGGTTGGAGAATTGGCCTTGATGAGTATGGCTAAATCCTTGGAGTAAGCTTGACTTGGATACATCTTAGTTGCATGAGCTTTAAATGAAACTTGTTGATCTTGATTGAACTTTTGGATATGAGCTCCCGCTTTCAAACTTTTCTCCCAAATGGATTGATTGACTTATGCTTGCTTGTGGACAAGCAAGATTCAAGTTTGGGGGAATTGATATTCATACATTTTCATGCATTTAGGCTTGTATATAGTTCTTGTTTTGATTTCTTTTCTCCATCATTCTTACCATTTTGCCGAGTCATTGTCACATCTAGAGTCTAGAGTTGTTTAGGACTAGGATTAGGCATTCTAGGCTTGCATTTGGAGTGTTTCTTGTGTTTTGCAGGTGAATGGAGGCATCTAGGAGCATTGGTGAGCTTGGAAGTGGAGTCTTGAGCTCAGAAGACCAAGGAAGAGCCAAAGAAGGACCATATCGGTTTGAGTATCGGCCAGGCGGGCCGATACAGCCCCTCGTCAAAGTTTTGGAGCTCAGTATCGGCCACCATATCGGTCCACCCGACCGATATGGACTCTCGGATTAATTTTCGAGGGTTCATATCGGTTCACATATCGGTCAGGTGGACCGATACGCTCGAACCCAGAAATAATCCGAGAGTCGATATCGGTCTGCATATCGGTCCACCTGACCGATATCGACCCCATATTTGCACTTGGATCCGGGTCAACACCCGGTTTGTTCCGGGTTGACCCGGCTCGCACCTTTTAGACTATTTAAGCCAAAAACCTATTTTATTTTGTTTCTTATGCAGTTTTTGATGTTCTAAACTCTTTTGTAAGAACACATAAAAATCCTTTGATCAATCTAGATTTCTATTACTATTCCATCAACAAATCTTTCAATCTCTCACTAATCTACCATGATCAACTCTATTTCTATGAGTTTTGTTGATCTAGTTATGATTTGTGAGTAGTTTTCCATAGGCTTGTGGGTTGGGTAGGATTAGGTTGATTAGGGGTGATCAATGGAATTCTAGTAGTTAATTGTCAAAATCTCATCTAGCAAAGTGCTCTTAATGCCTAGTTAATCTTGATCACATTGATTAGGATGTTTAGAATTTCTTGTTCACAACATGTTCGATGAAATTCATGTATTTAGCTTTGTTAGGACTTTCATATTCTAGCACATGAAAATGTATGTCTAGAGTGATTGGTTGCTAATTGGAACCTGTTTGAATGCTCGTTTGATTTTGATTCACAAATGATGATTTGTTCTTGAGTTAAGATTAAATGAAGAATTGGTGTTAAGAGATTAAGCCGATTTACATAGTGTGTTCCTTGCTAGGAGATTAGCTTTTAAAAGTTTGAATTAGGATTCCTTGATCATCCCGAGTCACCTATCCGTTGACCCTTACCCTTGGGCCTTATTCTTCCTATTGATTGAATCGTTTGTTTATTTGCTTTTGTTTACTTCTATTTGATTTGCATTCGTTAGGATCGTTAGAAATTGAAAACCAAATTGTTAGATTTGACTCTGGAGGTTTAGTGTATACTTATTGGTTTTATCCGTCCCAGAATAGGTTCGATACCTCAAAGCTACTTCGATAAGCTTGAGGAATTGGTACCTCAAAGGATTACAAAATCCTAGTTATCAATGGTCGGAAGAAGCATGAGATGCGTTTGATGCTTTGAAACAAGCACTTTGTAGTGCACCGGTATTAGCTCTACCTCGTTTCGATAAGCCTTTCGTGGTAGAAACAGATGTATGTGGACAAGGTATTGGCGCAGTGCTCATGCAGGAAGGGCATTCGCCTATATGAGTCGTCACTAGCGGGGGAAACAACTTAACTTCTCTATATATGAGAAAGAGTTACTGGATGTGGTCTTCGCGGTTCAAAAGTGGAGGCATTACTTGTTCATGGGTCACTTTATCATTAAAATCGATCAAAGGAGCTTGAAATATCTATTGGAGCAGTGACTGAGCAAGCCCATTCAGCAGCAGTGGCTTCCCAAACTACTAAAATTTGATTACGAAATACAGTACATACAAGGTAAGGACAACTTAGTGGCTGATGCACTCTCGCGGTAGAGGGATCGAAAGTGTTGCATATGGCAATGTCTGTATTGGAATGCGACTTGTTGCAGCAGATACAAGCATGTTATGATACAGATCCGGCAATCAAGAGTATTATCGAATCACTAAAGGCGGATCCTAGCTCAAAGAAACACTATTCCTGGTCACAAAACGTTTTGCAAAGGAAGAGTCGAATAGTGGTTCCACATGATCAGGCGATTCGAAACACATTGCTAGACTTGATGCACAGTTCAGGAAGTGGGGGTCACTCTGGTCGTGACGCAACACAACAGAGAGTAAAAGCGTTATTTTATTGGAAAGGTATGGCGAAGGACATTCAATCATATATATGAGGTTGTACTATCTGTCAGCAATGTAAATACGATAACTCAGCGTATCCAGGCTTAATTCAGCCCTTACCTATTCATGAGACAATATGGACTGATATATCTATGAACTTTATCGACAGGTTACCTCTATCTTTTGGAAAATTTGTGATTTTTGTTGTGGTCGACAGATTGAGCAAGACGGCCCATTTCATCGCGCTGGCACATCCATACACTGCGTCATCGGTTTCACAAGCCTTTTTAGATCACGTTTTCAAGCTACATGGTCTACCTCGTTCAATTGCCAGTGATAGAGACGCCATCTTCATTAGCGAGTTTTGGCGAGAACTATTTATCTTGCAGGGTGTTGCGCTAAATCTTTCAAGTATGTATCATCCGCAAAGTGACAGACAAATGGAAGTAGTAAATCGCTGGTTGGAAACCTACATGCGATGTATGTGCAGTCATCGACCCCATTTATGGACAAAATGGTTACCTTTAGCAGAGTTTTGGTACAATACGAACTATCATACAACTATTCAAATGACACCGTATGAAGCTGTATATGGTCAGTCTCCACCGCAACATCTCCGTACTTGCCAGGCGAATCCAAAGTGGTTGTTGTCGTAAAGAACTTGCAGGAACGAGAGAATATGCTCTTAATCTTGAAATTTCACCTTCTCAAGGCTCAGCATAGGATGCAGCAATTTGCAGACCAACACAGGACTGATCGCAATTTAGACATCGGGGATCTGTTATATGTTAAGTTGCAGTCGTACCGGCAACAATCGGTGGTAATGAGATTGAACCAGAAACTTGCCCCAAAGTATTTCAGCCCATACAAGGTCCTAGATCGATGCGGCAAGGTTGTCTATAAACTGGAGTTACCGGCTACTTCTCAGATTCATCTGATATTCCATGTGTCTCAATTAAAGCGCCATATCGGAACTGAACATACCACCAACCAGCTTCCTAATGTCGTTCGTGATGTCTTGATCAAGGAGTCTGAAAGAGTCTTGGAAAGAAAGATGGTTAACCGACAAGGAACACCGGCAACTATGGTTCTGATTAAGTGGAGTAATCAGATTGAAGAGGAGGCAACGCGGAAGTTTCTTTTTGAGCTACAGAAAAAAAAATTTCCTCATTCAAACTTTCTTCAAAGAGAGAGATTTGATGTAAGAATTGAGCTGGTTTAATTATCCATGTCAGCTGGTTTAGTTAGTCCGTTTGGTGTTTAATTGGTTTTGGTTTTGAGATTATCTTTCAGGATTGGTGTTTATCTCTTATGATTTATGTTTATGCCTTAGTAACAACTTACGTCATTATATAAGGAGATTAAGTTGTACGGTTTTCATAACAATTAATCTAAGCAAGTTATTTCTCTCTATCTAGATCTCTCTTATTCTTGTTACATTGTGATCTAAGCTTGAGTTAGCTTAATTTACGTGAAGAATCTGCGTTTTACGAAAGTTGGTTCTTGGTGTGTGGAAGGGTTACGGTTTTACTCTTATCACCGCCCCAAATATACGAACCCTAGCCTGTCGATTTCCTCTTCTACTACCACAATTTTGCTTAATCACCTTCACTATTTTGCTGGATCGCTTCAATGGACTCTCACTCTTCACACCTCAACGCAGCCAATCGTTCTCGCAGCTCTCAGACTCCCTCTCCTTCTCATTCCGCCTCCGCCTCCGCCTCCGTCTCTTCTTCTCTCCATAAACGCAAGCTCGCCGCCACCACTGCAGCGAATGCGGCCGCGTCTGAGGACCATGCCCCTCCTTCTTCTTTCCCTCCTTCCTCCTTCTCCGCCGATACTCGCGACGGCGCCTTGACCTCTAACGATGACCTCGAGAGTATCTCCGCGCGCGGCGCTGATACCGATTCAGACCCTGAGGAATCAGAGGATGTCGTTGTAGACGATGACGAGGACGAATTTGCTCCCGAACAAGACCAGGACTCATCCATCCGCACATTCACCGCCGCTCGACTCGATTCCAGCTCAGGAGTCAACGGTTTGAGTCGCAATACTAAGCTTAAGACTGAGATTTCAACGGTGAAGCTTGAAAGCTCTGACGGTGGAAAGGATGGTAGGCCATCTGTGGTCGGGACTGGAACAGCTGGAGTGAGCTCAATCTCGGGGCTGGTGCCTAAGGATGAGTCTGCTAAGATATTGACAGAGAATTTACAGACCAGCGGGGCTTACATTGCGAGAGAAGAGGCTTTGAAGCGGGAGGTAAGTTATCACTTGAATCCTGTCCATTTTTGTCTTCTGTAGTTAACTCCATTTTTGTTTAGGAACAAGCTGGTCGGCTCAAATTTGTCTGTTACTCAAATGATTGCGTTGATGAGCATATGATGTGGTATTTCTTTCCTTCTCCCAATCGTTACCTGTCACAGAATATTAAGATTCTAATCAGAGAAATTGTCTGAATAATTTGTTGAACGTTTTGACCAGCTTGGTTGGGTTGAAGAACATATTTGCAAGACAGTTGCCTAATATGCCAAAGGAGTACATTGTTCGCCTTCTGATGGATAGGTAAAAACATGCTAACACTAAAGTGAACCATTGCTTTTCTTTTGGATTGGATACAATAGTTCGCACATCTAGTTGGTAAATGTAGCAGATATTTCATTTGAGTGCCATGAATTCGGATTGCTGGCAATTAGGTAGTAACTTTTTGGAGGATAGATGCAATTGTTACAAATTAGTGGTGACCATTTCCGATTGTTTAATATAAAAATTGAGTAAGGCATGTAGTTTGTCGAAGTTCACTATCTGGACAATATGATGAACAGGCTTCTCTACTTAATTTTCATCCAGGCTCTTTCATTTTCTTAACACTATATCTTCTTATGCTCTAGTTCTACGATTATGTACTGAATAAGAGTTTGACGTCTTGCAAGAACTATTCCTTGTTGTAAGCGTTCTGATATCTGCAACTTATGTTGTTTACCCAGGAAACATAAGTCTGTTATGGTCCTAAGAAGAAATCTAGTTGTAGGCGGTATCACGTATCGTCCATATCACAGGTAAGGTCAACTTCGCATAACTATTTCACAGCATTCTTACAACAACAATATTCATTAAAACTATATATATATATATCTTAGTAAGCTCCTTACTCAAGACTGAAAGCAAGTAGTATATTGACTTGGTATCTTGTTATTATCGAGCATATATTGCTTTTCCAATAAAATCTTCTATAATTATATAATGTGTGCTGTTAATAAATAAATAAATATATAATGTCATTATTAGCGTGACCCTAGTCTTGACATGCTTATTAACTTCACTGTTTTCCTGGGATTCAGTCAGAGGTTTGGAGAAATAGCATTTTGTGCAATCACCGCTGATGAACAAGTAAAAGGTTACGGGACCAGATTGATGAACCACTTGAAACAACATGCACGCGATGTTGATGGATTGACCCATTTTCTTACTTATGCTGACAACAATGCTGTTGGTTATTTTGTCAAGCAGGTTGGTCTATTTCATATTCTCTGCAATATTTGGCTCTGCTCTTTTTCTAAAAAAATTCAAATTTATTTGGTTGTTTAGTTGTATTTGTTAGCTCATCCGGAGTTGTGAGCGGCTCTGTATAGTGTATACATACACTCTCATTTGAGTCCTTGAATGAAACCCAAGAACCTTCAAGCAGTATTTGCATGCTTAATAGTGTGCATAATCATGATGACTTTTGGTTTCTAGTTCTAAAATGTTCCTTTTGTTAACAATTTCTAAATCTTGTCTTAGTTCGTCTCTATTATCATCTGCTCTAAATAGCCATTTATTCTCATTTGTATCTCATCTGAATTTAAAATGTATCTCTTCAAAAAAATCTGTTTCCACTCTTTGCTATCTAGTCTACTTTCTGGGGTACTAAAGTTATGTAATTTTGCCTTTTCTTGGAATTGTTCACTAAGTTAATCTGTTACGTCTATTTTCTTGTGCAGGGTTTTACTAAAGAGATTTACTTGGAGAGAGATGTATGGCACGGGTATGTATGATGTATCTCTTAAGTTCAAACTGCTGACTACCGTACTCAAAATCTGTGCTTTATATGATGGATGTCTGACTGGAATATTTGTGGTCTCAGTTAAACTCACAAACCTTCTAGTAAAATCATTCTATTTATTAGCTGATCATGCTATCAGAGAGAGATTCTGTATCTCGTGCCGAAAAACTTTCCACATTTGGCTTTACATTCTCTTCTACATCTTTAAACCTACTCTTGCAAATAATAAGCTTGGTATTTTCCTAGGTTTATTAAAGACTATGATGGTGGCCTCCTTATGGAATGCAAAATTGATCCAAAGCTTCCATATACAGATTTGTCAAGCATGATTCGCCAGCAAAGAAAAGTAAGCCACTGAATATACTTCACCTTTGATGGAATATTTTCTTTAGCCTTCAAGTCCTACTGTTTATGATGATTCTGATAAAATTTTAGAATAGAAATACAAACCTGAGGGCTCGATTCAGTTTATGCTCTCTTAGTCAATGTAAATTCCTGTTTTCCCTATGAGCCGTTGAGCTAAAGCTGAACTACACACCACTTAAAAAAAATCTACGCAGCATAAAAACAGCACTAAACAATGGTTACAACAAGCACTACTATCTTATTAAATTATGAAAAGCTTTGGTGATTGAACCCTCAAGCCCATCAGATTCTGATCGCGTTGTACTATTTATAATGCCAGGCAATTGATGAAAGGATAAGAGAGTTATCGAACTGTCAAAATGTGTATCGAGTAGTTGAATTTCAAAAGGTAAACATCAATGGTTGCGTGTCTTTTGTGACTATTATGCATGTCACACCAAAAACCTCCATGTTTCCAATAGTATAATAAATGGGATCATTTTTTCAGAAAGAAGCTGGAAGCCCTAAAAGGATCAAAGTTGAGGATATTCCTGGCTTAAGTAAGTCATGATTCTACCCCATGGTGTTACTGCAGTTTGTTATCAAAAATTGAATGTTCTTCCATTAACATGTTCTAGGCATATCAAAGGCAAAATTGTGCTAGTGGCTCCATCTGATCAAATTGATATGCTTGTGCATTGGTTAGCTATCAATTTTGGGTTAATATGTACTACTTGATTTGCTTTAAAAAGATAGATGTATCTCTTGCTTCTCAGGGTTAATATAGTAAGAGCATTCCTAAATTAAATGCAAAGTTTTAATATGCAATACCTTTCTTCATTTTATAAAACTATAGTTCAATAATGTGCTAATACATGAATTATGGAAACCTATTGCAGGGGACGCAGGTTGGACCCCAGATCAGTGGGGGCACACGCGTTACAAATTATTCAATGGTTCTGCAGATAGTGTAACAAAGCAAAAGCAGTTGAACGCACTTCTACGCGTGCTTTTGAAGGTTGTGATAAGTTTCCTTCCCTTCGATGGTTTGTCACTGTATCATATAATATGTTATTGCGGTCACATGCCCTTGACAAGCTGAAGTAATTGCAACAGACAATGCAAGACCATGCAGATGCTTGGCCTTTTAAAGAGCCAGTTGATTCTCTCGATGTCCCTGATTACTATGACATCATCAAAGATCCCATTGGTAAGAAATGAAGTTCGATATTGAGTTTCCTTGCAAAATTGGGTTCCTGGTTAACCAGAATGGTATGAACACAGATCTCAAGACAATTGCAAAGAGAGTAGAGTCAGAACAGTACTACGTGACGCTTGACATGTTTGTCGCTGATGCGAGACGGATGTTTAACAATTGTAGAACTTACAACTCCCCGGATACCATTTATTACAAATGTGCAACTAGGTATATATACTTCCCTTTCATTTCCTCATTTCTTATTCGGTTAATGAAAAAGTGAATTTAAGTTTTTTTCTCTTGAAGGTTGGAAACACACTTCCATAGCAAAGTACAAGCAGCTCTCCAATCTGGTGCTAAATCTCAATAGAAGATGGTAAAGTGATATTATGCTAATTTTGTTACTGTTTCATTTCTAAGATACTCTCGTTGAAACTGAGATATTCATGTAGAAAACAATAAAATATATTATTTATTAGGTCACTTGATCGTGGAGTATGATGTATATTTGCATACGAATATGTTTAGTAATTATATAATTAAACCCTTTTTCGTATGGTTGAACAAGTCTTAGACCACCCACTCTGTGGTATCACATTTGTACTGGTTAGGTAACCCGTCTTTAAATATCCTTGAATTTCAGATTATTATGGGCAAGAAATAATGGCCAAATTTCAAAACAAACCTGAGGCTAAACCAAAAATCAACAGTCCTATGCTGTGTACACGCTACCTGCTCATACTAAGTCTAGTAGACACTAGTCCAAGTAAATGTAAATTACGCAAAAATGGAAATTGTTGTGTATGACCATTGTTGAGATATCTAAACCTCTTAACAATTTCAAACGTCGAATTTATCCGCATGCCTTCACAATTGCCTTTCAATTGATTTTATATATATATATATATATGTGTGTGTGTTTTTCTTTTGTTTACCCAGCTACACGTGTACAACTCTGTTTTTGTGTTGACATTCTCAACGTGCGTTAAAAACGTTAGCTTTTGACTACCAAAAAGCAGGTGGTTAGAAATTAACATTCTTCCAATTATTTCCAATCATATATAAATGGGTTACATTACCCTTGCAATAACAACATCACAGAGTCGCACAGTAAGTTTTTTTAAAAAAATAGCAAGATGCAGAGTTATTTCAAAAATCACAACCAATGACTCAATCTTGTGGTTAATGCTTGTGACTCCAATGTGGGAGGGTTTCATAGAGATTCGAATTAGTAGCAAACTGATTCTCCATGCCTTCACGGTTAACCTGTTCGGACAAGAAACTCGCTCTCTCTACTCTCTGATTTGGTGCCAAGCCGGCACCAGTAGTACTTGGGTTTGCCGGTTTCAAAATGTGGCTAGAGTTTGGCAGGATTCTAGAGGAATCGCTGCTCGGGGTGCCCATGTTTGGTCGTGCCCAATGCAAAGGGTTCGTTCCTGTTACTCTTTTCACCGTTTCTTCTGCCATCTTAACCTACACAAAGGGGTTTTTCATATCAATGCAATAAACTTAGTTAATAAATTAGATAGGATCATAATCTTAAGTGTTGTGCTCATGGAGTCCCAAGAATGAATATATATTACCTTTGTTCTCAAAGTTTCGATATCAGCTCTTAAAATTCTGTTGTCGACAGCAGCTGTGTCGTACTTATGATTCATGTCACTAAGACGACTAAGTAAAGTTGAATGCTCAACTCTTAATTGGCCTACCTACGAAATGTAAAAGCTTTTCCCATAGATAAGACTACTGAATGGCAAGAATGATATCGATAAAACAATTACAAGACAAGAGGAACCTGTGTATCAAATTCATTCATTTGTTCTTGCTTTCTTCTCCTGGAGCGCCTAGCTGATTCTCGGTTTGAGAGCATCCTGACCAATTACCAAATACCAAATCAGGAAAGCCTTGAGAAGATAATTTATAAATAGACTCTGCTATGTTTCTTCCTCTTTAATGAGAGTAGAAACTCCCATCGATAAACCTTTCCCCGAAAAGATATCTCAAGTCAAAGTATATCTATGTAATATGTATATCAACTTCGAGATTCAAAATGATTATCAGAATGATTGTAAGATACCTCCTAGCACGCTTCACATCCTTAGGATCTCCATTATCTGCTGTTTCTGTGTCTCCATCAAGATCATCGTCATCAGAATCATCTCGTGATGAAACACTGGTAGTTTGCCTCGCTGGAACATCTGGTTTCTTTTGAATGCTTGTTGAGGAAACAAAGTTAACAGATGAAGCACCGGGTGAGGTTTGTGCCACAACGAAGCCTAGAATAGTCAAAATAACCTTATTATTTACAATCCAAAGAACATTTCATCCATGATTATAAACTGAATAGTAATAGAAAGTATGCATAGATTCAGTAGAATGCACTATGATTCTCATCTAAACTCATACTTATTAGATAACACGGAATCTGAAATAGCCAAAACATGCACACACTAAATGCTTAGACCGTCAGTCACCATTTTCTACTCAAATTGACAAACAAATCTAGTGTAAAATGTTTGCTTTCTAGGTACTCTTAACATGGACATTAAGGCCAAGAACCCAAACGAAGCAAAACTATAATGATAACCTTGAGATCCCACCGGAAGAGATTGCTTTTGATTGCCAGCTGAGGCATTCAAATCTTCTGGCTTCACAGTTCCCACCTGCGTAAAATCAAATCAAATCAATCAACACCAAGACTAATTTCTCCTTCTGTTTCATAGATTTGCTGTGTAAGATCAAAATGTTTGTCTGAACACAAACAAGAGATGGATTTAAAGACATACACGAAGCGCAACGGCAGCGCATGCAAGATCGAGCTGGCTCTTAAGAATCGCATGGTACTGATTAGGATCGATCTCATCAGGATCAGACGACCGAGCACGATTCCGATTCCCTTGATCATCCGCAGGAAGGCGGTGATTATGCGGTGGCTTCTGTATCTCGACAACATCGGCGGTTTCGTCAACGGTCGAAAGAGACTGCTCAGACTGAACCGGTGGAGTTGACCGATCGATTGCGTTGGTTTGATCCGAACCGGACATCTCCCTGAGAAGCCTCTGGAAGGCCCATTCCGATTGACTTCGAGTCATCCCGTCCGCCATGTTCTGTGTCGGTGCCGGTAATGATTCCGGTGACGACACCGGAGCGGTAGCTGGCCAAAACGACTCGGTCAAATCATCGACAGAGAAGACGATATGCATCGCTTACCCAATCGCCTTCAGATTGCTTTCTCTCTCCCTCTCTCTCTCTCTCTTAATTTTGTTTTGTTTGTCTTTCTCTCTCTCCGTGTGTTGTCTTACGTGGAGCCGCCATTATCAACTAGGACGCCTAAACACGTTACTGCGTTTAATTGGAAGCTTTTAACTTTTTCTTCTTATAAAATCCTCAAATATAATACTTACTAATTAGGATGCTTCATGTGAACAATGACTCGGCTGCTGCCCCTTTAATTTTTTAATTACACACCGAATACTAACAGCCGAGGATTAGAAGACAAAATATACATACCATCTATAATGCACCGAAACGGATACGAATACAGAAATACGTACGAGAATGGAAAAAAAAATGATAAAACTAAAAATTTATAGATACGAATACGGCATATATACATCTATAAATATCTATAAATTTAATATATATAAAATTATATCTTATATAAATGTAGTTAAAACTTGAAAATATAAAAGTGTGAAGAAATATTATAATAAAACATATTTTATTTAAGTGTAATAGAAGATTTACAATTCATTAGAGTAGAATTAGTTAATTATTAACAAAAACTCAATTTTTATGGTTTGGAAACCTCTTATAGTATCATCTCTATATCCCATAATAGTTAGTATTCTCAATTTATTTTCGATTTATTGAAAATGTGAAAAAGACATTCCCATGCCGTATCTACGAAGTACCCGTCTCCAAAACGTTACGAATACGGACAGCCATGTGATTGCTACTACAACTATTTCGAACTATGGTGGACAAATAAGAATTCGGGACGAAACTTTCGAAAAATAGATTTGTTCAGAAACAACTTTGCAGAATATAGAAATGAGATGAAATTTTTTGAAAACTAAAATAACTATTACCGTTTCTTTATATTAAATTTATGAGGCATAACAAAAACCGAATGAGATGAGGACATAAACAAAACATGAAATCCCAAAAAAAAAAAGTAAAAAGTAAAAATTAGTTCCGTAGTTCAATAGTCAAGGGTTAAAAGATATATATACCAATACCAAGTTCCAGAAAATACAGTTTAATTAAATTAATGGATATAAGTTTGTAGGAGATCTATAATTACAGGTAAAACCAGTCGTTTTGGTCTCATGTGTTGCAGGCGAGCTATCCATTCGTCGTAGATCCAAGTGTTGTATGGAAAAGCCGAACTGAAACATTATTCGTAGAACTGTTCATTGTAATCATAAATGCTATAGGTAGTTGATTTCATTTGATCGAAAAATTTTTAGCGTTAGGATTAAATCAAATATCAATCATGATTGTAATATTATTCAACAAGCTAAGAACAAAATTAAAAGTTATAATTCAAAACAGTTGTTGATCATTTTTTGAAATTTAAAAAAGTTTTGGTAAATACTAGAAAATTATATTTGACCAAAAAAGAAAATTAAATATTAAATCACATTATTTATAATTTTATAATATATGTTTAGTTATATATAATATTATGTAGTTAATATATTACTCAATTCGTTTCATATTAATTGTAATTTTATAATGTAAATTTTATTTCATTATAAATCTCGTTTTATATTTTTAATTAGATTTTTTTATTTTATGATTTTATCCATATTCATTTAGTTTAATAATAAATGTAAAACATATTATATATGTAACTAATAAAGAATAAAACAGAAAATGTAATTATTTTTTAAATATATTTGAAAAAAACCAGTGTTTTGAAACCCGACCCGGACCCGTGGTCGAACCGGTAAACCCGGTGACCCGGTAAACATTCCGGATCGGGTTATGTGCAAAACCCGATTAGTTGAAGACCCGGAAAAACTGTAAAAACCCGCGGTTTATTAGCGACCCGATAAAACGGTCGAACCGATCAACCCGGATAATGAAATTTTTAAACCTTTTAAACCAGAGAGAAAGTTTTATTGTGATAAAATATAGGATTTCAGATTTAGTAATTGAAAAATATGGAACAATAAGACGTTACTAGTTATAACTATGTTAAGAAACTTTTTTTTTCTATTTTTTTCTCCAAATTTATGGGATTGTGGTGTTTTTATTCTTCACTAAGACGTTATCATATTGAAATTTATTTTTAATAAAATGGTGTATTGTATGATAAGAAGACTACACATCAATATATAACTATATATATAAATCTCATTAGTTTTGGACCTAGAATTGTCCCGCGGTTGACCCACGGTTGACCCGGTGATCCGGTAGACAGTCCGGTTCGTTGTCCGGGTCGGGTTTAAAAACATTGAAAAAAACGTTAAACAACACGTACAATGAAATGGATGAAGTATTTGATTTTGGAATTCGCGTTCCCCTCCCGTGTCCAAATAAGAACTCATATCTTATATCATACTTACGAATAAGGATTGAGAATGGAACAAAAAATGATGTGAATTGTGACCACCCCTATTTCAAACACAGGCAACATCGTTTTTTCACCATAAAAGATACAAATTACTCAAACTTCAACAATCTCTTGGCTCACTCAATGTCTCAACTAATCTCTAGCTACTTACCACCAAATAGGTTTGCCTTGTATACCTCTGAAACAGTATTGGCAGTATTAGCAACACCATTTTTCACCTCTAAGATCTTCGAATCCATATACTCTTTATGTTTTGATACCGAATCGATAAGTGCAAATAATTGTGCAGCAAGAGCTTGGACCTCCTCTTCACTCTGCTTCACTACTTCTTCCAGTCTAAGCTCTGAAGCTTTCAACATTTCTTCAGCTTCTTTCTCCACAACCTCCAGATTCATAGCTTCCGTTGTCACACCCTCCGCCATTGCTTTCGCCTCCAAGTCGCATTTCGTAGCCAAGTCCTGAGTTTCCTTCTTCACTAGCTTCATCTTCTCTTCCACTTCATTGATCTCCGACTGAATCGACATTAAAAGACTCTTTCTTGATTCCATCTTCGAAGCCATTTCAGATGCCTGGTGTTGTAATGTAACCAGTTCCTCCACCTTCTTCGTCGACCCTTCTTTGATCCCATCATATAACGAACACAGAGCTGGCTTCACCACAGATTTATAGTCCACACCCATCACATCTTCAGGTAACTCACCTCTCTCCTTTACAGCGAACTGAATATCAAGCTTCAATCTCCTGAGAGCTTGGTTACAATCAATGGAAAGTGTCTGAATCTTATGAAACTGATTGCTGATCTGGGAATTGAGTTCCCAAGATTTCTGCTCCCAACCATCTCTAGCAACCTCAGACTCTGAAACATCTCTTTCCACAGCTTGTAATTCTCGTTTCATCCTCTCTACATCTCTCACGTTGAAACTCTGAAGCTCAACACTTTTCTTCAGCTCTTTATTCTCTTCAGAGATTCGTTGTCTCTCTTCTTCTTTAGCTACTACTTCTTTTCCTTTCTCCTCCACGACTTTCTCCATCCCTCGAGTCCTCTCGGTGCGTTCCATAACCATTGTGCGGAACTTGTTTACGTCTTTCTCAAGATCGGCTTTAACTTTCTCCAGAGCCTCTTTCTTCGACGGACCTTTCCTCAGTGCATCGAGTTTAGCCTCCAGTTCTCCGGAAATCTTCTCACAATTAGAGATCGTTTCAGCGATGCTAGCCTTCTCCGCTTCTAATTTACCTAAAAATTCGGAATCTAGTCCGTTAACCAAATCATCCTCGCCGCGAATGAAGTGGCTGTAGCTTTGTACCCCGAAGGAATGCATGGAGTTAGCGTCGGGGATGGAGGCGGGGTTGGATGATAAATGTTGGTGGAAACGAGCGTACTGAACCAACCAGTTAACAACGGCGAGAACATTGGGCCAATTGTGAGGCGAATTCGGAGCACGGAGGGTAGATTTAGTGAGTTTGAGTGGGCAATTGAGCGATTTGAGGAAGAAGACGACATCCTCGTCCCATTTGAGTGTATCGCAGTTGAAATCAACGGTGGATAACAAGAATTTTAGGGTTTCGGAGATATCTTTAGCAGGAGGAACAGAGTGAGGGCGAAGTGAAATCGGGAAATTATAAGAAGCGAGGAAGGCGTTGATGGAACGAATAGTCGCGGACTGGTGAGATCTGTCGTCGGAGGCTCGGCCTAAGCCGATCGATGAAGGACGGCTGCTGGCGAAACTTGCGTCGGAGTCCCTTGAGTTGAAGAGTTGACGCTGATGCTCTACAGAAGGTGGTGGTTGTGGCGGCACTCCGCCGAAACCCTCCGCCGCTTTTCTCTTTCCGGTAACTCCGCCTCTCATCTCTTTGACTTTCAGATTACCGACAGTGGAATGGAAATATAACAATAATCTATCGCGGGATGCAATATTTGTGATTTTGTAATTTGAATTTAGGAAAGTGAAACCTAAAAAGAAAACGTTTTCATTGTCAAACTTTATTTTCTCATTAATTCAAAAGCTTGTATATGGGAATGGGACCCAAGATTTTGGCATGATTTTGAAATCCAATTGAATAAATGAGAGGGACAAAAAATGGAATCCACTTGAATAAAAGCTAGGGACAAAAATGAAAATTGCTTTGAGAACGTTTTTTTTTTACTCAACGTCAACTTTCATTAACCAAAGTTTACATCAAAGTTTATATACAACTTTAGAACACAATTCACAATTCCCTATTAACTTTCCTAGCAATGAATTTAAACTTAATCTCACCAATATTTTCCATTAGAAATTGACAGTACATAACTAATGCATTAATGTTCAGTCGATCTTCATTCCATGTGATGGCTTTAAGCAGACCTTGCAAATCAGATTCAATGATAATCTTTTTATAGTTGAATCTCTTGATGCAAAGAAGTGCATATCTTAATGCTCATGCCTCTGTTTCTATTGGTGATCTTAAGCTTGGAAGTTTTTTTGTATCTATCCATAAAACTTTGCCTGAATGATCCCTAACGACCCATCACATGTCACAATGCTCCTTGTCTATAGTCCAAGCTCTATCTACATTGCATTTCACCCATCCTACCGGTGGATGAGTCCATTTGATGTATGTCTTTCCGCTTGCCTCTTAGAAACATCTTTCTCATTCTTCTCTTTGCTTGCTTGCCATTCTTTCATATCCTCTTATGCTTTATTCAAAGTTGCAAGTGCATCAAAGTCCACATTTTTATAAGGAAATCATTTATATTCTTCCATA
This sequence comes from Orychophragmus violaceus, assembly GCA_030180135.1. Taxonomy (NCBI): domain Eukaryota; kingdom Viridiplantae; phylum Streptophyta; class Magnoliopsida; order Brassicales; family Brassicaceae; genus Orychophragmus; species Orychophragmus violaceus. The sequence goes on along the minus strand of CM058234.1, from coordinate 10,358,783 downwards.
TCCTTCACATAATACATGGACTTAACTTCCCTACATCATCTTCATTTGGATAATAGGCAGGAATTGTCATTACTTTATGAAAGTTTTCAAAGAATGAGTCGTCTATGTTACCTGCAGAGGGGCTGGTAATGAAGATAGAACCCACACAAGTTTGGCGAATGGACAAGTAAACATTGGATGATTGACATATTCTATATCCCCATAGCAACGGCCACAACTACTATCCTTTGAGATATGACATTATTTCATGTTACTAGTAACTGGCTGGCAGTTACTTAGGCACCTCCACAAAAAATGTATGGCCTTTGGGCTAGCATCAGCCTTTCAAGCCATCTGAAAAAGAGATTCAAGTATGGACTGTGATAAAATCTTCTGCGATGAATCCACCTTGACCAGATTCATATAAATCCAATAGCCAGATTTCACAGTGTAGATTCCAGACTTAGTAATATTTCCTCTTGGCCTAATCTTACTGATGTTTTTGTATTCATCATCTCCTAATAACTCAGTGATTAAGGCCTGGTTCTATTCTCTACCATCAGTTTCTAATAGAGAATTTACTTGGGTCATAGCTGAGATGGATTGATGCCTTGCTGGTAATTGATGATACACTGCTCTCGCCGGCCGTGCTGGGTTTTCTCCGATCCAAGGATCCTCCCATATTGAAGCCTCTTTACCGTTACCAATAATCAGTCTCGCTCCTCTCTTGATCATGTTTTGAGCTTGTAGGATGCTTCTCCAAGCATATAAGGGTCTAGATCCTAAGGTCGCATAAAGTGGATTTGTATTTTGGAAGTATCTCGCTTTATAGACTCTAGACTGAATTGAATCTTTTCGTGTGAGGATCCTTCAAAACTGCTTCCCTAACAAATTAATGTTAAAGTCTTTGATATCCTTGAATCCAATGCCACCTTCATTCTTAGATTTACTAAGAGATTTCCAAGCCTTACAATGCATTCCACGTTTATCTTTAGAGTTTTTTCACTAGAACTCAGACACTAGAGAGTCGATTTGATTACAAATGGTCTTCGGAAGGAGGAAGCATGACATAGTGTCGGTGGGGAGGGCCATTGCTATTTATTTAACATGATTTCCTTACCAGCTGGCGTTAAAAACCTATTTTGCCACTCAAATACTTTGTGTTGCATCTTCTCTTTGATATAACTCAGTACTAATGCCTTAGCTCCACCAAATTACTTGGGTAAACCCCACTAATGACCGTCTCCACTCTCTTGATCAATGCCTAGCTTCCTCTTGATCTCCACTCTTCTGTCAACCGAAATCTGCTTTCCAAAGTAGACACTTGATTTTTGGTAGTTAATTCTTTGCCTAGAAGCCAAACTATATTTCTAAAGTATTCCAACAAGTTGACTGAGCTCTTCATCATTTCCTTTAGAGTAAAACATATTGTCATCGGCATAGATTATATGAGAAATCAGTGGAGCTTTCCTTGCCACTTTCAGTCCTGTGATTATGTTATCTAACTATGCTTTCATTAGAATTCTTACTAGAACCTCAATGCAGATAATGAACAAATATGGAGACAAGAGATCGCCTTGTCTAATAACTCAGGTTGGGTTGATCTTTCCATATGGCTGACCATTTATAAGGACTTGGTATGTAACAGTAGTCACACATCTCATCATGATCTCAATCCACTTCTCCTTGAATCCCAACATTCTGAGGGCACTCTCTAGAAATTTCCACTCCACCCTATCAAATGTCTTAGAAAGATCTGTTTATGGCAATGAAATCTTTTGAGCACTTGTTTTTGGACTTTAAAGCATGAAGAAATCCATGAGCCACCAATATATTGTCTGTGATGAGTCTTCCCTTCACGAAAGCAGCTTGAGTTTCTGATATTACTAAGGGCATGATTGATCTCAGACTTTTTGTGAAATCCTTAGCAGGTATCTTATATGCCACGTTACTCAGACTTATAGGACGAAATTCAACCATCTTACTCGCTTTGATCTTCTTTGGAATGAGTCATTTGCTTGTATTATTCAGATCTTCTTCCATAAATCCATTTTCAACAAAATTATGTACCAGAAGATACACATCCTCACTATATAGTTCCAAAATTGCTGCAAGAAGAACTCATTCATCCCATCAGGTCCCATACATTTGTGAGTATTGATCTCAAAATAGCTTTATTTACTTCATCCCTTGTGATCGGTTAAGAGGAAATGATTATGATCCTCTGTTACCATTGTTCATGATCCAATCCCCATATCCGCTTCAGAAATTATGACCCCAATGTCTTTCGAAGTGGACAGTTTTTTTAAGTACGCTTTAGAAACATTACCGAAGTCTGATTTTGTCATCCATTCTCTACCCTCATCATCAGTAAGGCTTCTTATTCTGTTTTGAGCTCTTCAATTCTTTGTGGCAACATGATAGAATTTGGTATTCATGTCCCCATTTTTAAGCCAATCCATCCTTCTTTTCAATCTCCAAAATGATTCTTCATTCTTGTATTCTAAGTTTAAATCTTTTTTTAGACATTTAAGATCGACAGGATCTAAGTTAGCATTTCTGGTGGCAGCATCAATTTGATGATGGAGCTCTTGAATCTTGAGAGATGACTTGGTTCTATTTTTCATCTTCCATCTAGATATTGCCTTTCTACACTTTTGAACCTTACTCATTACCTTTCCATCACTCTCTACATTCTCAGCCTTCCAAGCATCTTTGACTATTTTCCTAAAGTCTTCTTTATGCACAAATCTAGGATCGTATTTGAAATCTTCTCTTCTTTTCATCTGATCGCCAAATAAGTAGTTTATGATGGGGCTGTGGTCTGAGGAATATTTTGAAGATAAATGGCCACTGCTTCCGAAAATAGTTATAGCCATTCATGATTTGCTACAATTATGTCCAGTCTATACTGAACCATTTCATTATTCCTTTGGCCAAACCAGGAAAACTGATATACAATATGTTGAAATTCTCATAAACCGCAACAACTCAGCATTTGTCTGAAATCTTGGCATTTTTCATCTTCTCATTCAGCTCCTTCTAACTATTCCTTCGGATCTAGTAGCTCATTGAGGTCACCGGTTAACATCCAAGCCCTTTCTGTTCTGCTCCAATACACATTATTCTCTCCTAAACCAAGATTCTGAGTTTCCTTACTAGATCACCATAAACACAAGTGAGAAAGAAGTCCTTGTCTTCCCAAATAACATGAAAATCTATCAATCTTCTATGTGCGTGAATGATCTTTATATGACATGACTCTTTCCACATCAAAGTCACCCCCCCCCCACTTTTCCCCAGGGGTTCAACTGTATGCAGATTAAAATATCCTAATTGTTCCACCAAAGTCTTCATACACCTTCTCATATTCTTAGTCTCACTGAGGAATACAATCTCAGAGAAATAATGTCCACATATTTCCTTGAGATGCCGAACTTTCGGGAAATTCCCCACCCCATGACAGTTCCAGCTTAATATTCTCATTGAGGCTTTGAAGAGTTGGTATTAACCATCAACCCTTCTTTCAAAATTTTACCACTATCACCAGCTTTGTTAGAAGAAGAGTGATTCAGGTCAGATGTTGTCATGAAGACATAATGATTTCTATTTCCAGAATGATTAACTTCCATCCAGTGAGGTCTCTCTTCCGACCGCCAGTATGGGCAGGTTTCTGTTTTGAAGGTTGTTGAATCTTCTCCTCCTCTAAGTTTTTTGGAGACTGAATCATGATTCCTTTCCCTTTCTCCCTTGAACCAGAACCAGAATTCTTCTTGCTTACACCCGAGCTTATTACATCCCCATTCATAAATTCTCCATCTGGGTCGCATGCAAAAGGGCAATTGGATTGATCATGTGTAAGTCTCTTACATAAGAAACTAAATTTGATAAGTTTCTCATATTTTTGTTCTGTTTGGATCTTCTCTCCGGTTTTGAAACACGCGACTCTTTTGAACTAAATAGGAATATCCGTTTTGAGCCAAGCTAGTGCTCTTACGTACTCCAAAGAGTCTGAGTTTTTGGCGTGCAGCTCCACATCATCCACCTTCCCTAGCGGTGAGATGAGGCTTTCAATGACTTGCTTTTTGAGAAGATGAATTGGAACCCCTCTAATCCTGATCCAAAATGGAATTAGATCGACAAAATAAGGACCAGGATGAGGAGCCCATTGTTCCATCTTAACCATCCATCCGTTAACAAACCATGGTCATTTGTCTAGCACTTGTTTGAGATCCCTTTTATTATGGAAGATGAATTGTGCTTGATTGTCTCCTACACCTCTGTCTTTTACTCTTTCTTCCATGCCCCAGATCGGAGGCATAGCTTTAACGAGACCTCCGACTTTGTGAACCATGAGATTGAGACATCGGACTATTATATTTAAAGTGTTTTTTTCAATGAGGTCGTCAATCTCTAGATCTGGCATCTCCACATGTTCTCCTTCTTCCAGCAGGTTCCTCTCTCTAAGTTCATCCATCATAGAAGGCTCCTTTTTGTTGAGAAACATAGCTGAAGACGATTTCAGCTACTCTTTATTTGCACGAATCCTTGTCAAACCAATGGATTAGTTACTAGGATTAAATGGACAGCACAAGTGTGATTATTGCTGAGAGATTCCTAGGCTTTCAGATCTGGATTTAGAATGTGCGACGCACTATCGAACGAAAGCGAAAGAAAACCCTAGGATCCATCGAACATTTGAAGGCAAATGTCTTCAAGTGTCTATCTAGTCACACTTTTAAATTTTGCTTTAAGTACGTTTAAAAACTTTAAATGCGATTTCACAACAACAAAAATCATCAATCGTAAATTTTTGTGTAGTTGAAAAAAAACACGCAAAAAAAGACTTAGAAATATAGAAGAAAGGCTGTTCAAAAAAAAACAAAAAAAAAAGTATAGAAGAAAGGAAAATTTTCATAATAATTCTAAACTTTTAAATTTTGGCCATTTAAACCTTCAACTTACGACTCGGTCATTTACAACATGAAGTTACATACGATTGTACGATTTAATATTAAAACTGAGGTTAACTAAGACCAGTTTTCAAGAAAGCGCTAGGCGCTAGTCGGGCGGTGATCCAACGCCTAGTTCCTAGAACGCCTAATCGGAAACCTAGATTGTAATTAGGCGGCCTAAGCGTTTACAAGATTAAACAATATATTGAATATAGACAACAAAATATATGAATAACATGATTTATAAATAATAAAATTCATATTAATTTATTATCATAAGATTTTATAACATAATATATAAAATATCATAATTTATAAATAAAAGATATTATATTAATTTATTTTAATAATATTATAACTTTTTAGGCGGATTAAAAGATAGTCGCCACGGTTCATGAGAGCCTAGCGCCTAGGCGGAGATTAAACGGCCGCCTAGAACGCCTTTTAGAATAGTAAGACCAATTAGTCACGACATTAAATCATTTAATGGAGAGATTAAATGATATTAATCAAACTTAATGAGGTTCTATTGGTCAGAAAACGACGCCGTTTTGACTAACATAAAAATGGAAAAAATGTCATAATAATATTGAACTTTCAAATCTTGGCCATTTATAATTCCAACTTTCGACTCCGCCATTGAAATTTAATCGATAAAGGTCTTTAGCTTTGCTTCTAATCATCATCTTCGTATATGGATATTTCATGCTCTGATTAGGTTTGCTTAGTTTTCTTTAATACTTTGTTTTAAAGTTTTTAAGAGCACAATTGAGGAGCCTTTGATGCAATTCTTTTGTGGAAAATTGGCCAGTTTAATGCCTTGAAATGTTTCAATTTGATCGTATTTGTTGCACAACGACTTATCAATCCAAAACTCATTTCTTTATGACCTTTAAATTACTTTCAGTGTTTACAATATCTTGAGGTTTTTAAAAACTTTCAGATAAAACAGTTTGTTTGTGAAAACAATGACAGTTCTAAAGGGGTACGTCCTATGGCTGTTCATGTCGATCAAGTACATAACAGCAAACATAATCGATAAAACAATGGGAGAGTAGTGACAACAGCTTCAACCATAGTGCAAGCGATCAAGAACTCACTAGAGTGTGGTTGTACTTGCAATGCCAAGACATCAGATATTGTAGGAGAGGTTTTAGCGATAAGGCTGAAAGTAGAAGGGCTTCAAGATGGGCGAGGAAGTGGCATGCATACCGATGTTATGAAAGAGATTGAAAAGAAAGGGTTTAAGAGTCAAACCAAGGTATGGGCTATTGAAATTCAAGAGTTAAATTCTTTCAGTGGCCGAGTCGAAAGTTGGAGCTTTAAATTGCCGAAATTTGAAAGTTCAGAATTATTATGACACTTTTCCCATTTTATATTAGTAAAAAAAACATTGTTTTTTAATTAACAGAACCCCAATAACGTTTAATTAACACAGTCTAATTTCTCCATTAACGTTGTGTCTAATTTGGGCATAGTCAACGTAAGTTTAATATTAAATCGTATAGTCAACTGTAACTTTATGCTTTAAATGACCGAACAAAAAATTAAAGCTCTAAGTGGCCGAAATTTGAAAGTTCATAATTTTTATGACCATTTTCCCATGGAAGAAAACTCATTACTCAAAAAAAATCAGATTTATAAGTTATTTGTAGAATTAACTTTTCATGTGCAATGCGGAACACATAAATACTTCTAGAATCATGTTATAAAATAGAGAAAGCAGCAAATGGATTGTAGTTTGGGTTCTATTGTTATGCGTCTTCGGTTCCTCTCCACTTCTTTCTTTGGTGGCGTGAGTCATGTCCTTCCCTCCGTCTTAGTAGTTTTTTGCTTCATATGTATCTCCGATGAAGTATTGTTTAGCTTTTTCGGGATTATGGTCTTTTAGCTCTAGATGATATATTCCTACTGGCTTTTGTCTATCTAAGACTCTAGAACTATCTCCGGTTTATCCAGCGTTGTAATATTTCTCGGACATAATGTATGTTTAATAAATAATAATTCCAGTGAAAAGAAGAAAAAGGATTGTAGTTTGGGCCACTATAATTTCACCAAAGTTCAATCATATTGAGGAGGTAACTTTGAAACCCACGAAGAAAAAGGATTGTAGTTTGGGCCACTATAATTTCACCAAAGTTCAATCATATTGAGGAGGTAACTTTGAAACCCACCAACTGGTGTTTGATCATACTTGAAATGTCTCAAAAGTTTGGAACATCATTGTCACACATTATAACTAGTGGAAAAAATCACAACCAATGATGCTTTCTGCAAATGTTTTTTTTTTTGTCTTTCAAAGAAGAGCAGATTTGAGAGACTTTGTGAGATTCTCAAGCTCTTTAAGCCCTTCAGTTGGCGACTTAGCATCTCCCAAAAGCTTCACCATTGCACTGCCTACAATCACTCCATCGGCTCCCCATCCAGCTATCTGTTGACACAATAAATAACCAGTCATCAAATAACCAACACGAATACAACACAAGAGGCCTTAAGGAAGCATTTTGTTTGAGGTTTAGGACCTGTTTCACATGCTCAGGCTTTGATATTCCAAAACCTACAGCCACTGGCTTGTCTGTTGCCTGCATAAACGGCCAAATAATTTGAGCACTTCCACATCATTTCAAGATAATGAAGAAACATTAATACATGTGTTATTAAACCTCTTTGATATCCTTCAAGAGCGACTGAACCTTTCCGCTTACAGATGCTCGTGCACCAGTCACTCCAATTGAACTCACCTGTCAAACCCAACAGCAAGGCCAATACATTTTCAAATACAATTCATTCATCAGAAAAAATCACATGTGAACATCAGCAACGAGAAAAATACATGGGGAGGGAATCTTACAAGGTAAATAAATCCCTCTGATGCTTCAACAATTCGCTTCATTCGCTCTGTTGGTGTGGTTGGTGTAGTGAGTAGGACCTTGATTACAAAGCATTGGAACAAAATTATGTTACTAAACGGTGAAGACAAAGGAAAACCGAACGTCCAAAATAGAAAGAGACATATCCAGTAAAAAAATCATGTACAGTTACAGAGCCTTTGCTAAACAATGCTTCTACTATTTCTATCAGCTAACATCTTAGCACAGACTAAAGACAAGGAGCTCAGCAACGAAAAACCAATTCGAGATGAAGAAGAAGAAAATAAATAAGATTGTATCTATTTATATAGTCATGAATGAAATTCTTTTATATAGGCACAAATGAAATTTTCACTTATTTCTTTTGATATGCTGCTATTGACAAGACTGAGAATCTTGATATTCAATTCATCATTCAAAGCACATGTTTACCAGTTCAATGCTGTGGTTAAGGGCTTCTTTTCTCAGCATCTCAGTTTCCTCGAGAGGAACATCTGGAACCACAAGCCCTTGTACACCGACATCTCTGATGCTGGCCATGAACTTGCCCAACCCACGTTTAAGAATCGGGTTGTAATACGTGAACAGCGAAACTGGACAAGATAATTGTGGAACAACCTGCACCAAGCCCAACAATAAGAATACATTCACGGAAGTTTGGATGGGGACAAAAACACATGACTACTTCAGAAACTAAACTCACCTTATCTAACATGTCAAGGATTTTATCAAGGTTGGCCCCCTTCTCCAAAGCCCTTGTCGCAGCAGCCTAATCCAATAGATGACGAAGAGCAAGATGATCAAACAAACTGAAAACTGTTACAACAATAATACATAAAGGTTGCATTTTGATAGTTGGTTTTTAAACCTGAATAACAGGTCCATCAGCTAAAGGGTCAGAGTAAGGAACACCCAATTCGATTATGTCAGACCCACAAGAGTCAAGAACTTTCAATGCTTCTGCAGTAGTAGAGATATCTGGATCACCAGCTGTGATGTACGGTATGAATGCTACCTTCACACATATACAAATGGTAGATCAATTAACCAATAATTCCCAAATCTATTGTAGATTGTATCAATAGGACTGAGTCAGCTCAAAGCTACTTAACTACGCAAGCATCACTCTGATACGAATTCATAAGCAACAAATGTGATTCTGCGTTGTATTCGTTGATTCCAAACCTTATCACACTCATTTCTACAGACGATAAGGAGAAATTCAACATACGTAACATTCAGGAAAAGCGTTCTATCACAAAGGGACTGATCTTAAAATCCAATTTCTAACAAAGATGAACGAGTGGAAGACTGCAACAAAGTAGGTGGAAAATTCTCTTACTTTGCCTTGTTTTTTGAGCTCCTTGAAAGTATCAGCGAGGCCGAGGGTAGGAGAAGAGGTGGAGAGGGCAGCGATGGGAGTCAATCTCTTGAAAGAAAGCGAAGAATCAGGAGAAGAATGGCGGATTCCGATTTGGGGTTTTGCGGATTGGAGGAAGCAGACGCCGGATTTGAAAGCAATCGCCATTGTAAAGAGTTATGGATACTGCAAAATTGGTTTGAGGAAGAGAGTATTTATTATAATAAGACGCAGTCGCAGCTATTACACGTTGGGATATGGAAGAGGTAGGTGAAATCTACCAGCCACGAGTGTTCACTGTTCAGGCGCCGTCACGTTACATTTGGATTTTTGACTTGCTGACTTTGGCTCTTCCATTTTTGGTTTGTATTAATATTAAATTTTATTGAACAGATAAAATTCTAAAAAAAAAAATCATCAACTTAATTTAACTATAATAATATTATAAAAAATATTTATATCAGATTAATTATAACCAAATAAACATATATACATTATTATATTTAACATATTATTAAAATATTTTATATTTTATTCTAAATTAAAAATACATTGCAATATAATAAATTATTATCTAAAATCATATTTATAAATATATAATTTACATTGTAAATACATTTTATGTTAATTTAATAAATTATAATTATATATTGTATAAATAATACAAATTTATTATATAAATTATATTATTTACTATAATCATATTTATCAATAATTAAAATTTATATTTCAAATTTTCATATTTATTTTTTTTTTATTTTTTTATTCAGATTTATTTATATCTTCAAAACAAAATAAAAACTAAATTTTAAAACTAATATAATAAATAACAAAATTGTCAATATAAATAAAATAAATATGGTAAAAATTATTTTTATTTAGAATAATGTAATCAATAAATAAAAACTCAAATCACTTTCCAATTAATATAAAATATACATCCTAAGAATATAAAGTTATTGAATAAGAATTTTACCGTCAATTTATTGAATATAAGCATTAAATGCGTTGAAATTTGATTGGATCAAAATTTTGCCATTCTTCTCAGCATGAGCACTTCATCAAGTCATAATTTAAAACATTTGAAAATCCACAGGCAATAATTTTTATTAATTTTTTATTAATTTATCAAAATGTTAATTTATTAAATATTAATGTATATAGGCTATACTATACTAAACATACCAAAATTAATACGAAAAATTGTTAATAGTGCAGAGCAGATAAATTTCCAAGATTTTCAATGCACCACAGTATATACAAAACTAGTACTAAAACTTGAAAACGAAAATGCTTCAAAAAGGTAAAACAATCTTACTATATATTAATTATCAAAATCCAATGCATAATGTTAATCATACAATTTATTCAAGCTAAATGGAAAACATAGATAAAAAAATGTAATGTCCACAAGTGATAAACAACAACAGACGTAATCCAACATAATCAGATGTACAATAAAATAGAGCTGGTAGAAATCAAAATGTGACGAACCTAAGAGAGTATTATTAAAGTATAATGGAACACAGTGCTCTCTCAACCTTCCTTCTCTTCCTTGGATAATTCTCATCTTCTCTTGTCTGCAAACAACAAACTCTCTCCGTTACATATATTTCATACTTCCTTTCTCATAAAAAATATATAAAATATAATAAAATCCACCTCTTGGTATAACGAAGGTGGAGCCTGAATCCTTTTCGACGCATCAGCCAATCGTTTTCGTGGCATATAGTTGTCGCCAGCCGAACAGTTCTCAGAAACCTATCCAACAAGTAATATAAGAGACTTATTAAGGCTTTGGTCTACAAGTGACTTGAGAGATTATATTATAACATAATACATGTCTAGGGGGGTGGACATACAAATCAAACCAAATAGCATCCTAGACAAAATGTTAAAACCATAATTCTACTACTTTTAAGATCCTAAAATCCAAAAAAAAAAAAATGAAACAAAAAGCAAACCATATTTGATTGAGTGTAACCAAACCAAATTGAAAATTTTACATACTTTCGTCATATATGATTAAAAAGATTGAATCATATTAAATAATATTTATATACTTTTTAAAGGTTTTTGACCTAAAACAGAAAAAATCCAATCGGAAAAGCAACCAGAAACTTTAGCAGACTGAATTGCAAATGGTTTTCTTTGAACTTAGTGTGTAGAAAACTAAAACCAAACCGTATACAAGTTGTTATTGTCCAAAGGATTACCTGTTTTCGGATAACTCCTGTTAATAGGTTTTGACATCCTGATGCGTACACAAGTTGCAACTTTGGGCATTGGAGCACCAAACTCTCAGGCTGCAAATTGCTACATAAGTTCAAATTCAAATCCTTGAGCTCTGGACAGTTTAGGAATAAAGCCTGCATCAAAAGATCAAACTATGAGAAGATGGGATTTAGAGAGAACTCTTTTCGAGGGCATTGATGAGGAATCTCACGTCCAAACTGGAGCATCCCCACAAACTGAGTTTCTTCAACCGTTTATGTTTAATAAACATCTTCTGATTGTAGCCCGATGTTTTGTGTGGAGTCGAACTCTTCTCTTCAAAGGTAGGATTATCTGAACTGGGATCTGACACAGTCATGCCACAATCCATCAGCTCAAGAAGAGGCAGTTGAGCAGTAGCAAACTGAATGCCACCTGCAAGAATATTTAGTGTAGAAGGAATGAGAAACCAGGGAATAAACACATGAATTATGAATTATATATTGCATATGCAAACCAAAAATTAGAAATTACTTGATGTAATGTTGGGACAAAGAGCAACAAGTAATTTCGAGAGTGTATCAGGTAATACATCGCAGATCATCCCGAGGCCGGTATCAGTAATGCTGGAACTGTAACCAACAAACAAACAAAAAATCATGTCCTAACATACAGTTTTCTAAGTGAATACATTCACTGAACCACTAGATATATCGGATTTCCTGAGCAAGAACAAAACATACCCACTCAGACCAAGCAGTTCTAGGTTTGTGTAACTTGAGGTAATGGCAGCTACAGATGCATCAGTGATATCTATTCCCAGAACTAGCGAGAGCATTCTCAAATCCCTGGAAAAACAAAAGAAACTGACATCAATTCTTAAGAACTATTGTCTTCTCAATGGAAAACTAGACTAAAAGTCCCAGAGAATGGTGGAATCTCATAACTGTGCACAAGAATGATTTTACAAACAGAACCAAGACCGCAAACAGAGAAGTTGGGAAAACCTGAAATTCACAGCAGTAAGAGCAAGTACAACAGTATGTGAAAGCTTCAGAGAGGCTATGTGAATGTTCTGTAATTTAGTGCAAGTCCTTCCCAAACCATCAACCATTGTTACAAGATCAGTTGAATCATCTTCTTGGCGAGAGAACTCAAGTGATATTTCCATCAGATTTGGACAGTTGAAGATCTGACAAATATAGAACAAAACATTTAGTGGTTTAGATACACGAATCATCTTCCCAAGCTTTGGACAAGGGTTTTCAATTACCATCTTCGAAAGAGAATGAAGATCAGCGAGCCAGAGAGTGGAGAGGCTTAATGAAGAGAGTGAAAATCCTCCCAAGTTGGAACATCCTTCCATCTTAAGGCTTGTAAGTCCACTTTTATTAGAAACAAAGCGACCCAGCTCGTCCCTATACATACAACAAATGCAGACAATTAAAGACAGATCCAGAGAAGAGCAAACAACTGTTTTGAACAGATCAAAACCATAAATCCCCTCAAAGGCAAATCTATGATGCATCACATGCGATCTGACTGCTTCGTACGGATGAATTTTATAGCAAAAAGAGCCATTGTTTCTAATTGATATTACTCAGGTTTATATCACTTCATGTCACCATTAAGTGTCAAGATTATATACCCAGAAATCCTATTGACAGCTGCACCCGAAGTTGTTATCTCCAAAACCTCCAGGTTAGGGCAAGAAAAAGCAATGCAGGCCAGAGTTGTCGCGTCAAAATCACTGCAGACAACAATCAGAAACTTGTATCTTAATATAAATTCCAATTAATACTTTTGTGTCTTGATCATTGATAATTGTTAAGAGCTGTATTGGAAAATATTAATCCATTTTAAATTAATAATACTCCCAGATCTAGTAGATCGATCCCACGATCGAAGAATCACCTCTCGAGTTTAAGTGACAGTCTAATAAGTCCAGGACACTTTTGCAATAACGATCCAACGTATCCAATCTGAGCTCTCTCCGGAACCCTAATTCGAAGCTCCTCCGCCGCTTTCCACATCTTCCTCGCGGTCTCTCTCCATCCTTTACAAACCCTAGCCGCCATCAGTAAACCAGACGGAGGCAGTCGCTTAAGTACCTCCCATAGACCTACCGCATGAAACCTCCCCGGCTGAACAATATCCGTATCCAAATTCAGATCCAGATCCGTCGATGCTGCATCCAGATCAGGCTCATCTAGAGAATTACGCGCATCTACGTCATCGAATGATAAGGCGCGGCGTAAGTGAGTGAAAGAATGTCGCAACGGCGCGGAGGATAAGGTTAGGACAGTAGAACGTGTAGAAGATGCTGCGGCGGAGATAGTACTCACAGGCTCGGGAGCAATCGGTGTACTAGGTACATCAAGAGGAGGGAGATGACAGACATGGCCTTTCTTAGGTTGACCACATCGGCCGCAACTGTAATTTCCGCGGTTTTTTCTGACTCGTTGAGATTTAAGCGCGGCTGAGATCGCGGCTTTCGCGGTTGCCGGAGAAATATGCGGCTGAGGCTGCATCGTGAGAGATTTGGAGTGATTAGATGAGATTCGGAGGGAGAGGATGACAAAAATAAAAGGCGAAAAAGAAGGAGGGAAGGTGCGGCGGGAGATAAAATGGTGTTTTCGCGCGAGTGTTTTCGAACACAGTAGCGAAATGTAACAATTGAAAAAGAACTTAGCCAGCCGCTCAGCTAGCGAGAAAAGGAGCGTGAGGGCTAGGTAGTTAAATTACTGATTTGTCCCTTCGGTTTGGTCATACGGCACGTGATGCGATGCCCTTTTTCTAGACGTTGGATCCACTGTAATTAGTTGACCAAATTATTATTTTGTAAGGTAAAGATTCTTCCTAAAAGCCAATTGGTGATTAATTACTACTTCTAGTTAAAGCAAAAACAATAATAATTTTGAATCGTGTCTCGATAAGCCAGTAAATATATTTTGATTACATAATTTTAACAGAATTAGACATATTTTTATCAAGGTATGAAATCGTGATGCGTTCAAAATATTAATGGCATTGTTTGAAAGAAATTAAATCTACTATATATTATTTTTGAACTCGAATTATTAGAATCAATGATGTTGATAATTATTGGTCAATCAAAACTATGATATCATTAATGACATGATTTTAATAAAATATTTTAATTAGTTGAGAGTTTTTTCTACATTAAAAAAAAATCAAAATTTATTTTGACAAGTTTTTGCTTAAAAAAAAAATAAAATTCGACAATTTATCAAATTTAATAATTAAATATGGTTTATAATCTTTTAAATTGTAATCTTAACTTCTTACCTAAATTTTAGATTACAATAGTAGATTTATTTTATACTGTATTTTCTTATTTTTAATTTAAAATAACACCCAACTTAAAATTTAGCAACTAATAACTATCGACAATAATGAGTAAATTTGAAATTAAAGTATCTTATAAAATATTCTAATCTTACAATAAAAAATTTCGAAAGTTAGTACAATCCTAAATAGTTTGATCCTTATGAATAAAGCATCTACCAAGCTTATACAATATCCACATATCTAGTCATTTCTTTAGCGTGAAGTTAATATGGTATGTCAAAAAAAAATGGTTCTAATTTTGTTTTTTTTTTTTTGCTTTGATGAATTTGCAGTTATGTTTCTTACCAAGTCAGACGATATGTATATAATTTTTACAATTAACGTGATTTTAATTTTGTTTTGTGTTTTTGATGAATTTGCAACTATGATTCATACTAAGGCAAACAATAGATATATATTTCTAACAATTAAAATATGTCTGATTTTATTATGTTGGTTTGTTTAGTTTGCAGATATGTTTCATATTAAGCCAAACGATATGTATCTATTTTTTACAATTAACATGGTTCCAAATTTGTGTTTGATGTTTGGATGAATTTGTAGTTATGTTTTATATCAATCCAATCAATATGTATTTTTTTTACTATATTATTAATTATTTGTGATAGCTACTCATCGAATAGCGTTGGTGAAAACTCACGCACCAAAAAGATTAGACATGAAGTCAATGAAAGATAAAAAAATCATATTATTTACAATATAATAATATATGTATATTTAATTATAAATAATCTTATATAGATATTTATATTATTATTATTTATTAAATTAAATTGATAATTTTTAATCTTAGAAAATTTATGTTTGATAATATTTGTACTCGCATATAGTACAAACGAATCATACTAATTTTTCAATAAGAGGATAAAATACCGAAATGAGGCTTCTATAAGTCCAGAGAAAGCTTGAAATCTTCTATTATTTTTTCCAACTAGGATAGTTTGATATCGAGAGAGGCCCCTCAGGTTTTAGAGCTCTTAACAAATCACTTTCCAAAATAGTTATAAACTCTACTAGAGGAATTTGGTGGTAAGATCTTTTTGTTTTTTGTCAATAAAACATGTAACAACCTAAAATGACTCGGTCACTCAGATCGGTGGCTCAGAATCAGACACTCGTGTGAGAAACGACCAACAGAATCTCGATTCTCGACATGTGAAACTTTATATTTTATTCTACCAGTCTTGTATCTATACAGCCAAACAAGAATTGGAAAACCCTCAGTTTTAGAGCTCCTGTCAAAATCACTTTCTGAATAGCTATAACCTCTCCTGAGAATTTTGCAAGTTAAACGATCAACAGTATTGCATGGCGGTTATGACATCTCCATGCGACATAAATAAAAACGTTGGCTTAAAACTCAATCACTCCGACCACACAAAAACCCCTTCTTCTTCACGGATAATGTTCTCCTGCAAGGTCAAATAATATCACACACAAATTACATATCATTCTAGTGTGAGCTCTGCTTTCTTTAATATGGCATATCAACTGGACCAGCATGGCTCAAGCAAGTTAGTCTAAACTAGTCAAGAGCTGCCTCGAGCCAGACACAAAAAACAAATATATGTCTGGTAAAATATTGAATGTTTTTGCTCAACTCGACTTCACAAGACTATATTTCGGCACAAAGAAATCTGCTCTAACCCTATTTGCTTCCAGGTGGGTAGAATCAGAGCTCTGCCTTAATTGACACCCTAAGTATGGTATGAGCTAATGCATTGCATGTCCTTTCTACGTTTAGAAGAGCACAGAGGAAACTGGTGAATACCTTGTCAGGGAGCTCCAATGACGTAAATCAATTTTTTTTTACAACCTTCCTAGACCCCTGCAGCTGTTTTAGCCTCAGGACTTGCCTTTCCCTGAAATGAATTTGGCCATACCCATCTTTTATCCATGTTGCTAAACAATACGAAATAACTAGATGGAAAAACCTTTTTGTTTTTGGTTCAGAAACAAACCTCAGAGGAGTCTTTGCGGATTTTCCTGGTTGGAGTCCTCATAGTGACAAACTCCTCAGCCGCTGTTGGGTGAACACCAACTGTAGCGTCAAAGTCGGCCTTAGTTAACCCAGCTTTTACTGCAACCCCAAAGCCCTGCCAAATTCAAAGCAAAAAAAAAAAAATCATCTTAAATCATATATATGTTTTCCGTGTTTAATTTTCAGAGAAGATGAACATTGTGAAACCTGGATTATTTCT
This sequence comes from Orychophragmus violaceus, assembly GCA_030180135.1. Taxonomy (NCBI): domain Eukaryota; kingdom Viridiplantae; phylum Streptophyta; class Magnoliopsida; order Brassicales; family Brassicaceae; genus Orychophragmus; species Orychophragmus violaceus. Next base: position 10,341,832 of record CM058234.1, on the reverse strand, counting down.
GGCGAATCTTCTCCACACATGTGAACACCGAGAACTTTATTGGTGTTTGCACACACAATGAGTTTCATAAAAACCCGGTCTGGAAGTCCTGAAAGCGTAGCCTTCAATGGCTTGAAATTTGATGTGAAAACATCGATGTCCCCATATTGTTCTATGGCCTGCAAACACGTCTCTTAACATTAATAAGCTGTGACATACGACGATAAACAATATTTCCAACAAAGTCTCCTACGTACCTGCTCTTCAGTTAGACCAACTGTTCCAATAGGTGGTTGAGAGAATACAGCGCATGGAACAGCTCTAGTTGAATAGAGAGCACAGAAAGCATAAAAGCCATCAGAGACAGACAAGGTATAACAGTTATAACATGTTCTTGATCTTAAAAAGAGTAGCACAGACAATTAAAGAGAGGGAATTCCGACCAGAAACTCAAAAGGTCTAAATATCAAAGTTCAAGACTGTCATGTTACCTATGATCAGGCTTTGTTGGTTCATTTTGAAACAAAGTTTTAGCCAATGCACCTCCCTCCATCAAGGCGACTGGAGTCAGATTAATCCGGTCAGTGACATCCCCAACAGCCCAGATTGAAGGAACAGATGTCTGTGAATATTCATCAACCTTACCAAACAAAGTGGCAACGTGGAGCACAAATACACATTAAATAACCAGGCATAAATAGAGAACTTTCAATAATGCAACAATAGATAAAGCAGGAGACCATTAGATCATACCTCTATTGCTCCATTTTTTGCCAATTTTACGCCTACATTTTCCAATCCTAAGTTCTGTTATAACAGCCAACATTACATAAATGATCAATCATATTCTACTATCATTGTAACAGCTTACATTTTAACTCATAAACAAAGGGCTGCAATGTTTAGTTTCTCTTAGAAGATTTATAAAAGGAATGAACTTTGGTAAAATCACATTATACCTTTGTATTGGGCTTGCGACCAGTTGCAAACATAACATGTGAAAACCCATCAACAGTTCCCTTGCTGGTCTTCAGAGAAAACAAGCCGTCTCCAGATTTGATGATGGCTTCAGGGGATTCCTCTGTGTGGAACTCAATGCCTCTTAAAGACATCTGCTCTCCAACAAAATCCCTAACCTATGAACAAGTATAATAATTAAAATGAGAAAAATACTAGTAGAAAGCAGCCAAAATCATTCTGAAGTTACTTACGTCTTCGTCAAATCCCCTCAGCACCTTCTTTTGCCTTATAAATACATGAACCTCACTGTTAAGACCATTAAAGATGCCTGCAAACTCTAGAGCTATGTAGCCACCACCAACGATTGCAATTTTCTTGGGTTTGGAAGGCAAATCAAGTGCGGCATCTGAATCTATGGCAAACTCTCTTCCTGGAATGTCAGGAATGAAGGGACGTCCACCAACTGCAATCACAATATTTCTCGAAGTATAAATTTTCCCATCTACATCAACAGTGTGTGGGTCTATAACCTGCATACAAACAAAAACTCAAGCTCAAAATCTACATTCAACCAAGAATACATAGAAGCATGTGAGATTCAGCCTACCTTTCCACGACCTTCAATCAACTTGACATTAGCATTGTTCAGTATATTCTTATAAATACCAGTCAGGCGCTGCAACTCAGCGTTCTTGTTGGCAATCAATGTACTCCAATCATGAGAAGGGTCCGTATCATACTTCCAACCAAATCCGTGACTGTCTTCAAACTCATGAGTGTATTTGGATGCATACACAAGTAACTTCTTTGGGACACATCCTCTGAGTACACACCTGTAGAATATACCAGAACGAGTGATTTGAAAAAGAAACAGCTTAGAATGAGATTTCTCAATATTTAAACTGCCAAGATGTGAACTTTCAGATGTAATTTAAGGTTACTAAACATTCTCCGACAACAAATGCTCCAAATTGATCTTATAGTCTGGTTTAAGCATATCAAGTTTTGTTTTTTAAGTGTAATTTTAGCATATGATGTACTTAATCAAATACTAGCAGATGTATTGAAGCAAGACAAGGGGAAAGATAACTTACGTTCCTCCGACGCCTCCGGCTGTCTCGGAAGAGATGGTGGAAAAAGGGAGCTCACAAACGGCGGCGGATGCTCCGAAGCTCGTAGCGAAGCGAGAGGCACGGACGCCGCCGCTTCCGGCGCCGATAGTGAAGAGATCAAAATCATATATGCGCTCCGAGTCTGCTCCGTTATCGTTCTGGGCACGAACAGAAAAACGGCGAGAGGGATAATACCGGTGGTTTGACACTAAGGCTACACGGGGACGGGGAGACGAGAAATAGGATAAGGTTTTAGGGAGCGAAGGACAGGTGGATGATGATGGTAGACGAATTGCGATTGGTAATTTTCTGTATAGGATTTGAAGAGATGAAGAAGATGAAATTGTACAAGTGAGCTTTGGAGTCGAAGCCATCTTTTTTCCTTTCGTTTCGACAATTCTACTTGTGGCTTTTAATTGTTTTTGTACTATTTAGGTTTAGACTTGGTAAGATTTAGATTAGCCGTAGAAGAGTTAGATTCGCTTGTTCTTATGTGCTTTCTAGTCAGAATTATAGGGGTTAGTATGTGCGGTCTACTGTTGTTGTTTGTATGTCTCTTCCTGGTGGTTGTTCTCTCCTCTCGCTGGACTTCTCCTCTCACTTGAGACTATCTCTAGACGTTGGTTTTCCATCATCGGAGTTTATCTTTCTCGCCGGTTGATCACCGGAAAGTCTCTCCCTGGCCAGTCAACTCATAGCTGCCGTGAGTCAACGCTAGAAAAGCTTCCTCCGCTGTCTCTTGCTCAGCCGGTTCAGTGATAGTTGGTTTAAGATGGTTCAATGTTATTTTAGGTCGGTTTAAGCTTTGGTTCAGTTGGTCAAACCGGTTTGGTAATTGGTCAATGGTTCAATTGGTAAACGGTCGGTTTAGTCTGGGTATGAATTGCCTAATAAATATTTTTGAGTATGAATTCAACATCCATCAATCTTTCGGTATGAAAAAGCCGATTTTCCTCTAAATTTCATATTTTTTCTTATCCCGTAGACAAAGATTATTGAATGTTGGGTTATGTAATTATAGTAAAAGGGACAGTGGTTACACTAGCATATACTTTAAAGGTAACCATGCATTTCTGAATAACACATACGAGGATTAAAACGATACAAAAGACTTGTAGCGTGAGAACTAAAATAGGAAATTCTGTCATTAAAAGTAATGCGATATAATATGTTGATGCGATAGGTCTAAAATGTGATTTCAGAAAGAAAACCAAAAATAATTTTAGAAAACAGAATTGTATAGTCTTTATATATATGTGTGTGTGTGAAAAGCCCTTAATTTTGCGGCAAATAAGAATAAGAAAGGAGTGATCATGCTCTGGTAAAAGTGCGTCATTGGATAGCAAGCACCAACGCCACTAAAGCTTCTTTGTCGTTCCAAATCAAGATTCCACTTAGTCTCATGTCCGGAAAATACTCGTTACTATTTGAGTCATAAGCAGAAGGTTTTTGCTTTTTTTTTTAAGTCAAATGCAAGCATTTAATTTGCTTAATCTCTTAACCATCAACGAAGAGACTAGAATCATGGGTTGGAACCCTTGTACTAGTCAAACCTATAAATCCCTACAAGCAAGGCAACACCAACACTCGTGAACCCTAGGAATACAATAATTGCTTTAACACACATTTTAAGTTTTATGGTCAAATTCATACATTTTGATATAGCTTCTCTCGGTGTCTGGCGAGGATATATGGTTTGAAGCCTTTTGTGTCAGCTTGAAATAACATATAATGAAATCTCATGAACTAAAGGAACCAGTGAAATTCGATTTGTATAGCAGTTTAGGGTCATAACAAAGGAGTAACGTATGTTATATATAATTTAGGCTCGTGAATGAAGCTGTGACCAGTCCTCTCGTTAGGTGGAACTTTGTAAGTTTCGAACATAAAAGAAATAGACAACCGAAGTGGGAGTGAAGTGAGGGTTTCAGTTTACGGTTTTTCTGGCTCTGTTTTTCTCTTCACTATGTTTTATCCTTACAGGCGAATACACTATCTTTGAAGGTTTAGTTCAGATCAAGATTGGTCATATTTAGTACCACGTATAAAAGAAGTCAATTAGAAACTCTCTCTGGTACGTTTCCCAATGTTGAACCCCTGGTTCCCACCGGGAACTACTTCCGCCGTGAACCCTCAGCAAGTCACCCATGGTGCCAAGCCTTCCCGCCCTCCTCCCTTACCTCTTGACCCTAGCTCATCTCTTTCCCTTTTGCACTTTCCTCACCTATCTCCCCAGTCCTCTTCTTCCTCACCAAAGGTGTTGCTAAATGCTCATGGTTTGAAGCCAGCAGCATCCTCCTCTGCCTCGCCTCCTGTTCTACTTTCCTCCTCTGATGTATTGATGTCAGAAGCTGAAGGACCTGGTCATAAACTTTCAGAAGTTATTGTTCAAATCCATAATCCATCTTTCATTGTTCAAGAAAAGTTTGTCATTCTTCCTCCAAAGAAGCCTTCTCTAATCTTGTCCAATAAAGCTGCTAATGGTGGTTCCGTCCTCCTTACCAAAGTTGATACTACCCTGAAGGCTCCGCCTTGTGCTAAGGAAGACCCAGTGGTTTTGCAAACTTTGCCCAATGTACCTGTTACTGCTCCTCTAAGTGTTGGTAACCCGACTGTCTTACCCCCTAAGCAAGTCCCTGATGCGACCCGTCCTCATACTGTTGTTGAGCGTCTCCGAGCAGCAAATGATAAGACTCTCCAACGTCTTGCAACAAACACAATCTCAGATAAGGGAAGATCTCGTGTTCTCATCCCAGATGAGGTGTTTGAAGAAGGAGCAGAACTTCACAAATATTTCATCATGTGCTATTTCCATGGTCGTTCTCCACACTACAGTCAGATACAAAGCGTGTTGAATCATCTATGGGGTAAGGGAAGAAAAATTGAGATACACAATAACCCTCTTACTCGGTCTATGCTCGTGCGCATACCCAATAACTTCATAAGAGAGAAGATACTTGAAAAAGGGGTATGGTATGTCGGTGACTCCATGTTTAACACTGTCCAATGGTCCTCATTGCCTTCTCGTGATTCGTCTGCTCCCTGTACTCTCCAACTTTGGGGACACTTTAGAGGTATTCCCCTAGATCTTCGCCATAGGAAAGGTCTGAGCTTGATTGGGGGCATGGTGGGAGAACCAAAGGAAACATATGAGTTCACTCTAAATTTGGTAAACATAAATCTAGCTCATATCAAAGTGGAAATCGAATTGACTAATGAGCTTCCGAGAGTTGTGGAGTTTCAACGGCAGAGTGGGGAGGTGGTTGAGGTTGAAGTAGATTATCCATGGCTCCCTCCTTCTTGCTCCCATTGTAAGGATTTAGACCATATTGCTAAGAACTGCCTACTGCTTCCTCAATTACCAAAAAGGCCTCCGCCTACAAACCCATCGCAAACTAAAGGCAAGGAAGGCAAGGCTTCTTCTACTGCTAAAGGAAAAGCTAAAATGTGGAAGGAATCTACCCAAATTGTTCATGCTAAAGAAGGGACTCCGGTAAATGTAGAAAGTGAAGCATTGGTGGTTCCCTCAAATGAGATTGCTGGTGTTGGAGGACAATCTACCCCAATTGTTCCTGCTAAAGAAGGGACTCCGGTAAATGTAATAAGTGAAGCATTGGTGGTTCCCTCAAATGAGATTGATGGTGTTGGAGGACAATCTCCTTCTGTTGTTTGCCCTCCTATGCCCTCATGAGACTCTGGTAAATCAGTGAAGGATTTATCTGTGATTCCTTGTTCCAACAAGCTCGCTACTGCTCCTTTAACCCGCACCCTACCCTCTTATTTTTTAAACACCTCGTCCTCACAAATATCATCCCTCGTTTTGTCCTCTCCTTCTGTTCAGTCTATCTCTGTTTCCTTTCCATATGAACAATTACCTAAAATACCTTTTCATAATAGGAGCAGAAAATCTCTAAAGAGATCAAGATCAAGTCCTACTCTCAATGGAAATTTTCCTCCTGATTACTCACAAAAAGCTTTTCCAATTCCTTTTGAGGCCTCAGTTGAGCCGCCAACTTCTCTTCTTCCTTCCCTTTCATCAACTGCTTTGGTCTCTATTTCTAGTGTTGCTCCTGCCCCTGAGGAGTTACACAAAACCCATCTATGAATATTAAAAACGTTTTTTGGAATGTCCGGGGTATTAATGAACCGGATAAGCAAGCAACTTTTTGTCAATGGTTGGCCAGCCACCAACCGCTTTTTGGATCTCTTCTTGAGACTCATATCAAGGATCACAATCTGAACCAGCTTATGGATAAGCTCTGTCGTGGATGGCACTATACTTCAAATCACAGCTCGGACAGTGATGGGCGTATAGTGTTTGTGTGGAAAGACCCTGTAACAATAAATGTTATTCATCAGTCTGCTCAAACCTTAACTTGTGAACTAACCATCCCAAACTGTCCATAGTTTTACCATACCTCTGTCTATGCTTCAAACCTATCTGCTGAGAGAATGGAGTTGTGGGTTGAGCTTATAAACATTCAAGCCTTGTTCTTCCTGGATAGCTATCCTTGGTTAATTGGTGGTGATTTCAATGAAACTATCCATCCGGGAGAACACTCATCTTATGACTCAAACTCCTTCACTTCTCCTATGATGGCCTTTCGTGACAGTATTCACCAGCTGGGATGTTTTGACCTTCGGTTTCAGGGTACTTTCTTCACTTGGTCGAATTGTAGGCCCTCTTCTCCCATTGCCAAAAAACTGGATCGAGTTCTAGTAAACTCAGCTTGGATCTCAGCCTTCCCAAATAGTGCTGCTACCTTCCTTTCTCCCCTCTTTTCGGACCACAACCCTAGTATTGTAGACCTTGCCCTTGCCCTTCCTAAGTCTGGAACCCGTCCATTTAAATTCTTCAATTACCTAGTTAAGCACCCAAGATTTCACCAGGTTCTGACAGATGCATGGGTTCATGCCAAAAGTAGTGCTTCAAACTTAACTCAACTGTGCTGGAAACAAAGAGAAATAAAGAGAGAGTTGAAATCACTAAATAGAGAGAATTTTTCACAAATACAAGTGTGAGAGTAAGAGAGACTAACGAGTTGTTACAAAGTGTGCAGGTTAAGGCGTTAGCAGATCCATCTCCAACTAACTTTCAGGAGGAATGTATGCTTCATGAGAAGTGGAATTTTCTATGCAAAATTGAGGAAATGTACTTTAAACAGAAGTCTAGAATCCAATGGCTGAAAGAGGGGGATCATTGTACCTTATTTTTCTTTCGTGTGGCGATGTCAAGGCAGAGTTACAATGCAGTCCGTTCTTTCACTCTTCCGCCTGGCATGGTTATCACTGATCCTGCTGCTATGAGTGCCTTAGCAATTAATCATTTCTCCAATATTCTGGGACCAGCAAATACTCCTCAGCTGGAGCTTCATTCTTCACCTCAATGGTTTCAGGAGCTTGTTCCATTTAGGTGTAACCAGCAACTACACTCTGTCCTTTTTGCCATCCCTTCCGCCTTGGAAATTAGGAGCTGCCTATTCAAGATAAATCTGAATAAGGCCCATGGCCCGGATGGGTTAACGTCTAGTTTTTACAAGCATGGTTGGGAGATAGTGGGGACTGAAGTCACGACGGCCATATCAAATTTCTTCTTGACAGCCTTTCTACCAGCAGCTACAAACTCAACAATCTTAAGTTTGGTGCCAAAGAAGCCGGGAGCATATCTGGTGGCCGATTACCGTCCAATAGCGTGCCTTAATACTCTGTACAAGGTCATCTCAAGACTGTTAGTGAAAAGGTTAAAACCAATGCTCCCTTCTCTTATGCTTCCTAACCAAACTGCCTTTTTGAAGGATAGATTACTAGTTGAAAATACTATCCTCGCGAGTGAACATGTAAATGGGTATCATAGGAACAAAGGGCCTAAGAGGATTACATTAAAGGTAGATATAGCTAAGGCTTTTGACACTTTATCTTGGGATTTTCTCTTTAACTGCCTCAAAGGTTTAGAACTTCCAACTACTTACCTTAGATGGCTTGAGGCTTGTGTTTGTACAACTAGTTTCTCTATAGGGTACAATGGTACGGTTCATGGTCACTTTAAGGGAAAGAGAGGGCTTAGGCAGGGGGTTCCTCTCTCGCCCTATCTATTTGTCATTGCTATGAACTGCCTTTCCTATATGTTGAACAATGCGGCAGTAGAGGGGAGGTTTAAGTATCATGATAAGTGTCAAAGATCGAAGCTCACTCACCTCAGTTTTGCTGATGACCTCCTCATCTTTGTGGATGGCTCACTAAATTCGGTCCAAAATGTACTCCAAGTCCTCCATGAATTTGAAGCAAGATCAGGGCTGGCTGTGAGTTACCAAAAAACGTCTTTCTTCTCCTCGGGTCTGTCGGATAATGAGGTCAGCCTCATAAGCTTCACGACAGGAATGCAACATGGCTCTCTGCTGGTTAAGTTCCTAGGGGTTCCACTGTGCACAAGGAAACTGTCATTGGCTGATTGTTCTCCGCTGATTCAGCAAGTAAAAGAAAGAATTACCTCTTGGAGTGCTAGAAGCCTGTCGTTCGCAGGTCGGCTTCAGTTGTTGCAAACTGTTATTGCAGGTATCATGACTTTCTGGTGCTCAGCCTTCGTTTTACCTAAAGCATGCATAAAGAAGATAAATTCAATGTGTGGAATGTATTTGTGGAATGGGAGTGTAGAAGGACACCATTCGGCTAGGGTGGCATGGTCTACGGTGACTACTACCAAAGAATAAGGGGGAATTGGCCTAAAAGACTTGTTACTGTGGAATAAAGCATGCATTCTTAAACTGATATGGTTATTGTTCTTTAGGGCGGGGTCGATTTGGGTTGCTTGGTACAAAAATGAGGTTCTTAAAGGCTGCCTTAATAACTACTAGACTTTAAAGACAAGTCAAAGGAACTCATGGCTTGCTAACAAACTGATTAAGGAGAGAGATGTGGTGTTTACCTGGATAAAGAGAAGCGTGAGGAATGGTGAAACAACTAGATTCTGGTCGGACAATTGGTCTCCACATGGTCCAGTAGATATTTTTCTTCGTGGACGAGAAGGATCAAACCTGGGGATCCATAAAACGGCTGTTCTGGCTGATCTGTACAACTCGGGGTCATGGACATTACCTCCTGCCCGGTCTGAAAACCTTGTTGCTCTGCAAACGTACATGACTACATTGGAGTTAGTAGAGGGGGATGACTACTACAAATGGGAGCTTCCTGGTACTAGAGGATCGAACTACTCAACAAGAAATGTTTATGACCTCTTAAAAGGAGATAGAGTGGTTCTTCCATGGACGAAGCTAGCTTGGATAAAAGGTGGAATTCCAAAACACTGCTTCCTAACTTGGCTAATGCTTCTTAACAGAATCCCAGCGCGTGATAGGTTATTGAGTTGGGGCATAAACTCGGATCCAGCTTGCCTTCTCTGCAACAGTGAGCCGGGATCTCGTGATCACTTGTATTTTAACTGCAACTACAGTTGGAGTTTGTGGACCAGACTCGCAGACAGATGTGAGATCGCACCTATACGGGAATGGGAGAATCAATTAAATGCTTTGCAAGGAAATTTGGGAAGCAAAGATAAATGAAGACTTGCTTTACTGGTGTGGCAGTGTGCGATTCATACCTTATGGACTGAGAGAAATAGTAGGTTGCATCGATCCAACTTCAAAGGTGTCGATTCTTTGTTGACTCTTGTAGATCGGACCATCAGAAACAGGATTTCGAGCCTCCAAGATGTTAACATGGAATGTTTATCACGGATGATGCAACTGTGGTTGATGAGGGACTAACAAAAAGGAATTGGTACCATTCGGTGATTGAGTGGATGGTATTGTCAGTTGATGGTAGCGATTTGGAAAATATGAAACGACTGGGATTCGTCTCTCCTTCACGACTCTAAACAAGAGAAAGCTCTTCTCCTCTCACTGTTTATTTTTACTTCTGGTTCAATATTGATCCTTGTTGGGTTCTAAACTATGGGCTAAGGCCTGTTCAAAGAGTACTTGCTCTACTATGCCTAGGCTGGGCTGTAAAACTCTTACATTTCTCTTGCTTTATAATTGAAAACCCTTGTTACAAAAAAAAAAGATTGGTCATATTTTTTTATGTGTTATTTTTTTGGTCGGCACATCGATAGAGTTAAGAATTATACACCTGAAGCACACATGCCCGGCTCAAAGTAGAAATGGACCCTATGCTCTATCGATTTTTTTTTTCTAAATTATTTTTGATTATTGAAAATTAGGTGCTTAATTTGCAAACCATTCAAAATTTAGGGGCTTAAAACAGTAAAGAAAAAAATGGGCATCGGGTGCATTTGCACTGTGAACACACCCATAAATAGGCCTGGACAAAAAAACCGAAACCAAAGAACCGAACCAGAACCGATCAAAAATTTCGGTTCGGTTCCGGTTCCGATTCCGGCCAAAATACTCATTGTGTATTGAAATTATGGAACCACGGGTACCGGTTCAGTTTCGGGTATTACCCGGGAACCGATAAGAGGAACCTATTACCCGAATATACATATACATATACATTTATATATGTAGTATATGATTTTTTAGCATTTCGTGTATTTTTTTAGTTTTTCTGATATTTTTTATTTTATCGGGTAAATTGTTTTCTTACATTTCGAGTATTTTTGACATATAGGATAATTTTTTATATTTTGGATATTTTTTGACATATTGGATAATTTTGCTTTATATTTCGGGTATTTTCTGACATATCATGTAATTTTTCTTATATTTTGAGTATTTTTGACATATTAGGTATAAAATACCCGAAACCGATAAGAACCGAATTTTCTGGGTATTATCCGGTTCTTTCACCTATGTACCTGAACCGATCCGGAACCGATGGGAATCGAACCGGAACCGAATCGAAAAAAATAAATACCCAATAAATCTTAAACTTCCGTACCCGAAATACTTGGAACCGATCGGCTCCTACCCGGAACCGAATAGCCAATATCCCATGCCTACACATAAAGCCGGACCTCAAGCACAAACAATGGGTTAAGAGATCCTTCCACTTTCTTGAGTTTGTGTTTAGTTGGTGTTTGAATGCTCCGAGTTTTCATGGGAAAGCATTCAATGATGGATGGAAACGGATTAAAACAATACTTAAAATAAGCCACAAATGGTTTACTCAAAACCAAATGATTGGTTATGATGAAGAAGAAAAAGAGACTCTCATGAAAGAATCTCTCACAATTAGTTTAACATGGCATATATCTAAATAATTGCCAATTTTATACATATTCTTTTATCATCACTTTTCTCAGATCTAACTACAATTTTTTTTTTATGTTTCTTGGTCAAGTCATTCAAAAGAAACAATTATCATTTTAACATAAAACGTAACGAGATCAAACTCAAGATATATATTGCGGGGAGATTAATATAAATAACAAAAACTTGTGTACAACAAAATTGTAACTTAGGTTGCACGACATAACCAATAATAGTTTGGATTTTATGTTGACATTATGAACAGTAAGTCCTTCCAGCACCTTGTGCAGTTGTAGGCTTAAAACCAAATAAAGACAAAAAGAACTTTTTGTCCAAAAAATAATCAAAAACGCATTTTTAACCAAGGAACACTATTTACTACATACCAAATAATTCCACGATAAATTAAAGCAGATTACCGCAACCAGAGTTGGAGTTAGGCACATTTTTTAATTTTTTTGAATGGGTCCCCACTTCTCAAGGACTCCATAAAAAAGTTTGTATATATATTGTAAATATATAAAAACGAAAAATATAATATATTATTAAATGTAAAAAAACTGTTTATATATAAAGATACAGATTCTATTTGTGTTGTTTTTCTTCTTATTTTATAATAAATACTGCTTTTTATATTATTAAAATATAATTTTGAAAATATTTTAGAATAGGGTTCCCAAATTTCTAGCTTTGACTCTGACCGCAACAGAACATCACCCAAAACTGTTATATTCAGATCAGTTTGAGGATACAAGATAAGAACTATGGGTGATTCAAAAGTTGTTCTGCAAAAAACAGGATTTAAGGACAAAAAAGATATTGAAACATAGGCAAGACTTGAATTCTTTGAACCACAAACCAAAGAATACATAAGAATATATGTATATTTTTTTCCTAGTAAAAAGTCTCACAAATTGATAAACCAGTAACAAATCAAATGAAACTTACCTTATATGTATTGGCAATTACTCTATGCCTATCATGTGCAATTGAGAAACTAAGAGTTCTTCTTCTTGTTTATCTCTACTTATTATAGTTCCGTGCCAACAATTTTTTTTCGTAGCTTTGTTGTAACTTCAAACACCCACGTACCTTCTCCAGTTGTCAAATGTCTTCATTACCTCTTTTCCCCAGTAATCTTCTAGTAGCTCCTCTCTTTTGTTTAGAAGAATTGAGTAAAGCCGCCGAGAAGGAAGCTCCCAGTTGTTGATCATAAACCTTCTCAACAAGTGCTGGACAACATAATTTCCATACTCATGTTTGACCTAAGTATCCAACCATGGATCCAACTCATAGGCAATAGAGAGACAACAATGACGGCCAGCTTTGTCAAAGCATGATTTGACAACAAAGTTGCCAAACTTATGAAATGAAAGGATCCTGAATTTTTCAGCAAGTTTTCTTGTCAACTGAGGACACATAAGGGTTTGTAGCAGCCTATTTCTGCAATGAGAAAACAAAAATTGTGAATAAAAAAGAAGAAACAAAGAGAACATGTAGACGTGAGCATTAAGTACCCGTTTCTGTTAAGACCAGCTCTCCAGAAGTTTCCATCTAATAAAGAAACAAGACACTGCTTGGTTCAATCACATTAAATGAAGAATGAGAGGTTCAGATTTCCAAAATCATTGTTTGCCAAATGCACAAAGTTTTGTGCGGCTTCAACAACTAATGGTTGCAAAAAGATGACGAAAATTAAGCATCATACAAGCAAGCAAACAAGTAATAACTTAATGCTTACCTCAATCTCAACATAGGTGTAAGAGTTGAAGAGATCTTCCAGAAAATGCTTGAGATTATCAGAGTAGATGAAGAGTTGGATGAAGATTTGGCCTTAAGATGTTGAGGAGCTGGAAGGTAAATGAAACAAAACACAGTTACATATTGACAAATTATTAGTTGATTATATCAAAATATAACTAACTATTTCTTCTATTTTATAATTTCAATGTTCGTCTTATTATGAGCAATACCAACACTTAAAAACATTTCTATTTCAATTCATTGATGGCGGGTAAGAAGTCCATGTCGTTTGATACTATTATAGCAACATGCGGTTTGTGTAATGACAATAGTTGGTCTCCCATCCAATTGATAAAGCTGGTTATTATCTTTTTATCTGTTGAATCCTTGTTTTTTTTATTCGTTGGTAAATTCATACCGTCATTGGCGTTGAGAACATGCTAAATCTTCACAATTCTGTTTACAAGCTCAGTAAACTTTTCTTGAGTGAACTGCTTAGCAATTCCATATGCACAAATTGTGTACTTACCGGTATATTGATGTTTTTTAGGAAATTACTTATTTCTGAAGTAATAGTTTATGCATCCCAGTTAGATGGTAACACAAGATTCTCGAAATCCCAGAAGATGGCGATGTTTACCACTTGGAAATCAATCATTTGCTCATCATCTAATCTCATGTATTCTAAGAGCTTGATTATGTCCAAAATATTTCTCATAACAACATCTGAGAAAAAAATGTTATGATCAGTAAAAAGATAATTTTAAGAAGTTAAGATGAGGGAAATAAGTTTAGATGAGTTCTTTTACATGGATGATTGTCTTTTTTTGTTAATGTTCCAATCATTGCATGGCTAACTCAATTTGTTTGGCCAATGGCTCTTATGGTTTCAGAAAAGGTGTTATTCTTATTTCTCTTTTTATTGTTGGGAGATTTCTGCCTAGAATTGTGGATTTGAAACGTTACAGTCAAATGAATGTCTATACGCTTTTTGGTAGCGTCTATGTGGAGTATGGGAAGCTAAATGGAGGATTGTAGACTGCAAACATCCTAAGTATAAGTTGAGAAAATGGATAAAGATTGTGACAGAAACTATGGCACTCCATAATTTTATATGCGACTCACATCACGAGGACTGTGATTTTGTACATTGGGAATCAGCGAAAGAGTATGAACATCATGGTGATAACATGTATACCAAGTGATAGAAAATGATGGTCATTTCCATACATACCGACTGGTGATATTGCGATGGAGGCTTTAGATGATTCTATAACCTAGGAGTTAGCGAGAGGACGTGGAGTTCCATATTAGTATTTTATTTGTCAATTAGTCTTTATATCATTCTGTATTAAAATGATTTGAGATTTATTTTGATTTTATGTATTAAAACGCTTGCTAGTAATGTGTTTCTAGATATTATTTGTTTTGTTTTAATTTTTTTTTATAATTTTGTGTTATTTGTGAGATCAAAGATTCACACCAAGGAATTTGTATTCATGGATTTGGACTTTGTATATAAAATGATATAGATTTCCTATGAATCAAAGATGTATATTATGATTGAACTTCGAGGTCGAATTAACACAATCGAAAGAAGAATACAAAGAGAGGTTTTGAGCTATTCTAGTCGAAGTGTTCTTGTTTTTTTGTTGACATCCTTCGAATGAATATCTACTTCTCCTTAAATAGCCTTGAGCCCTCGACCTTCTTGTTCCGATCCTTCGGCCTCCCGTCAGTAATGATCTCCTAGATTCGCGGGAGTCGTTCTGACTAGTGACGACCCGGTCATTCTTTCTCGACATCATCTTCTATCGAGCTCGAGCTCGATCATCCGTTGACTTGAACCGTTTGGGCCTTAACTGAATTTATAATCGAATGGCCTATGGGCCATGATCGAACTCGTCTGATGGTTAATGAATTGACCTTGCGATTGTGGGCCTCTAGCTTTATGTTTTATGGGCCGGATTTCCAAGAGGGAAATCCAGTACCAACAATAGCCCCTAGCCAATTAATTTGACGAGTCGAGATTAATGGGCGGTGGACCTTCTCGGGAGAACGCTCGTGCCTCGAGCGCCGATGCCCTAATGATTATTCTTGCTTCGACCGTAGATCTTGTTTTGATCAAACGGTTGGGATAAAGTGTGTGGATCCACTCAATTGATTCGTAGTGCGTTGGCGGCTTCGAAGAGTAATTAATCAAAAAAATTGTTATCTACTGTCGATATGGTCGACTGTTAACGGTTGAGATCTTAAGATTATGATGAATCTTATCGACCTCGATTTCGCTGATGTGACTTGATTACCAGCCGCTCGTTTGTAACCGTCGATCTCAGACCGATGGCTGAGATTGCGAGAATATGAAAGATCTCCAACATCTCGATCTCCTCGTCAGCGATAACAATCATTACGAATTTGAAATCGAACAGTTGAGATCTTAGGATGTGAAAGATCCCGTCGATATCGAGGGAGAGCAAACACGAGTTGGCTTTAAATGGAAGTTAGCTTTGCATGATTCCCTTTATTGCTCGCACCACAAATCAACAAGGTAACTCCTTTTCTCTTATTTTGGCTTTTCTCTCTCGCTCTAGTTTTCTTTAGAACTCTAAGGTTTTCGAATCCTTCTCTCTAGAACTTCTTCTCCTCTATTCTTTTTCTTTATTCTGATACACCATTTCCCATGGCTCCGAGAAACGCAACAGGAGCGAGCACTTCTCAGCCGGCGGAGCCGTTCGGCCCGCACCCTCGGTCCTCCTTGAATTTGGGGAATCTCCAGAGGCTGAGAACGAAGTTCCGGATCACAGTTGGAGTGGTGATGGTGATTCCGCTTTCGGCGAAATCGCTGGAGAACGTCGGGGAAGGCTATTCCTGCGCTACCTACGCTTATTTCGATAAGTGGGGGCTTTTCTTTCCGATCCCTTGCCTTCTTTGTTGGGTCTTGGCCCAGCTGCAACTCACGTTCCCTCCAATTTTTATCCGGTATGTTATCAGACTCGGTGCCAGGGCCGCTGAGGAGGGGATTGAGTTCGGGGCCGAGGAACACATGAGAGTTTTCTCGGTCAAACACAACGTCCGGGCTCCAGGAACTTATTACCTTTCTCCCCGTTTCGGGAAAGGTCTCGAGGAAATCCCCAACAGAGACATATGGCGGGATCGTTACTTCTTTTTCAAGATCAATAACCATTTGGTCGGAGATTTTGACTTTTCCGTCGTACCGACGTGATGAGCCACCTGCGTCGGTTAGACTTTAAAGCAGTCGTCTTGTTTAGATAAGAAGTCGGGATGTGGCTAACCCATTTTTTTATTTTGTTTTGTAAGAGCTCATGAGTCGCTTTCTCTGAACCCTATCACATAAAGCATGATAGCTCGTCCTTGGAGAGGAGACATCCGTTGGACCCACTTTACAGACGAGCATATTCGAGCTGTTATAGGCCCTAAGGCCCGTCGACCTGCTTAGGATCGAGCCGCTTTGGAGAAGGCTCTCGCAGACCAGGAGTACGACACTAAGGTCGCAGTCTATAAGGCGGGGAAGGAGCTCAACGACCAGTACCTTGCGATCCTGGAGGGGATCAAGGACAAGAGCGACAAGAGGAAGGTCGGGACTAGCGCCGAGATCCGCCTTCAGGAGGCCCTGGCTAATATCGAGCTTATTGCTGAGATCGCGGCTGGCGAGATGAACATGACCGAAGATGTCCTGAGGCTGGCTGAGAAGAAGAGAATCGTGACCGAGGAATTGAACGTTGCGGTTGCTTCTAACTTCAGAATTTGCAAGCTCAACCTTCCGGCAAATTCCGAAGACTCGGTCGTGCTGGTGAATCCTCGAGATCAGGCCGCTCCCCGTCTTGACCAATATGGGTTGAATCCCTGAAGGGAGACTAGGCTTAGCTCAAGAGTGAGCGACGAGGTCGAGGGTCTGGTTACCGAGGATGCGGCCATGGTGGATGAGATGATGGGGGACCGAGCTGATGCCTCGGTTTAAAATTTCTAAGTGTTTTGTTGTTGGCTGAAAGGGCTTTTTAATTTTTTTTTTGAACTCTTGTTGCCCGAGGGGGCATTTTAATGTTTTGGTGTTGCCCTTTATGGGCTTTTGAGGACATCATGTCCTCTCTTTTTCTTTATGAACTGCTTTTCTTGTCTTTCATGCCTTAGTCGTTTTTGGCATAAAATCAATTGTCATGGTAACTCGAGCCTCTATAGGGATCGAGGTAAACAACATAGCTTGAATTTCCTTTAGAAAGAATTTTCTAAGCGAACAAATGTCAAACCTGAGCTAAAAATCAAGATGACTCGAGGCGTAAGTGTTGGGATGGTGTCCTGAAATCACACTTGTACTCACTCCTGATGATAGTTGTGTGTCGAGATCAGACATTCGTATAATACTGGGTGGTTGCAATGTTTTGCTAGAAGCCTCTTGCAGTCTGTAAGTTGTAGACTTACTGCCAGTATTATATGATCCTATAGGGTCACACACCTAAGCAAACTGGAAGCATGAAAGTGGGAATGATCATTATGGTAATGATCATGCTTATGTGTATTGGATACACATTTACATAGAGTTTTACAATGTGTGTGTCGATCGATGCATGAGTGCGTCGATCGATGCAGGCTTTTCGTGGAGGTGTGTCGATCGACACAGTAAGTGTGTCGATCGTTGCACATCGGGTTCCGAAACTGATGTTTCGGATTAATGACGTAACCGAGCCGGGATTGTCCGACGGTTTAGTGATGTCATTTCCAGGTCAATATATAAGGTCTTATATGGTCGACCTGAACCCTAGCCGTCTCCTTTTTCTCTGACAGAAAAGCAGAAAGTAAACTCTGAGATCCCACACAATTCGGCACTAGCATCCCGTTGTTCCAGCTTGTGTGCGTGTGTATCTGGTAGAGGCAAGGCGATTGCGTTGCTCCACTGATCTCGTTCACCATCTCAATTCCGCTGCCAGAAAGGTAAGAACGAGGTTGGTTTTTATTCAATATAACAAACCCTAGATCCTAGGAGATCCAACAGTGGTATCAGAGCGTTGTTAGGGTTTAGCTATTGAATCTGATGCAATTAATTCGAAACTTGTCGTTGTTGAATTGAATATTGCATGCTGAAATCGTGTTTTCTCTTGTTAATCTCGGATTTTAAGCCTGTTGAAAAACGATGAAACTGTTGAAATCGCACAGTATCGATCGATGCATCGGATGTGTCGATCGACACGCCGCGAAATAACACGTTAAATTTTAGGGTTTGTCGCAGTGTGTCGATCGATGCAAAGCGTGCGTCGATCGACACAGAGCGAAAACTCGGAAAAAAAAATCTTTTGGGTTGTTCGCATAGCATCGATCGTCACTAAGCTTGTGTCGATCGATGCACAGCGAAAACTCGCACTGTTCCGATCGACGCACTGGGTGCATCGATCGATTCAGTCGGTTGGTTTCGGTTGAATTGGATTGAACCGGAAACCAAATTTGATTGTGGTTTGAGTGTGTCGATCGTTGCAAGTTTGCATCGATCGATACATAACCCGCATACTTAGAAGTTGGACTTCAAGTTGCGAATACCAAATCAATAATGAACCTTAACTTAATAAAACTGAATGTTTTAATTAAATCTATAATTTCTTGGATGTATATAGGATATGCACCAATATTAAATAGTTCCTTTCCTCAACTAAATATCAAGTGATCTTGATGTCTTGCCCGATCTTGTCTACTGTCACGACTCGTGTTGTTGTTGGACATCCTTGGAGTCCTTGGTGTCCACAGCAACATAAGGAATGCAGGTGATCATTGATAGATTTGCAGTGCAACTATTAATGATCACAAGACAGAAGAGATTGGTTTCACTTGACTGGGCTGTCAGAAGTTCTGAGCTCAGAGACATCGGAGTGGATTAAACATAGTTTGTTTTATCCACGACCAGGAGTTGTACATGGTACACTTAGCAATGATTTGCTTACCTAGATGACTAAAATTTGAGTAACGGCGAGTCGCCCACTCGAATTTTAGCAATCTGAGGATCTTGGCTCATTGTATTCATCTGAGGAAACGTAGTTTTGAATACAATGCGAGTTTTTCTTATTAGATAAGAATTCTCATTTCTTGAGATTTATAACTAAAATCTACCTCTTTTGAATTACAGCTATGTCTGTCTCAAATCACATCAACACTTTTTCACTAAGATCCGTCCTTGAGAAGGACAAGTTAAATGGATCTAATTTCTTGGAATGGTATCGGAACCTGAGAATAGTTCTCAGGCAGGAGAACAAGGAATATGTCCTTGAAAGAGTTCTCACCGAGAGGCCACGTTCCAATGCTCCGCAGACAGAAAAGAATGCTTGGGATAAGCATTCAGCGGATGTCAAAGATGTTAATTGTCTAATGCTGGTGACTATGAACTCTGAGCTGCAGAAGCAATATGAGAACGTGTTGTCACCCATTGAGATGATTAACAGCCTGAAAGCTTTGTTTCAGGAGCAAGCTCGCACAGAGAGATACCAGACGGTTAAATCTCTCATGGATTGCAAGCTGGCTAAGGACAGTCCAGTAAGTCCTCATGTCCTTAAAATGATGGGTTACATTGATAACCTGGGGAAACTGGACTGTGCCATTAGTCAGGAGCTAGCTACTGACATGATTTTGCAGTCTTTGCCGTCGTGTTTTGATCAGTTCATCATGAACTACAACATGCAAAACATGACTAAGACATTGGCTGAGTTGCACGGTATGCTGAAGACAGCAGAACCGAATCTCAATAAGGCTACTCCCAGTGTCCTGATGGTACAAGGGGGTAAAAGGTTTAAGAAACCTAAGAAGGATAAGGGAAAGGCCCAGGTTGTCAAGACTGAAAGTCAAGACAAGCCCAAGCCCAAGCCCAAATCCGGGCCTTCTGCTGAGGATAAGTGCAACTACTGCAAGCAGTTGGGGCATTGGAAAAGAGACTGCAAGAAGTTCAAGGAAGATTACAAGAAGCTGAAAAAGACGTATGATGCGTCTGATTCAGGTATTTATGTTATCGAACTTAATGTTATATCTTCTCGTACCGGCTGCGGTGCTCACATTTTTACTGATGTGCAGGCACTAAGAAACAATAGGACGCTGAAGAAAGGACAAGTAGAGCTACGGGTCGGGAATGGAGCTAAGGTTGCTGCACTGGCCGTAGGCACCTACGAGTTGTCCTTACCTTCGGGCATGGTTTTAATTTTAAATAATTGCTACTTTGTACCTGCGATTAGCAGAAACATAATTTCAGTTTCCGTTTTGGATTTGGAAGGTTTTGATTTTGCTGTTAAGAATAAAGTTTGTTCTTTTAATCGTGATGGTACATTTTATGGTAGCGCCCCATTGGATAATGGGTTATATGTATTAGACCAAGAAATGCCTAACTTTAACATAAATACAAAGCGGTTTAAGTCCAATGACGAAAACCCGACTTTCTTATGGCATTGTCGTTTGGGCCATATCAATGAGAAACGCATCCAAAGGCTCCATCGAAATGGGCTTCTGGGCTCATTTGATTTTGAATCATGTGAGAAATGCGAATCTTGCTTGGTGGGCAAAATGGCTAGAGCCCCTTTCAACAAACCAAAATGAAAGGGCCAGTGACTTATTGGGCCTTATTCATACTGATGTATGTGGGCCGATGAGTACTGTTGCCAGAGGAAATTACAAGTACTTCATAACCTTCACTGATGACTTCAGTAGGTATGGCTATGTCTATTTGATGAGACACAAGTCAGAATCCTTTGATAGATTCAAGGAATTCAAGAATGAAGTACATAATCAACTTGGCAAAAGTATCAAAGTTCTGCGATCGGATCGCGGAGGAGAATACTTGAGTCAAGAATTCAACGACTATCTCAGCGAGTGTGGAATTGTTTCACAACTCACTCCTCCTGGAACACCCCAATGGAATGGAGTGTCAGAGAGGAGGAATTGAACCTTGTTGGACATGGTTCGGTCTATGATGAGTCATTCTAATCTTCCATTATCCTTTTGGGGATACGCTCTAGAAACGTCTGCGTTTACACTAAATAGGGTACCATCTAACTCAGTGGAAAAGACACCACATGAAATGTGGACTGGGAATGTTCCTAGTCTGTCTTTCCTGAGGATTTGGGGTTGTGAAGCTTATGTCAAACGTTTAATCTCTGACAAGCTTGCACCCAAATCAGATAAATGCTACTTCGTTGGTTATCCTAGGGAAACCAAGGCATACTACTTTTACAACCAATCTGAGAACAAAGTATTTGTTGCTCGGGACTGTTCTTTTCTTGAGAGGGAGTTTCTCTCTTAGAAAAACAGTGGGAGTAAAGTACATCTTGAAGAAATTCGAGATACACAGGAGACTGCTCAACCTGCTGAGGAAGAGCAGCAGTTGGATCCACAAAGTTCTGTGGAACCGGCGCCTGTGGAGCCTGAAGTTCGCAGATCCGGAAGGATCCGTCACGAACCCGAGAGATACTATGGATTTCTCGTGACCGATTCAAATGATATGATGATCATTGATAGTGACGAACCAGCGACCTTCGCGGAAGCAATTATGGGCCCGGACTCCGAAAAATGGCTTGGAGCCTCTAAGTCCGAAATGGGATCCATGTCAGAAAACCAAGTGTGGTCCTTGGTCGATTTACCTAATGGTGCAAAAGCCATTGAGTGTAAATGGATCTTCAAGAAGAAGATTGACGTGGATGGCAATGTACAGATTTACAAGGCGAGGTTGGTGGCTAAAGGTTTCAAACAAATTCATGGTATCGACTATGATGAAACCTATTCCCCAGTCGCTATGCTTAAATCCATTCGGATTCTTCTAGCAATTGCCGCTCATTATGATTATGAGATTTGGCAAATGGATGTCAAAACCGCATTCCTGAATGGTATTCTGGAAGAGGATGTGTATATGACACAGCCTGAAGGTTTTGTCGATCCCAAGGACGCTGGAAAAGTATGCAAGCTTCATAAATCCATTTATGGATTGAAGCAAGCATCACGGAGTTGGAATCTTCGTTTTGATGAATCAGTTAAACAATTTGGTTTCATCAAGAACGAAGAAGAACCATGTGTTTACAAGAAGACTAGTGGGAGCAAAATTGCGTTTCTTGTACTGTATGTCGATGACATACTCCTCCTCGGTAATGACGTTCTGTTGCTTCAGTCTGTCAAGACTTGGCTTGGAAGTTGTTTTTCCATGAAAGACATGGGAGAAGCCGCGTATATTCTTGGAATCAGAATCTACAGAGATAGATTGAATAGGCTGATTGGATTGTGCCAGGACACTTATATTGATAAGGTGTTGCACAGATTCAGGATGCAAGATTCCAAGAAGGGCTTCATACCGATGTCTCATGGCATGAGTCTCAGCAAGAAGCAGTGTCCGACGACACTTGCTGAGCGAGAGCGCATGAATAGGATTCCTTATGCTTCTGCAATAGGACCTATTATGTATGCCATGCTCTGCACTCGTCCAGATGTAGCTTACGCGTTAAGCATGACGAGTAGATACCAATCTGATCCAGGTGAAGTTCACTGAACAGCTGTCAAGAATATTCTCAAGTATTTGAGACATACTAAGGATAAATTCCTTGTGTATGGAGGAAGTGAAGAACTTGTGGTGAATGGATTCACCGATGCGAGTTTTCAGACAGACAGAGACGATTTCCGATCACAATCTGGATATGTCTTCTGTCTAAATGGCGGTGCAGTGAGCTGGAAGAGCTCTAAGCAGAATACCGTAGCTGATTCCACAACGGAAGTTGAATATGTTGCTGCTTCAGAAGCGGCAAAGGAAGCTGTTTGGATCAAGAATTTCATGACTGAACTTGGTGTGGTTCCTAGTATCTTGGAGCCAGTGGCTTTGTTTTGTGATAACAACGGAGCCATTGCTCAGGCAAAAGAACCAAGGTCACACCAGAAGTCCAAACACGTGGAGAGGAGATATCACCCGATTCGAGATATCGTCAATAGAGGTGATGTGAAGATCAGCCGAGTTCCGACAGACGAGAATGTCGCTGATCCTCTAACTAAGTCACTCCCAAGGCCTAAGCATGAGAGTCATACGACTGCTGTAGGCATTAGAGATCTTAAGATGTAATCTTGATTCTAGTGGGAGTTTTTGGTTTTATTTTAGTTATAATAAGATGCTCTTGTAAACATTCTTTTAGAAGTGTTTAATGAAATTTGATTTCAGCATTATTTATTGTGATCTAAATAATGGTCCCAAAATAAGTTTATGACATATTATAGGTCATCAAGCTGAGGACTTGATCATGAAACCCTATAAGTTAATAAATTATGTTTTGTCCCTAGTCGAGGTTGTAAATTGGGACACTGACAACCGTTAGAGACTAGATTGTGAGGTGACTGTTGGCTAAGTTTCATGGAGCCAATGATATGATTATCGCAGTCAGTCACATAGATATATGTTAGTGAACATATGATCGGACATGACCCGCTAATGAGAAGTCTGCAAGATAGTTATATATGTGTCATAAGAGGTTCTCATTACGACTATGGAGTATAGTCCTTAGACCTGAGTTCATCATGCTTTCTTGCATATGAATTGGTGCATTTTGACTTTGTCAAACGTCGACCCGTAACTGGCGACTATAACGGCACTGTTCAAGTATATCATGAAATGTGCGTTGAAACAGGGATGGAACAAGATGGAATTTGTCCCTCCTGAATAACGGGAGATAAATATCTCAGGGCCTATCGAAGATTGAATACTGAGAGAATGTGTGGCCGCACTCAAACGAACTGTAGTTCAGTTGTTTGTAATGTTCAGTATGAGATCAGGAGTTCGATAAACACGATGTTGGCTTAATAAGGATGACACCAATCTTGCCTTATGCCAAATAGAGATATAGAGACAAAAGGATTACAGGAATTGATGATTCCAGTACAAGTGGGAGATTGTTGGGATGGTGTCCTGAAATCACACTTGTACTCACTCCTGATGATAGTTGTGTGTCGAGATCAGACATTCGTATAATACTGGGTGGTTGCAATGTTTTGCTAGAAGCCTCTTGCAGTCTGTAAGTTGTAGACTTACTGCCAGTATTATATGATCCTATAGGGTCACACACCTAAGCAAACTGGAAGCATGAAAATGGGAATGATCATTATGGTAATGATCATGCTTATGTGTATTGGATACACATTTACATAGAGTTTTACAATGTGTGTGTCGATCGATGCATGAGTGCGTCGATCGATGCAGGCTTTTCGTGGAGGTGTGTCGATCGACACAGTAAGTGTGTCGATCGCTGCACATCGGGTTCCGAAACTGATGTTTCGGATTAATGACGTAACCGAGCCGGGATTGTCCGACGGTTTAGTGATGTCATTTCCAGGTCAATATATAAGGTCTTATATGGTCGACCTGAACCCTAGCCGTCTCCTTTTTCTCTGACAGAAAAGCAGAAAGTAAACTCTGAGATCCCACACAATTCGGCACTAGCATCCCGTTGTTCCAGCTTGTGTGCGTGTGTATCTGGTAGAGGCAAGGCGATTGCGTTGCTCCACTGATCTCGTTCACCATCTCAATTCCGCTGCCAGAAAGGTAAGAACGAGGTTGGTTTTTATTCAATATAACAAACCCTAGATCCTAGGAGATCCAACAGTAAGTCCTTCAAGATATCGTATCTCTACAAGCCTAGCTTGAGCTATCTTGATTTTTCCTCAAGAAAGTTGGAGTGAATTTTTCTAGGTATAACGAACCAAAGTAGTCTTACTTAGATTCTATTTGGGAATACTTTGAAGCGTCATTTGTATGAATACCTCGACGCGTTATTCGCGAGAGCTCGATAATCGACGAGGTCGGGGCTGGATGACTATTTTGCATACGGGCGAGGTGCCCCCAGTTCTTCTGGTCTTTGTAGGTTAGAAGAATTTTTAGAGTTAGGTAAGTTTTGGTTTCAAACTTGTGAGCTGTGTCTAGATCGTTTAGATCGATTATTTTGAAGAGATCGTTTCAGATCTCATGTTTTAGAAGAGATCGATTAGATCACTTTGATTTGAAGAGGCCATTTGAGGTCGCTTATTTTAAAGAGATCATTTTAGATTACTTAATTTTGAAGAGACCATTTCAAGTCGCTTAGTTTGAAGAGATCATTTCAGATCACTTAGTTTGAAGAGATCATTTCAGATTGCTTAATTTTGAAGAGACCATTTCAGGTCGCTTAGTTTGAAGAGATCATATCAGATCGCTTAATTTTGAAGAGATCATTTCAGATCGTTAAATTTTGAAGAGACCATTTCAGGTCTCTTAGTTTGATAAGACCATTTCAGATCGCTTAATTTTAAAGAGACCATTTCCGATCGCTTAGTTTGAAGAGATCATTTCAAATCGTATATTATGAAGATACCATTTCAGGTCACTTGATTGATGAAAGAAGATAATTTTTTTATTAAAGTAATTTTAACTTTACAAAGGTAATAAAAGATCGATCTCGAGTGAGAACTTATTTTGATTTTACAAAGATAAGCTTATTTGACTTCGCTCGAGATTGTAGAACTCAATAAGAGCTTTGTTTAGGGGCTGCGCTCGGGGCGAGCTGCCTACGTACCCTTTTGAGGGGGATCAAGCCATTTCGTAGTTCGATTATGGGGCGTATCTTCAGTAAAAATACTTTTTGAGGTTGATGATATTCCAAGGTCATAGTTCGGGTTTTTGATTTTCTACCGACTAAAGTCGATAGATCACATCCTTAAAGATGTCGGTGACCTGGTATGGACCTTCCCACTTCGCCCCTAACTTTCCAGCATGTTCTTCCTTTTTATGGTCGAACACTTTCCGCAAGACAAGCTCCCCTACCTGAAACCTTCGGGTTTTAATACTGGAATCATAGTAGCGAGCTGCGGCTTGTTGGTGATTCTGGATTCGGGCTAGCGCGAGGTTTCTCCTTTCGTCGACGAAATCGAGCTCGTCAATTATCATCTGATTGTTAAGTTCCTCATGTTGTGGGCATTCGTTTTGGCAAATGCTGGACACATGGATTTCTGCGGGTAGTCACGCCTTGCTACCGTAAGCCATCGAGAATGGAGTCTCGCCGATTGATTTGCGAGGAGTAGTCCGGTAGGCCCAGAGTACGGCTGGGAGTTCATCGCTCCAGCTCGATTTGCACTCGTCGAGTCTTTTCTAGAGATTTTTCATGATCGACTTGTTGGCTGCTTCTGCCAGATCGTTCCCCTGAGGGTAACATGGCGTTGAGTAAGTCATCTTGATGTTCCAAGTTATACATAACGTTTGGAAAATTTTCGATATGAATTGGGGTCTGTTATCAGTGACAAACTCGTGTGGTAGTCTATGGCGGCAAATTATGTCATGCCAGACGAACTCCTTTATATGAACGTCTTTGATTTTATGATAGGACTCTGCTTCGATCCACTTGGTGAAGTAGTTTGTCACGACCAGTAGATGCATGACTCTCTTTTTACCCGATGCGACTAAGGGTCCCACAATATACATTTCCCATCGCATGAACGGGTAAGGCGATGAGATCGAAGAGAGTTTCTCCGATGGTTGGTGGATGATCGGGGTGTGTCTTTGGCACTTGTCATATTTGTTAGAAAAAGACTCGCATTCACAACCGTGGTTGGCCAAAAAAGCATTGCCTTTTGATCCGTATGGCCAGGGCTCGTCCTCCAGATGACTTCCGCATGAACCCTCATGAGCCAGTGTGAAGATTTCTCCTTTGTGACGCAGTACCTCACACTTTGTGCTTTGAGTTTTCGCGCTTCCCATTTGTCTTCGGGGACCTCGCTGTTGATGAAGTACTGAATGATCGGAGTTCTCTAATCTTTTCTAGAATCGGGCTCGGACCCTTGACTAGTGGACACGGTTTGGATGAGACGTCATGCACGTTTTCTACGTAAACAACGTTTCTGGGATCGATGTCATCATCGATCTTGATGACATCGTGAAGTGTTTTCTCATGTAGTGCCTTCTCATCGATATCTCCTTTGTCGGATGGCTAGCCTTCCTTCAAGGTCAGAGCTTTTAATCTATGTCGATGCTTGGTTTCTCGATCCCTTCAACTAGTATGATCCTTTTGAAGTTAGGATCGGATGTTGACGCCAGTGCGGCGAGGGCATCGGCTGCGGTGTTCTCGCCTCGTGAGATTCGTGTTAGATTGAAGAACTCGATCTCATTGGCGAGGCTGTGGACCACTCGCAAGTACGCTTCCATGCATTCGTCTTTGGCTTCGTAGTCGTCATGGTACTGGCTTGTGACCAGTTGGGAATAATTGAAAGCGTCTACTTCCCGAGTTCCTATTGCTATTGCTAGCTTGAGCCCGGCTATCAATGCTTCATATTTGGCTTTGTTGTTTGATGTGGCGAAGCATATCATGAATGATTGTTCCAATACCTCTCCTGTGGGGGATACCAGTTTCACCCTAGCTCCTGACTCTTGCCTTGATGAGGCACCGTCGACGTGAAGCTTCCACCTCTTCGTGTAAGCCGGGTCGAGATCGATGGTAGGTGGGAGTTCAGTTATGAAATCAGCCAATAATTTTACTTTTAAGCATGTTCAAGTTTTAAACTCGATGTCATATTCGCTGAGTTCGATAGCCCATTTAACCAGCCGACATGACTGGCTTAGACTGTGAAGGATAGTCCTTAATGGTTGGGAGGTCATGACAATGATTGAGTGTGATTGGACGTATGGTCGAAGCTTTCTAGCCGATGTGACCAACGCTAATGCAAGTTTTTCCATCACGGAGTATCTTGTTTGAGCATCGATTAGAGTCTTCCTGATATGATACACTGGTCGTTGGTCATTTTATTCCTAGCGAACCATGACTCCGCTTATTGCTGTCGGAGAGACAGCTAAGTAGAGGTAAAGGAGTTCCCCTTATACTGATTTCGCCAATATCTCTGGTTCGCTTAGATACGTTTTGAGCTGGGGTGAACGCCTCTTCGCACTTTTCGCCCCAAAGGAATTTTTTGATCGCTTTGAGGAGATGGTAGAAGGGTAGACATTTGTAAGTCGACCTCAATATGAAGCGATCCAGAGCAGCTATTTTGCCATTCAAACGCTGAACTTCTCGCGTCGTCTTGGGAGATTGCATTTCTTAGAACATCGCGATCTGTTTGGGGTTTATTTCGATCCCTCTTCCGGTTACCAAGTAACACATGAATTCTCCCGATGGGACCCCGAAGGTGCACTTCGCTGGAATGAGTTTCATCCCGTATTTGTTGAGAATGATGAAGCATTCTTTTAGTTGTGGGATGTGGTCCTCGCACCTGGAAGATTTGACCAACATGTCATCGATGTAGACTTTCATAGTTTTACAAAGTAGTCATGACAACATCTTGTTAACGAGACGTTGGTAGGTGGCTCATGCGTTCTTCAGCCCGAAAGGCATGACTTTGTAGCACTATGTGCCTCGATTAGTTATGAACAAGGTCTTTTCTTGGTCCTCGAGGTTCATCAGTATCTGATTATACCCAGAGAAGGCATCCATAAAGGATTGCAATTGGTTGTCAGCGGTGGCCTCAACAAATCGGTCTATGTGTGGGAGAGGAAAATTGTCTTTTGGACATGCCTTATTGAGGTCTGTAAACTCGACGCCGACTCTCCACTTCCCATTCTTTTTCTTGACCACTACCGGTTTCGCGAGCCATTCGGGGTAATTCACCTCTCTGATCGATCCGATTTTTAGCAGGCGGTCGACCTCGTCATTGACGGCTTGGGCTCCCTCTGGGAAAAGTTTACGATGCTTTTGCCTGACCGGTTTGTAAGTCAGGTCGACATTTAGCTCGTGACTGGTTACGTCGATGTTGATGACTTTCATGTCCGCTGAGGACCATTCAAAAGATTCGACGTTCTGTTTGAGAAAAGAGATCAGTTCATTTTAACCGATTCTGATAGGTCGACTATGATGCCGACGAGTCTCTTGGGATGAGCTTCGTATATGCATACTTGAATTATAAAGCCCTTTGGGGGTCCTCTTTGGCTAGGGTTATTAGACTTTTTAGTTCACATTTTTGCGAGCTTCTACTCTTTTTGTAATTGCTATGCGTGAGATTTTTCAATCTGTTTGTACTCGTTCATGTAGCAATTCATGGAAGTCTTTTGGCTTTCGTACACCGTTTTTACTCCTTTCGTAGTTGGGAATTTGATGCATTGGTGGTAGGTCAACGGTACGGCTTTCATATCGCAAATCGAGGGTCAACCTAGAATGGCGTTATAGGGAGCTTGTCGATCTACCACGATGAACTCTGTCATTCTTCGAACTCCTCTAACTACTACTGGGGGGAAGATAGAGCCCATTGAGTATGTTGTTTCGCCAGACTAGGGGTGTCTGTCCTTCTACGATCTCGGAGTTTTCAAACTCCATATTGTTAAATGCGTCGTAGAAGAGGACGTCTACCGAGCTTCCTGTGTCGATCATTATTCTTGAGAGTTCGACATCCCCGACTACTAAGCACATGAGGAGTGCATCGTCATGTGGCTCGTCGAGGTCGAGTGTCTCGCTCTCGTAGAAAGTGATCTCGTATTCTGGATCTTGCATTGGGATCTTCTACCGTTTGTCGGTCTCGACTCTTCTTTGGAGGGCTTTGATTGAATTAATCGAGTCTCGGCATAGCTTGGAGCCACCAAAGATAAAGTCAACTCGTTTTGGGGGTATAGCCCCTACCCCCCCCCCCTCCCCCGAAAAGACGAGGGAGATTGATTCGTGAGCGTAGACTTTTCATAGGAGCGGGAGGCGGGGATAAAGATGACCTCGACTCGTTTTCGTGATCCTTGGGGGAGATCTTCGGGAGATCCTACCTCCTTACATCGTTCTCGTTTATTCTGAGAAGGCTTTTTAGTGTTTGAATCTTTGTTCGATTTAGTTTCCTTTTTGTCAGAGGGATTTTCCTCCTCGATTTCGGATTCTTGGTTATTATCGGACTCTCGTTTTGGACTTTGACTTTTGCTCGAGTGTATCACTCTTCCGTCGAATGACCTCTTTTGTTGTGAAAGTCGCATAATTTTTCTTTGTCGAACTCGAGTTTTCTCGAGCTCTTCGTGCTCTCGACTATGTTAATGGTCACTGATTTACGAGATTGTTTTTGGTGTTTGAGTTCTGTGAGCCTAACTAGTTCTTTTCTTTTCAGTGTTTTTCTCTGAGGGCCGTAGTTTCGTCCTCGAAGCGAGCGAAAGACGATGCATGATGAAGAGCATCATCTAGTGTTAGGTGCCGCGCTTGTGGCCATATGAACTTTCGAGCTTAGGCTCATGAACTGGGTGTTGGCTTGCTCGATATATTGCCTTAGAATATCGTGTTCGTCACTGCGAACTGTGTTTGTGGCTGAGTTGACGGTTTCCCGGGGAAGATCGGGTCGATTAGATCGATTGTTGGAATCGGTCTTGTCTGGTCAACTTGAGGCGTTTGGAGTGGTATCAGACTTGATCCGATGGGGTATCTAGAAGCAAAGGCTGAGCCTCCGAGCTGCCTCGGCATATTGCCAGAATTGTTCAGCAAGGGGGGAGGCCCAAGTAGTGGTCGATATGTTGATCTGCTTGGATTTGCGACCATAGAGCTCGAACTAAATGGAGTCGGCGTTGCCGTAGGGGTTGTTATAGGGCGAAAACCGCTATTCGACGTGCCAGCGATGTTTCCCGATGTTCCGAAAGGTGATATCACCTGAGAGAAGTCCATACGTGTCCGAGGCAGAGGACTTATGGATTTGGCTAGCGAGCTCTTCGACACGGGAGTTAATGCGCCATTCTTGTTCATCGAGTTGTGCAGCTAGGGCACGATTGGTAATTTCTTGGTCCCAGGCGTTAGCCTCATTACTTCTCGTTCAACTTACCAATAAGGTAAGCATTGAACGGATCTCGAGGAGGTCGTCTGGACTTTGTCGCAGAGGCGCATGAGGCTCTGGCGGGCTGGGTCTGAGTGTTCCAAATCCGCCTCCTGGTGCTGAGGCAGAAGTCGAATCACTCCTCATCCATACCCAGTTCCTGCTTGGATCGTTGGTTCATGACAAAACGTTTGTCGGAGTCTGACTCGTTGTGATTGTTTGAGCGACTGAGCCAGATGGTGCCGAAGTCGTGGAGACAGAGGTTGAGATCGTCAGCACGCCATCGGTTTCACCTGTGATACTTACCCCGGCGATGTTCTGAGTAGCGTTTCCGACCATCTTCGGGTGGTCGACTGATGGAGTGGCGGTTGGAGAGCCAGATTGGTCGGGATTCATCTCGATCTATCGAATCCTAGATCTGATTCTTAAGATAGGAAAACTATAGATTGTCCCCACAGTCGGCGTCAAATGTGAGATCGAATATTTACACCAATGAATTTGTATTTGTGGATTTGGACTTTGTATATAAAATGATATAGATTTCCTATGAATCAAATATGTATATTAAGATTGAATGTCGAGATCGAATTAACACAATCAAAAGAAGAATACAAAGAGAGGTTTTGAGTTATTCTAGTCGAAGTAGTCTTGGTTTTTTTGTTGGCCCCCTTCGAATGAATATCTACTTCTCCTTAAATTGCCTCGAGCCCTCGACCTTCTTGTTCCGATCCTTCGGCCTCCCGTCAGTAACGATCTCCTAGATTCGTGAGAGTCGTTCTGACTGGCGACGACCCGGTTATTCTTTCTCGACATCATCTTCTATCGAGCTCGAGCTCGATCATTCGTTGACTTGAACCGTTTGGGCATTAGATGACTTTATAATCGAATGGGCTTTGGGCCATGATCGAACTCGTCTACTGGTTAATGAATTGACCTTGAGATTGTGAGCCTCTAGCTTTATGTTTTATGAGCCAGATTTCCAAGAGAGAAATCCTGTACCAACATTATTGAAATATTTTTAGTTTTTTATGCAGAGAAAAAAACGGTTAAAAAAATGCTTCTCTCACTTTGGTAGACGAGAGAAGGCATGATATAGCAGTACAACTTTTATGAAATTTAGAGATCATTTGGTAAATATGATAATGGACTAGGTTTGCTAGTGATCTAGAAACCAGTGTAGTTAGTGTTAGAATTTAAGAGAATAAAGATAGAGATTTGTAGAATCAACAAAACATAAGAGAAAGGATTAGAGAGAGTTTGAGAGAGTAAGAACAAGAGAGAGATTGGAGAGAGAATGAGTTTCCTTAGATTTAAAATTCAAAATCAGAAGTTACAATATATAGGAGAGCTCTTAGACTAATCTAGCTTACAAGAGAAGCTAATCTAAAGTATTTTGAAGTGACAAGACTGTTTTTACTGTTCATCCGTGAATACCATCCACGGATTCTTCATGGATATATCGGTTACTCCTCGTAGAATCCATGTGGACTGATAGTATTTAAGCTATCCATCTCTGGTCATTAGAACTTCATCTCAATAGATATCTCATGATCAATACTCCCCCTCAAGTTTAGACTTTGGAATCACCCTAAAGGCTAAGCTTGGAATGATCATGGCAACACCTCATTAAAAACCTTAATATGGAAAACCACTTGGGACAAAACCACATCAAGGGAAAAAGAGTATGCTGCTCATGAATCAGGAGAGTTCTAATCATGAATGGATACAAGTCCTAGTTTGCTAAAGATGTGATCGCAAACCTTGAGACTTGCAGCTTTGGTGAAGATGTCTGCTAACTGATCTTTACTTCTTGTATAGCAGGGTAAGACAGTTCCATCTTCAATCTTCTTCCTGACCTTGTGACAATCAATTTCTATGTGTTTAGTCCTTTCATGGAACACCGAGTTTGTGGCTATATGGATTGCAGCCTGATTGTCACAATGGAAGGTAATGAGACTTGATTTCTCAATGTCAAAGTCTTAAGGAGAGCCTTCAGCCATGTCA
Source organism: Orychophragmus violaceus (assembly GCA_030180135.1). NCBI lineage: Eukaryota > Viridiplantae > Streptophyta > Magnoliopsida > Brassicales > Brassicaceae > Orychophragmus > Orychophragmus violaceus. Next base: position 10,309,047 of record CM058234.1, on the reverse strand, counting down.
ACTCGTTTGTGAGTTTCCTCATTGCTCTATACTCAGCTTCAGCACTTGAGCAAGAAACAACCTTATGCTTCTTGGTTTTCCAAGTCACTAAGTTTCCTCCAATAAAGGTGCAATAACCGGTTGTGGATCTCCTATCGCTCTTATCACCAGCTCAATCTGCATCACAATACCCAACAATCTCAGTGCTGTCATTCTTACCCTTCCAAATACCTTGTCCTTGAGAGCCCTTGAGATATCTGAGTATCCTTTCTATCATACTCCAGTGGTAGACAATAGGTGTTTGCATATGTTGGCTGACTTGATTCACAGCAATGAAGGAATTTCTAGGCAGTTTCTAATCATATTAGGCAACCCTAGGGTAAATTCCAAGCCTAGGATCTAGGATTCATGCTTAGAGTCGAATCTACATTCCCAGATCTCGAATATACCTGGATGATTTGCAGCGGAAGATGATTAGGTATTCGAGATTCACGAGCGCCTCAAGTGCTGCGCCTCTACTGGTATCCACACGCACACAAACTGGAATCCGCCGGGATGCTAGTGCCGGGAGATCGGATCTCTTAGGATTAGTCTGTTTCTAAGAGGTGGCTGCGATTAGACTAAAACCTTGTGTTCCGAGTCGTGCTATATCACATATATATAGACCTGGGAAAACCTAATTAATCACCGAACCAACCGAGATTAATTAAGTCATTAAACCGAAACGATATTTCGATCTGCGCCTTTCATCGATCGACACAACACTTGTGTCGATCGACACACTCTCAAAAACATGTATATTAATGTGTATCAAATACACATTTGATCATTACATTAATGATCATTCCCACATGAAGTACATCCAGTTTGCTTAGGTGTGTGACCTTGTAGGTTCATATAATACTAGTAATGAGTTTACAACTCACATATCACAAGTGGTTTCTAGCAAAACATTATGACCATCTAGTATTGTATGAATGTCTAATCTCGGCAACACAACTATCCCTATTGTGATTACAAGTGTGATTTCAGGACATTTCCAACAATCTCCCACTTGTACTGGAATCATCTATTCCCATAATCCCTTTGTCTCTATATCTCGATCTGGCATAAGACAAGATCTATGTCATCCTTATTAAGCCAAGATCATGTTCATCGAACTCCGATTTATACTGACAAGAAAAATGACTGATAATCACCTTGTTTGAGTGTGGCCACACATTTCTCAGTATCAAATCTTCGATGGACCCTGAGATATTTATCTCCTGTTATATAGGAGGGACAAATCCCATCTTGTTCCATCCCTGTTTCTTCACACACTTCATGATACTCCCAATCAATGCCTTTATAATCACCAGTTACGGCTGACGTTTGACAAAGTTAAAGCGGACCAATTCACATGTAATAAAACATGATGAACTCAGGTCTAAGGACTATACTCTATAGTCGTAATGAAAACTCTCATGACACTTATATAACTATCCTGTTGAGTTCTCATTAGCGGGTCAGGTCTGATCATGTGTTCTCCAACACATATCCATGTGATTGACTTTAATACTCTTATTAATGACTCCATGAAACTCAGTCATCAGTCACCTCACATACTAGTCTCACGCGGTTGTTAATGTCCCACTTTAACAACCTTGACCAGGGACTAACATAATTTATGTCATTTATCATTTATTGGGTTTCACGATCAAGTCACATACTTGATGACCTATAAAATGTCATAAATTACTTTGGGTCTATTATTTAATAACCATAATTAAATAATACTGATGTCAGATTTCATTAACATAATCATATTATGTTTATAGGACCATCATATCATAACTAAAATCAACAACAACAACTTATACTATAATTAAGATCACATCTTAAGACATCTAATGCCTTTAGCAGTATTCTGACCCTCATTCGCTCTTGCTCAACGTGTGTCGAAGGACACTGCGTCTTGCTAAGAGTAATGCCAAGAGTCATTGGCATGAAGCCCTTCTTGGAAACATGCATACTGGACCTGTGCAAGACCTTATCACCATAAGTATCTTGACACAATCCAATTATCTTGTCCAATCTATCTCTATAGATTATTATTCCAAGAATGTATGCGGCTTCTCCCATATTTTTCATCGAAAAAAAACTTTCGAGTCAAGTCTTAACAGACTAAAATAATGGAACTTCATTTCCGAGAAGCAGTATGTTATCAACATACAATACTAGAAATGCAAATGCGCTCCCACTAGTCCTCTTGTAAACACATGGTTCATGTTCGTTCCTGACGAAGTCAAAACTTTTGACTGCTTCATCAAAACAAAGATTCCAACTCCGAGATGCTTGCTTCAATCCATAAATGGATCGATGAAGCTTGCATACCTTCCTAGCAGTATTAGGATCAATGAAAAACTTCAAGTTGTGTCATGTACACATCCTCTTCCAGAATTCCATTAAGGAAAACTTTTTCACATCCATCTGCCCGTCCTCATAATCATAATGAGCGGCAGTTGCTAAGAGAATCCGAATGGACTTAAGCATAGTGACTGGGGAATAGGTTTCTTCATAGTCAATACCATGAATTTGTCTGAAACCTTTTGCCACCAACCTAGCTTTGTATATAAGAATATTACCATTTTCGGAGTCAGGGCTCATCATTGCTTCTTCAAAATTCGCAGGCCCGTCACTTTCAATGATCAACAGATCATGGCAATTGGTCACGAGAAATCCACATTTCTCGGGTTCGTGACGGATCCTTTTGGATCTGCGAGCTTCAGTTTTGTGTAAAAGTCGTGCATATATCTTATATATATAGACTTTTACCACGACCTAATTAACCAAGGTTGAAAACGTAGTTAATTAAGTCATAAACCAAAATAAATATTTTGGTTCGTGATCTGTGTCATTTGATACACCTTTGTGTCGATCGACACTTTCTCAGAAACTCGCCATTTGAATGCATATCGAATTTGCATTCACCAGATCCTTTGCAAACTTCAGGCACCACAGGTGCAGGTTCTACAACTCTTTGTAGATCCAACTGCTGCTCTTCCTCATCAGGTTGAGCAGTCTCCTGTGATTCTCGAATTTCTTCGAGTTGTACTTTTACTCCCACTGTTCTTCCTGGAAAGAAATCTTTCTTAAGAAAAACACAGTTCCGAGCAACAAACATTTTGTTCTCGGACTGGTTGTAAAAGTAACATGCCTTGGTCTCCTTAGGATAACCAATGAAGTAGCAATTCTCGGATTTGGGTGAGAGCTTATCAGAGATTAAACGTTTTGAATAAGCCTCACAACCCCAAATCTTCATGAAAGACAAATTAGGAACATTTCCAGTCCACATCTCGTGTGGTGTCTTTGCAACTGATTTTGATAGAACCATATTTAGTGTAAATGCAGACGTTTCTAGAGCGTATCCCTAGAAGGATAATGGAAGATCTAAGTGACTCATCATTGATCGAACCTTATCTAATAAAGTCCGACTCAGGAGGAGTGAGTTGTGAAACAATTCCACAATCTCTCAGATGATCACTAAATTCTTGACTTAAGTATTCACCTCCATGATCTCATTGTAGAGCTTTAATACTTTTGCCAAGTTGATTATGTACTTCATTATGGAACTCTTTGAACTTTTCAAAGGATTCCGAATTATGTCTCATTAATTAGACATAACCGTACCTACTGAAAATATCAGTAAAGGTAATGAAGTACCGAAAGTTCTCTCTAGCACTTGTGCTCATTGGGCCATACACATCCGTATGTATAAAGCCCAACAAGCCTCTGGCCCTTTCATTTTGTTCGTTCGCAACCTGTGTCGATCGATACACATCTTATGTCGATCGACACTACCTATGTTGAAAGGGGCCTTTGTCGTTTTACCCAATAAACAAGGTTCGCATTGTTGGAACTCCTGGGGATCTAGGGTTTGTTATATTGAAATTACCAACCTCGTTCTTACCTCAGATCTGGCAGCGGAATGGAATGGTGAACGAGATCTAGCGAATCAAGTGCTTCGCCTCTACCAAGCACACACTCACACAACCTGGAACGTCGGGATGCTAGTGCCGGATTCAGGGAATGAGTTTTCGATGTCTCTGCTTTTCTCTCTGAGAATTCCAGTGACGGCTAGGGTTCAGGTCGACCATATAAACCTTTATATATCGACCTGGGAATGACATCACTAAACCGACGGAGAAGCCCGACTCGTTTATGTCAAAACCCGATATGCATCGATCGACACACTTACTGTGTCGATCGACACACCTTCTCGAAAAGCCTGCATCGATCGACACACTCATGTATCGATCGACACATACATCATAAAACTCTATGTCAATGTGTATCCAATACACATCAACTTGATCATTATCAAATGATCATTCCCATATGTTAGCTTCCAGATTACTTAGGTGTGTGACACTATAGGATCATATAATACTGGCAGTAAGTCTACAACTTACAGATTACAAGAGGCTTCTAGCAAAGCATTACAATCACCAGTACTATACAAACGATTGATCTCGATACACAACTACTATCAGGAGTGAGTACAAGTGTGATTTCAGGACATAATCCCAACAATCTCCCACTTGTACTGGAATCATCAATTCCTACAATCCTTTTGTCTCTATATCTCGATTTGGCATAAGACAAGATTAGTGTCATTCTTATTAAGCCAATATCATGTTTATCGAACTCCTGATCTATGCTGAACAAAACAAACAACTGAACTACAGTTCGTTTGAGTGCGGCCACACATTTTCTCAGCATAAAATCTTCGATAGGCCCTGAGATATTTATCTCCCGTTATTCAGGAGGGGCAAATCCCATCTTGCTCCATCCCTGTTCCTTTACACACTTCATGATACACCTGAGCAGTGCCTTTATAGCCGCCAATTACGGATCGACGTTTGACAAGGTCAAGGTGCACCAATTCACATGCAAGAAAGCATGATGAACTCAGGTCTAAGGACTATACTCAATAGTCGTAATGAGAACCTCTCATGACACATATATAACTATCCTGGAGACTTCTCATTAGCGGGTCACGTCCGATCATATGTTCACCAACATATATCTATGTGACTGACTGTGATACTCATATCATTGACTCCATGAAACTTAGTCAACAGTCACCTCACAAGCTAGTCTCTCGTGGTTGTTATTGTCCCACTTTAACAACCTAGACTAGGGACACGTCATAATTTATGTCATTTGTTACTTATAGGGTTTCATGATCAAGTCCTCAACTTGATGGCCTATAATATGACATAAACTTATTTTGGGACCATTATTTAATTATCCAATAGTCAAATAATGTTGATGTCAGTTTTTCATAAACATGACCATATCATATTTATCTGAACATCATAACTAAACTAACTCCCACTAGAATCAAGACCAAGTCTTCAGATTTCTAGTACCTACAGCAACAGTGTTCAACTCGTGCTTAGGTTGTGAGAGATGCTGCGGTGTTCTTGCTTGGAACCATTGCAACAAACCACACCGCTATTCTTAAATGAGCACTATTCTACGGTCCTCTGCTTGGAAACCTTTCCAATAGACAGTACCGTTACACAGGCAAAATGACATAACCAGGTGAGAACCGGGAATCATCTTTGTCCGTCTAACTACTCATAATTGATTCGTCTATTTCTCAGTTGTACAAGAACCTATCCTTAGTGTTTCTAAAACACTTGGGGATATTCCTTTACAACTGTCCAGTGACTCTTACTGGAACATATTGGTATCTTCTCGTCATGCTTTTATGCGTCAGCTGCATTTAGACGAGCGCATAATATGGCATTCATGATGAATTCTATTGCATAAGCAAAAGGAATCACACTCATTAGACACTAGCTCAGCCAGTGTCCAAGACACTTCATCTTGCTAAGATCATTGCCATAAGACCTTTGGTGTGAAGCCATTCTTGGAATCATGCATATTGGAACTGTCCAGTACCTTATAACCATAATGGTTCTGACACGATCCAATTAGCTCTTCTGATCCATCTCAATGGATCCATATTCAAGAGCTCACGCGACTTCTCCCATGTCTATCGTTAAATTTGACTTCCGACCCAAATCTTGGCAAGACTTTAGCGTCGGAACGTCGTTTATGAGATTAAGTACGTCTTAACATACAGTTTGAGAATTGCAATTACGCTCCCACTAGTTTACTTGTAAACGCACTGTTTCTATTCGTTCCTGATCGAGTCAAAGCCTTTGACCGTTTTAACAGAACATAGATTTCAACTCCAAGATGCTTGCTTCAACCGGCGAAGCTAACATGCATAACTAGCCAATTTTTCGGAGTTGGGGCTCACCATCGCTTCTTTGACTTTCGCATGCGCATCACTTTTCAATGATCAACGGATCACGACAATCGGTCATGAGGAATCACCCTCAATTTAGTGATGGATCCTTTCGGATCTGCGAATTTCAGGCTCCACAGGTGTAGATCCTACATCACTCTGTAGATCTAACCGCTGCTCTCCCTCAACAGGTTGAACAGCCTCCTGTGTTTCTCGAATTTCTTCGAGCTGTACTTTTACTCCTACTGTTCTTCTTGGAAAAATAGAGTTCCGAACAACAAAACTTTGTTCTCAGATTGGTTGCAAAAGTACTAAGCCTCGGTTTCCTTAGGACAACCAGCGAAGCAGCACTTATCAGATTTGGGTTCAAGTTTGTTTGTTGACAACTTCCTTACACAAACCTTGCAATCCCAATTAATCAGAAAAACATATTTGGAAATCACCCAGTCCACATCCAATGTGGTGTTTTTCACTGATTCTGATAGAAAACTTATTTAGCGTAAACATGTTCATTTTAGAGCGTATTTTAAAAGAATAATGGAAGATTCATGTGACTCATCATTAATCGGATCATTTTCAATAAGATCCGATTCATTCTCTCAGAAACACCATTCATGTTTTCTGGGAGAAAAGAGCTGTGATATGGCTTCACACTCACTTAGATGATCACTCAATTCTTGACTCAAGTATTTTCCTCCGCGATCTAATCGAGGATATCAATACTTTTGTCAAATCGGTTCTATACTTCATTCTAAAACTCCTTTGATCATTCCAAAGGATTCTGATTCGTGTTTCATCAAATGAACACAATCATACTTATTGAAGTCATCAATAAGTCAATGAAGTATTGAAGTTTTCCTTTGGCACTAATGCTCATCGGGCCGCATACATCAGTATGTGTAAGGCCCAACGAGCCTCTGGCCCGTTTCTTTAGCTTTGCTAAAGAAGCCTTAGTCTTTTGGCCCAGCAAGCAGAATTCATATCTCAATTGATTTACAATCAAATGAACCTGAAGCCCATAACTATGGAACTTCTGAAGCCGCTTCACTCTATTTGGTCAATATGGCTATGCCGAGGAAAAATCGAGTTCAAGTCATCAGACTTAAATCGTTTGATATTTATGTTATTTTTAAGCGTATGTTGGTTTAAGATATAAAAACCCTTTCAAAAGGGGTGCTACCATATGATATTTCATTAAGATCAAAAGAGCAAAACTTGTCTTTTATCAGAATGAAAAACATTCAAATTCTTACAAGAAAATGAAAGACATCTCTGCATAAAGCAGGTACATAGTAGCAATTACTTAATTCAAAAAACCAAGCTTGAAAGGCTCCTACAAGTGAAGAATCTCTACGGCTTATGCAGCAACCATTGCTCCATACCAGGCACGCAGTTCCACTTGTCATTTCTTCAATGTTCTACTGTTGTTTAGGCCCTGCATATTTCCAAAATATCAGTACCACAACTAGTATCCAATACATATGTAGAACTTGAATTAATAACACAATACCTGAAGAAGAAGTACTATACATCTTCTTCATCTCTTGTGAATCTTCCAGGAATTTAATGCAATCTCTCTTCCAATGCCCATACTCATTACAGTAGAAGCACTTTCTAACACCAGATGGGCTGGACTTGGGCTTATAAGATGACACATGCTTATCCTGATTCCAAATCTGGACGGCCCTACCTCTACCCTTGCCAACACAAGATTTCTCTAATCTTTTACCCTTTATGATGTTTTGCTCTACTGTTTTGAGCATGCCATGCAGCTCAGTTAACGTCTTCGTCAAGTCTTTCTTGATATAGTTCTTAATGAACTTATCATAGCTTGACGGCAGTGACTGCAGAATGATGTCAGTTGCCAACTCTAAGCTGACAGGACAATCCAGTTTCCCCAGGTTATCAACGTAACCCATCATTTTAATGACATGAGGACTCACTGGAACATCCTCTGGTAGTCTGCACTCAGTGAGAGACTTCACCAACTGGAATCTCTCAACTCGTTCCAGATCCTGAAACTTCAGTTTCAGGCTGGTGATCATCTCTATAGGCGACTCCATGTTCTCGTATTGACTCTTCAAGTCCGAGTTCATGGTAACCAACATCAGACCATGCACATCTACCACATCAATATAATGCTTATTCCAAGCATTATATACTGCATTCGAGCGATTGGCCCCAAGCCTTTCTGGAAGAGCTTTCTCAAGGACATAGTCCTTACTCTCCTGCTTGAGGATTAATCCCAAATTGCGATACCAATCCAGGAAATTTGACCCATTTAACTTGTCCTTCTCAAGGACGGGTCGTAATGAGAAAGTAGTTTTAGACATAGGCTGAAAATTTTAATCAAAGAAAATTTTAGTTATGATTTCATGAAATGAGGAATCTTATCCAATAAGAAAACTCGCATTATATTCAAACAACGTTTCCTCTATGAATATAATAATCCAAGATCCATACATCACTAAAATCTGAGTGGACGACTTGTCATCACCCAGAGTTTAGTAATCTAGGTAAGCAAACCATTGCTAATTGTACTCAGTACAATTCTTGGTCGTAGATGAGACAATCCATGTCTCATCCACTCTGACGTCTCTGGGCCCAGAACTTCTGACAGCCCAGTCAAGTAAACCAATCTCTTCTGTCTTGTGATCATTGACAGTTGCACTGCAAGTCTATCAATGATTACCTGCCTTACTCACTTCACTGTGGATACCAAGGACTCCAAGACTATACAACAATGAAACGAGTTTTGACAGTAGACAAGATTGGGCAAGACATCAAGGTCACTTGATATTTAGTTGAGGAAATGGAACTTTAAAAGACTAGTAATTCAATCTCTTAGGTCACAAAATTGTAAATGTCAAGCACTGCAAGACCATCAACGTTACTATATGCCTTACTCACGTAATTGTGGATACCAAGCTCTTGGCAAGACCATCCAACAACTAAACGAGTCTTGACAGTTGACCTTATTGAAACTAAGCTTTGATCTAACACACATCCAATGTGTATTAGACAGGTTTAGAACATTTTACTTCTAATTTTAATTAAGTTTTAATCGTTCTAATTTCAGTGGATTAGGTCATTCGGTTCGTTTCTTAATCATTTGGTTCAAAAAAACCAAACGATTAAGGTTCGCATCGTCACCATATGCGTCGACTGACACACTTGGTCGACTCTTGATATGCAACCTTTCATATCATCCAAGATAACCGGTCAAATCCAATTTAACCAGTTCATCTAATCGAACCGATTCAACCAGTTTTAACTAATCGCGATAATCGGTCCAATCCAATTGAACCGACTTATCCAATCAAACTGATCTTAACCACCTTTACCAAGCATGATGACCAGTTCAATCCAATTGAACCGATTCAACCAATCGCAAGGTTTGAGTCGATCGACATTAAACTTGTGTCGATCGACACAGCAGAGTATTAGGGATTTTGAATTAAACCGACATAACCATGCGAGATAATCAGTTCAATCAAATTGAACCGATCTATCCATAAGCATAGTCTGTGTCGACCGATGCACCCAGTGTGTCGATCGACACAGTGCGATTTCAAATCTTTCGCATTTTCGCGATGCATCGACCGACACACCCAGTGCGTCGACCGATGCTGTGCGAAAACCCTAACATTTTTACGAGTTTTCACGATGTATCGACCGACACAAGCTTAGTGTCGATCGACACCATGCGACAAACCCTAAAGTTATTTACGCGTTTTCGCTCTGTGTCGACCGACACACGCTTTGTGTCGATCGACACTATGCGACAAACACTAAAATCTTATTATGCGTTTCGCGTTGTGTCGACCGACACAAGCTTAGTGTCGATCGACACAGTGCGATAACAGCAGTTCGTCGTTTTCAACAGAGATTCAATCCGAGATTAATTTCTTGAAAACACGATTTAACAGGCAATTAACTAATCAAATTCATCAGTATTCGATTTAAATGCCTCATATTCAATAGACTAAACCCTACCATGCTCTGATACCACTGTTGGAACTCCTGGGGATCTAAGGTTTGTTATATTGAAATTACCAACCTCGTTCTTACCTCAGATCTGGCAGCGGAATGGAATGGTGAACGAGATCTAGCGAATCAAGTGCTTCGCCTCTACCAAGCACACACTCACACAACCTGGAACGTCGGGATGCTAGTGCCGGATTCAGGGAATGAGTTTTTGATGTCTCTGCTTTTCTCTCTGAGAATTCCAGTGACGGCTAGGGTTCAGGTCGACCATATAAACCTTTATATATCGACCAGGGAATGACATCACTAAACCGTCGGAGAAGCCCGACTCGTTTATGTCAAAACCCGATATGCATCGATCGACACACTTATTGTGTCGATCGACACACCTTCTCGAAAAGCCTGCATCGATCGACACACTCATGTATCGATCGACACATACATCATAAAACTCTATGTCAATGTGTATCCAATACACATCAACTTGATCATTATCAAATGATCATTCCCATATGTTAGCTTCCAGATTGCTTAGGTGTGTGACCCTATAGGATCATATAATACTGGCAGTAAGTCTACAACTTACAGATTACAAGAGGCTTCTAGCAAAGCATTACAATCACCAGTACTATACAAACGATTGATTTCGATATACAACTACTATCAGGAGTGAGTACAAGTGTGATTTCAGGACATAATCCCAACAGGCATTTCTCACATGATTCATAATCAAATGAGCCCAAAAGTCCCTCACTATGGAGCTTCTGAATCCGTTCTCATTTATGCGGCCCAAACGACAATGCCAGAGAAAAGCTTGATTCGTATCATTTGATTTGAATCTCTTGGTACTAATGTTATAGTTAGGCACGTTTGGTTTATAACATATGGTCCATTCTCTAATGGACTGCTACTATAAAACATATCATTGTAATCAAATGAATAACACTCATTCTTAATTTGAAAACTGATATCCTTCCATATCCAAACAAGGAATAGAAACAATATTTCTGCTTATAGCATGTACATAGTAGTAGTTCTTAAGTTCAAAAACCAAGCCAGAAGGTAAAGACAAATAAATGTTCCTACGTCTAATGTAGCAACTCTTGCTCCATTTCTACCGCACAGGTCCACTTTTCCTTCCTCCATAGTCCTACTGTTGCTTAGACCCTGCATATTTTCATAAAATATGAGCACCACAGCCGGTATCCAATACCCAATAAGTAGAACCACAAGAAGTAACATTTACTTCTATAACATAAATACTTGAAGAAGAAGTCTCGTACGTCTTCTTCAGCTTCTCATAATCTTCCAGGAATTTATTGTAGTTTCTTTTCAAAAGCCCATGACCATTACAATAATGGCACTTATCATCTTTAGAAGGACCATGCTTAACCTTAGGAGCATGGTTAGACTCGCTTGGATTCACAATCGAGCTCGTCTTGCCATCACCTTTGGTCTCACCAAGTTTCTTAAACTTTTTACCCTTTTGTACCATAAGGACATTTGGGGTGTCCTTCTTGATGTTAGGTTCAACAGTTTTGAGCATCCCATGCAACTCAGTCAAAGTCTTTGTCAAGTTGTTCATGTTATAGTTCATAATAAACTGATCATAGCTTGACGGCAGTGACTGCAGAATGATGTCAGTAGCTAACTCTTGGCTAATGGGACAATCCAGTTTCCCCAGGTTATCAATATAACCCATCATCTTAATGACATGAGGACTAACTGGTTCGTCCTTTGGTAGCTTGCACTCAATCAGAGACTTAACCGTCTGGTATCTCTGAGTTCGTGCCTGCTCCTGAAACATACTTTTCAGGCCATTGATCATCTCTATTGGCGACTCCACGTACTCATATTGCTTTTGCAAGTCCGAGTTCATGGTAGCCAACATGAGACAACACACATCGACCACATCATTAGAATGCTTATCCCAAGCATCCTTATCTGGCTGCCAGGCATTTGCTCGGTACTTTTTGGGGAGAACTTTCTTAAGGACATAGTCCTTTTTAACCTGTTTGAGAAAAATTCTCAAGTTCCGATACCATTCAAGAAAGTTGGATCCATTTAACTTGTCCTTCTCAAGGACGGATCGCAGGGAGAAATTGTTATGATGGTTTGTGCTAGACATAGCTGAAAAACAATAGAGGTTTAGTTATGATATTCAAGAAATGAGAAATCTTAACTATTAAGAAGACTCGCATTATATTCAAGACAATGTTTCCTCAAATGAATATAATGATCCAAGACCCATACTTCACTGAAACTTGAGTGAGCCACTGGCTATCGCCCAAATTTTAGCTATCTAGGTAAGCAACTCTTTGCTAGTTATATCCAATATAACTCTTGGTTGTGGATTTACATCTCATGTCAAATCCACCTGATGTCTCTAGGCCCAAAACGATTTTGATAGCCCAGTCAAGTAAACCAATCTCTTAAGTCGTGTAATTGTTGACGTCTTGCACTGCAAGTCCATCAACACGATTACCTCATGTCTTACTCATGTAATTGTGGACACCTTGCACTGCAAGTCTATCACACAATGAAACAAGTCTTGACAGTTGACAAGATTGGAAAGACATCTAAACATACTTGATATTTAGTTGAGGAACGGAACTGATAGTCTAATGCATATCATATATGCATCTTAGAAGGTTTAGAACTTCTAAAACATCTAATCTAAACAATCTAAGAAGTGGGTTTAATTCTGGTTTTGTTTATGTGATCGCAGGTTCAATAACCGAACAATTCAATTATGTGTCGATCGACGCTACATTAGCATCGATCGATGCAGCATACCAGAACCAATGCGATAACCGATCAATCCAATTGAACCGGCTTTGATAACCGGTTAGCATCGATTGACACAACACTTGCGTCGATCGACATCAACCCAATTCAATCAAACCGCAATTAACCCGTCAAACCGGTTTAAGCCAATTTCGATAACCGATCCAATCCAATTGAACCGGTTTTGATAACCGGTCATCATCGATCGATGCTACATTAGCATCGATCGTCACCAACCAAATCAAACCAATCGCAATCAACCGGTCTAACCAGCTCAACCAATCGCAATGACCAATTCAATCCAATTGAACCAGTCGTGTCGCTTTGTGTCGATCGATGCAACACTTTGTGTCGATCGACACAATGCGATTTTCGGTCTGTGTCGATCGATGCAACACTTTGCAACGATCGACACAATGCGATTTTCTGGTCGACGCTGGGCGATAACTCAGAGTGCGATTCAACTAGAATCCTTAGGCTCTGATACCACTGAAGAAATTTCTAGCAGTTCTAATCACATTAGCAACCCTAGGTATAAATTCCATAGGCTAGAATCTAGGGTTCAGGTATATTGAATCATTAGGATCTCGAATATACCTGGATGATTTGCAGCGGAAGATGATTAGGTATTCGAGATTCACGAGCGCCTCAAGTTCTGCGCCTCTACTGGTATCCACACGCACACAAACTGGAATCCGCTGGGATGCTAGTGCCGAGAGATCAGATCTCTTAGGGATTAGTCTGTTTCTAAGAGGTGGTTGCGATTAGGCTAAAACCTTGTGTTCCAGGTCGTGCTATATCACACATATATAGACCTGGGAAAACCTAATTAATCACCGAACCAACCAAGATTAATTAAGTCATTAAACCGAAACGATATTTCGATCTGCGCCTTGCATCGATCGACACAACACTTGTGTCGATCGACACACTCTCAAAAACACGTCTATTAATGTGTATCAAATACACATTTGATCATTATATTAATGATCATTCCCACATGAAGTAAATCCAGTTTGCTTAGGTGTGTGACCCTGTAGGTTCATATAATACTAGTAATGAGTTCACAACTCACATATCACAAGTGGTTTCTAGCAAAACATTATGACCATCTAGTATTGTATGAATGTCTAATCTCGACAACACAACTATCTCTAAAGTGATTACAAGTGTGATTTCAGGACATTTCCAACAAGCAAAACATAGGTCTGGTCTAGTGAGTGTAAGGTAGATGAGCTTCCCAACCATTCTCATGTATAGAGACACATCATTGAAATTCTCATAGTCTGATTTCTCCCCCTTTCTATTGACTTGGTAACCATCTTCAAGAGGAGTTTTAGCTATCTTGCTCTCTTGCATTCCCTTTTCTGTCAACAAGTCCTTCACATACTTTCTTTGGGACAAGAACAGACCATCTTGAAATCTGCACACTTCAATTCCTAAGAAGTATTTCAACTTACCGAGGTCCTTGATGTCAAATGAACTTTTGAGGAATGCTTTGGTGGATTGGATCCCTGATTTATCACTGCCAGTAATGATCAAATCATCCACATATATGAGTACCACAACCACGCCTGAGAAGCTTTGAAGAGTGAACAAGGTATGGCCAGCTTGAGACTTCCTGAACCCATGATCCATAAGAGTGTGGCTCAGCTTGTGATACCAAGCTCTTGGTGACTGCTTCAGACCATATATAGCTCTTCTCAACCTCAACACTTTCCCTGGCTTACACAACTGTTCAAGACGTGATGGTGGAGTCATGTACACCTCTTCTTCAAGTTCTCCTTGTAGGAAATCATTTTTGACATCCATCTGCCATAGATCCCATGAAAGGTTAGTAGCTAAGGAGAGAGTAATTCTTACAGTGTGCAGCTTTGCTACTGGTGCAAATGTGTCAGTGTAGTCTTCTCCATAAGTCTGAGTGAATCCTCTAGCAACCAGCCTTTCCTTATACCTCTATATATCCCCATTGCTCTTATACTTGATTGTGAATACTCATTTGGAGCTAACATCTTTCTTTCCTTTTGGTAAAGGTTCAACATTCCAAGTATGATTCTTTTCCATAGTCTCCTTCTCATTAATCACAACATCCATCCACACCTTAGTGTCCCTAGCCTCTTCATAGGTTTTAGGAACATGATTCATCTCTATCTTCCCAGGAAATGCCCGATGACTTGATGGTAACAAGTTAATAGAACACACAGATTGGTTGGGATGAGCAACAACATGATTGTTGAAGTAGAACTTCTTGTTGATATGCATGACAAATCCGTCTTTTCTCTAGTGCTTCTTCTGAGTTGCTGCACCGGTTGGGCAACTTCCTCAACACCCATTTCTTCTTCTCCAAGATGAATTGTCTCCTCCTCATTCATATTCAAATTTTCTTGATCTTGATTCTGTGGTAGAACTTCCTCTTGAGTTTTAGTGGGTTCCTGATTAGCTGTCACTGGCTCTTCTTCTTGCAACTCTTCTTGATGGCTTCCTGTCTCTGTTTCCCCTTGTCGTGGTACTTTAGGAGAGTCATTTCCCAAATGATCCAAGAAAAACCTCAGACTTGTAGCAAGGTCAGACGGTGATCTTGAAAGATCCTTCAATTCTTCCCAATCCCTTTTCTCATAGTACCCATGCCCCTTAATGAACTTAACATCTCTTGACACGTATGTGCGGTTGTTGCTTGGATCAAAACACTTATAACCCTTATGAGTTGTAGAGTATCCAAGGAATAAAAACTTTGTGCTCTTAGCCTCTAGCTTATTTCTTTGATCACCTGAAATATGTACAAAACACACACACACCCAAACACACGTAAGTGTTCAATAAAGGGTTGAGTTTTGTTCAGAGCCTCAAATGGAGAGATGTCTTGGAGGACTTTTGTTGGAATCCTATTGATGAGATAACAGGCTGCTAAGACCGCATCTCCCCAAAATATTTTAGGCACGTTGGTATGGAACATCATGAACCTAGAAACTTCCATGAGATGTCTGTTCTTTCTCTCAGCCACTCCATTTTGTTGAGGTGTATGTGTACAGCTTGTTTGATGTAGGATTCCATGTTTGTTCAGATTAGCCCTGAATCTTTGACTTGTATACTCTCTCCAATTGTCTGATCTGAACACTTTGATCTTTGCATTAAACTGATTAGTAATGTTGTTTTGAAAGTGAATGAAAGCTTCATAAACTCTATCTTTCGATGGGAGCAAGGTGACCCAAGTGTATTTTGATTTTTCATCTATAAATATCACAAAATACTTGTTCCCATCTCTAGACTGGCAAGGAGAAGTCCAAACATCAGAATGCACTAGATCAAAGCAGTTTTCATAGATAGTGGTAGATTTAGGGAAGACTGTTCTGCAATGTTTGTCAAGAATACAAGCTTCACAAGTCAAGTGATCAAAAGTAGTGTTAGGCAACATCAAGTTCAGAGCTCTAGCATGAGGATGTCCAAGTCTAGCATGCCACAAAATGTTTTGATTAACCGGGAAATGGGAATTGAAAGCTAAGAGATCTGAATAGCTTGGAGTGATGTTGTCAAGGAGATAAAGCTCATCTTCACCTCTGCCAAGTGTCCTTCCATTCTTAATATCCTGAAAGCACACCTCATTAGGCCCAAAGATAACATTGCAGTCCAAGTCGTTAGTAATCCTTTTAACTGATAGCAGATTGGATTTAAACTTAGGCACAAAGAGGGCATCACTATCCTTGTTAAACAGTCTTAACTTTCATGTTCCTTCAATGGGAATACCTTGACCATCAGCAATAGTTACTCTTCCTAGGGCATGTTTGATGTCTTTTAACAACTTAGCATTACTAATCATGTGGTGAGATGCTCCTGAATCTACTACCAAGTTATGATCAGTTTTAGCAAGTAGTTTATGAGACAATAAGGTGATACCGGAGAGTTTGGAGGCATAAGCCTTGATGAGATCCCCCAAATCACTCCTTCTCACATAATCAGTGTTAGTGAACAAGGCAATCTCTCCTCATTGAGTAGATGAAGTCGCTTGCTCAGTCACTTCTTGAGAGATGTTGGCTTTTGAATCCCTGAACTTGGATGGCTTGAGATGAGGATGGAGGATCCAACATTTGTCTTTGGCATGTCCCTTCTTCTTGCAATGCTCACAGGAAGTGTACTTCCTGTCCTCATGCTTGAACACACTCTTGTTGGCAGTGACAAGCTCCCCCTTTCCTCCAAATAGCCCAATGCTCCCTTGTTCCTTTTGGATCCTTGAGCACACTTCTTCAAAGTCAGGAAGATTAGTCTCCCTTAGAATGGACTTGATAACATCATTGTAGACCGGATTCAAATTGAGGAGGATTCCAAAGATCTTGTCTTGCTCCTTCCTTTCATTAAGAACCTTTGGGTCCATGGTACTTGGCCTTAACATGTCAAGCTCGGACCAAGCAGATGAGAACTTCCCAAGATACTTGGTGAACTCACAATCCTCTTGGTGAAGGTTATTGATTGTCTTCTTCACTTCATACACACGGCTGAGGTTGGAGACATCACCATACACCTTTTTAAGAGTTTCCCAAAGTGATTTAGCTGTTTCACAGTGGGAGTAAGCTTCAAGGATGGAGGGATCTAATGAGTTTTGGAGGAAACCAATAACTGACTGGTCTTCTTGAAACCACCTTGCCTCCTCCTTCTTTGTTTCCTCATCTTTCTTCCCTTTTGAGTCTTCTTCATCAGGTGGGGTCTTGTCCTCAAGGATGTGCTCCCAAAGCCCTCTGCCACAGATTTCGGTCTTGGTTGTTCTTTGCCATGTTTTGTAGTTTAAGCCCTTTAGGACCACATGAATGACAGTGAGCTTGAGACTTGAGTTAACTTGGACAATATCTTCCATTGATGATGAAGTTTGAAGCTTAAGAAAAAGAAGAGATTTTTGAAGAGAATATTGAGAGATTAAAGAGAACCAATGAACAATAACATCTATTGCTCTGATACCATGTTAGAATTTAAGAGAATAAAGATAGAGATTTGTAGAATCAACAAAACATAAGAGAAAGGATTAGAGAGCGTTTGAGAGAGTAAGAACAAGAGAGAGATTAGAGAGAGAATAAGTCTCCTTAGATTTAAAATTCAAAATCAGAAGTTACAATATAGAGGAGAGCTCTTAGACTAATCTGTTGGGATGGTGTCCTGATATCACACTTGTACTCACTCCTGATGATAGTTGTGTGTCGAGATCAGACATTCGTATAATACTGGGTGGTTGCAATGTTTTGCTAGAAGCCTCTTGCAGTCTGTAAGTTGTAGACTTACTGCCAGTATTATATGATCCTATAGGGTCACACACCTAAGCAAACTGGAAGCATGAAAGTGGGAATGATCATTATGGTAATGATCATGCTTATGTGTATTGGATACACATTTACATAGAGTTTTACAATGTGTGTGTCGATCGATGCATGAGTGCGTCGATCGATGCAGGATTTTCGTGGAGGTGTGTCGATCGACACAGTAAGTGTGTCGATCGTTGCACATCGGGTTCCGAAACTGATGTTTCAGATTAATGACGTAACCGAGCCGGGATTGTCCGACGGTTTAGTGATGTCATTTCCAGGTCAATATATAAGGTCTTATATGGTCGACCTGAACCCTAGCGGTCTCCTTTTTCTCTGACAGAAAAGCAGAAAGTAAACTCTGAGATCCCACACAATTCGGCATCCCGTTGTTCCTGCTTGTGTGCGTGTGTATCTGGTAGAGGCAAGGCGATTGCGTTGCTCCACTGATCTCGTTCACCATCTCAATTCCGCTGCCAGAAAGGTAAGAACGAGGTTGGTTTTTATTCAATATAACAAACCCTAGATCCTAGGAGATCCAACAGTGGTATCAGAGCGTTGTTAGGGTTTAGCTATTGAATCTGATGCAATTAATTCGAAACTTGTCGTTGTTGAATTGAATATTGCATGCTGAAATCGTGTTTTCTCTTGTTAATCTCGGATTTTAAGCCTGTTGAAAAACGATGAAACTGTTGAAATCGCACTGTATCGATCGATGCATCGGATGTGTCGATCGACACGCCGCGAAATAACACGTTAAATTTTAGGGTTTGTCGCAGTGTGTCGATCGATGCAAAGCGTGCGTCGATCGACACAGAGCGAAAACTCGAAAAAAAAATCTTTTGGGTTGTTCGCATAGCATCGATCGTCACTAAGCTTGTGTCGATCGATGCACATCGAAAACTCGCACTGTTCCGATCGACGCACTGGGTGTATCGATCGATTCAGTCGGTTGGTTTCGGTTGAATTGGATTGAACCGGAAACCAAATTTGATTGTGGTTTGAGTGTGTCAATCGTTGCAAGTTTTTATCGATCGATACATAACCCGCAGACTTAGAAGTTGGACTTCAAGTTGCGAATACCAAATCAATAATGAACCTTAACTTAATAAAACTGAATGTTTTAATTAAATCTATAATTTCTTGGATGTATATTGGATATGCACCAAGATTAAATAGTTTCTTTCCTCAACTAAATATCAAGTGATCTTGATGTCTTGCCCGATCTTGTCTACTGTCACGACTCGTGTTGTTGTTGGACATCCTTGGAGTCCTTGGTGTCCACAGCAACATAAGGAATGCAGGTGATCATTGATAGATTTGCAGTGCAACTATTAATGATCACAAGACAGAAGAGATTGGTTTCACTTGACTGGGCTGTCAGAAGTTCTGGGCTCAGAGACATCGGAGTGGATTAAACATAGTTTGTTTTATCCACGACCAGGAGTTGTACAGGGTACAATTAGCAATGACTTGCTTACCTAGATGACTAAAATTTGAGTAACGGCGAGTCGCCCACTCGAATTTTAGCAATCTGAGGATCTTGGCTCATTGTATTCATCTGAGGAAACGTAGTTTTGAATACAATGCGAGTTTTTCTTATTAGATAAGAATTCTCATTTCTTGAGCTTTATAACTAAAATCTACCTCTTTTGAATTACAGCTATGTCTGTCTCAAATCACATCAACACTTTCTCACTAAGATCCGTCCTTGAGAAGGACAAGTTAAATGGATCTAATTTCTTGGAATGGTATCGGAACCTGAGAATAGTTCTCAGGCAGGAGAACAAGGAATATGTCCTTGAAAGAGTTCTCACCGAGAGGCCACGTTCCAATGCTCCGCAGACAGAAAAGAATGCTTGGGATAAGCATTCAGCGGATGTCAAAGATGTTAATTGTCTAATGCTGGTGACTATGAACTCTGAGCTGCAGAAGCAATATGAGAACGTGTTGTCACCCATTGAGATGATTAACAGCCTGAAAGCTTTGTTTCAGGAGCAAGCTCGCACAAAGAGATACCAGACGGTTAAATCTCTCATGGATTGCAAGCTGGCTAAGGACAGTCCAGTAAGTCCTCATGTCCTTAAAATGATGGGTTACATTGATAACCTGGGGAAACTGGACTGTGCCATTAGTCAGGAGCTAGCTACTGACATGATTCTGCAGTCTTTGCCGTCGTGTTTTGATCAGTTCATCATGAACTACAACATGCAAAACATGACTAAGACATTGACTGAGTTGCACGGTATGCTGAAGACAGCAGAACCGAATCTCAAGAAGGCTACTCCCAGTGTCCTGATGGTACAAGGGGGTAAAAGGTTTAAGAAACCTAAGAAGGATAAGGGAAAGGCCCAGGTTGTCGAGACTGAAAGTCAAGACAATCCCAAGCCCAAGCCCAAATCCGGGCCTTCTGCTGAGGATAAGTGCAACTACTGCAAGCAGTTGGGGCATTGGAAAAGAGACTGCAAGAAGTTCAAGGAAGATTACAAGAAGCTGAAAAAGACGTATGATGTGTCTGATTCAGATATTTATGTTATCAAACTTAATGTTATATCTTCTCGTTCTACTTCGTGGGTATTGGATACCGGCTGCGGTGCTCACATTTGTACTGATGTGCAGGCACTAAGAAACAGTAGGACGCTGAAGAAAGGACAAGTAGAGCTACGGGTCGGAATGGAGCTAAGGTTGTTGCACTGGCCGTAGGCACCTACGAGTTGTCCTTACCTTCGGGCATGGTTTTAATTTTAAATAATTGCTACTTTGTACCTGCGATTAGCAGAAACATAATTTCAGTTTCCGTTTTGGATTTGGAAGGTTTTGATTTTGCTGTTAAGAATAAAGTTTGTTCTTTTAATCGTGATGGTACATTTTATGGTAGCGCCCCATTGGATAATGGGTTATATGTATTAGACCAAGAAATGCCTAACTTTAACATAAATACAAAGCGGTTTAAGTCCAATGACGAAAACCCGACTTTCTTATGGCATTGTCGTTTGGGCCATATCAATGAGAAACGCATCCAAAGGCTCCATCGAAATGGTCTTCTGGGCTCATTTGATTTTGAATCATGTGAGAAATGCGAATCTTGCTTGGTGGGCAAAATGGCTAGAGCCCCTTTCAACAAACCAAAATGAAAGGGCCAGTGACTTATTGGGCCTTATTCATACTGATGTATGTGGGCCGATGAGTACTGTTGCCAGAGGAAATTACAAGTACTTCATAACCTTCACTGATGACTTCAGTAGGTATGTCTATGTCTATTTGATGAGACACAAGTCAGAATCCTTTGATAGATTCAAGGAATTCAAGAATGAAGTACAGAATCAACTTGGCAAAAGTATCAAAGTTCTGCGATCGGATCGCGGAGGAGAATACTTGAGTCAAGAATTCAACGACTATCTGAGCGAGTGTGGAATTGTTTCACAACTCACTCCTCCTGGAACACCCCAATGGAATGGAGTGTCAGAGAGGAGGAATCGAACCTTGTTGGACATGGTTCGGTCTATGATGAGTCATTCTAATCTTCCATTATCCTTTTGGGGGATACGCTCTAGAAACGTCTGCGTTTACACTAAATAGGGTACCATCTAAATCAGTGGAAAAGACACCACATGAAATGTGGACTGGGAATGTTCCTAGTCTGTCTTTTCTGAGGATTTGGGGTTGTGAAGCTTATGTCAAACGTTTAATCTCTGACAAGCTTGCACCCAAATCAGATAAATGCTACTTCGTTGGTTATCCTAGGGAAACCAAGGCATACTACTTTTACAACCAATCTGAGAACAAAGTATTTGTTGCTCGGGACTGTTCTTTTCTTGAGAGGGAGTTTCTCTCTAAGAAAAACAGTGGGAGTAAAGTACATCTTGAAGAAATTCGAGATACACAGGAGACTGCTCAACCTGCTGAGGAAGAGCAGCAGTTGGATCCACAAAGTTCTGTGGAACCGGCGCCTGTGGAGCCTGAAGTTTGCAGATCCGGAAGGATCCGTCACGAACCCGAGAGATACTATGGATTTCTCGTGACCGATTCAAATGATCTGATGATCATTGATAGTGACGAACCAGCAACCTTCGCGGAAGCAATGATGGACCCGGACTCCGAAAAATGGCTTGGAGCCTCTAAGTCCGAAATGGGATCCATGTCAGAAAACCAAGTGTGGTCCTTGGTCGATTTACCTAATGGTGCAAAAGCCATTGAGTGTAAATGGATCTTCAAGAAGAAGATTGACGTGGATGGCAATGTACAGATTTACAAGGCGAGGTTGGTGGCTAAAGGTTTCAAACAAATTCATGGTATCGACTATGATGAAACCTATTCCCCAGTCGCTATGCTTAAATCCATTCGGATTCTTCTAGCAATTGCCGCTCATTATGATTATGAGATTTGGCAAATGGATGTCAAAACCGCATTCCTGAATGGTATTCTGGAAGAGGATGTGTATATGACACAGCCTGAAGGTTTTGTCGATCCCAAGGACGCTGGAAAAGTATGCAAGCTTCATAAATCCATTTATGGATTGAAGCAAGCATCACGGAGTTGGAATCTTCGTTTTGATGAATCAGTTAAACAATTTGGTTTCATCAAGAACGAAGAAGAACCATGTGTTTACAAGAAGACTAGTGGGAGCAAAATTGCGTTTCTTGTACTGTATGTCGATGACATACTCCTCCTCGGTAATGACGTTCTGTTGCTTCAGTCTGTCAAGACTTGGCTTGGAAGTTGTTTTTCCATGAAAGACATGGGAGAAGCCGCGTATATTCTTGGAATCAGAATCTACAGAGATAGATTGAATAGGCTGATTGGATTGTGCCAGGACACTAATATTGATAAGGTGTTGCACAGATTCAGGATGCAAGATTCTAAGAAGGGCTTCATACCGATGTCTCATGGCATGAGTCTCAGCAAGAAGCAGTGTCCGAAGACACTTGCTGAGCGAGAGCGCATGAATAGGATTCCTTATGCTTCTGCAATAGGATCTATTATGTATGCCATGCTCTGCACTCGTCCAGATGTAGCTTACGCGTTAAGCATGACGAGTAGATACCAATCTGATCCAGGTGAAGTTCACTGGACAGCTCTCAAGAATATTCTCAAGTATTTGAGACATACTAAGGATAAATTCCTTGTGTATGGAGGAAGTGAAGAACTTGTGGTGAATGGATTCACCGATGCGAGTTTTCAGACAGACAGAGACGATTTTCGATCACAATCTTGATATGTCTTCTGTCTAAATGGCGGTGCAGTGAGCTGGAAGAGCTCTAAGCAGAATACCGTAGCTGATTCCACAACGGAACCTGAATATGTTGCTGCTTCAGAAGCGGCAAAGGAAGCTGTTTGGATCAAGAAGTTCATGACTGAACTTGGTGTGGTTCCTAGTATCTTGGAGCCAGTGGCTTTGTTTTGTGATAACAACGGAGCCATTGCTCAGGCAAAAGAACCAAGGTCACACCAGAAGTCCAAACACTTGGAGAGGAGATATCACCTGATTCGAGATATCGTCAATAGAGGTGATGTGAAGATCAGCCGAGTTCCGACAGACGAGAATGTCGCTGATCCTCTAACTAAGTCACTCCCAAGGCCTAAGCATGAGAGTCATACGACTGCTGTAGGCATTAGAGATCTTAAGATGTAATCTTGATTCTAGTGGGAGTTTTTGGTTTTATTTTAGTTATAATAAGATGCTCTTGTAAACATTCTTTTAGAAGTGTTTAATGAAATTTGATTTCAGCATTATTTATTGTGATCTAAATAATGGTCCCAAAATAAGTTTATGACATATTATAGGTCATCAAGTTGAGGACTTGATCATGAAACCCTATAAGTTAATAAATTATGTTTTGTCCCTAGTCGAGGTTGTAGAATTGGGACACTGACAACCGTTAGAGACTAGATTGTGAGGTGATTGTTGGCTAAGTTTCATGGAGACAATGATATGATTATCGCAGTCAGTCACATAGATATATGTTAGTGAACATATGATCGGACATGACCCGCTAATGAGAAGTCTGCAAGATAGTTATATCTGTGTCATAAGAGGTTCTCATTACGACTATGGAGTATAGTCCTTAGACCTGAGTTCATCATGCTTTCTTGCATATGAATTGGTGCATTTTGACTTTGTCAAACGTCGACCCGTAACTGGCGACTATAACGGCACTGTTCAAGTATATCATGAAATGTGCGTTGAAACAGGGATGGAACAAGATGGAATTTGTCCCTCCTGAATAACGGGAGATAAATATCTCAGGGCCTATCGAAGATTGAATACTGAGAGAATGTGTGGCCGCACTCAAACGAACTGTAGTTCAGTTGTTTGTAATGTTCAGTATGAGATCAGGAGTTCGATAAACACGATGTTGGCTTAATAAGGATGACACCAATCTTGCCTTATGCCAAATCGAGATATAGAGACAAAAGGATTATAGGAATTGATGATTCCAGTACAAGTGGGAGATTGTTGGGATGGTGTCCTGAAATCACACTTGTACTCACTCCTGATGATAGTTGTGTGTCGAGATCAGACATTCGTATAATACTGGGTGGTTGCAATGTTTTGCTAGAAGCCTCTTGAAGTCTGTAAGTTGTAGACTTACTGCCAGTATTATATGATCCTATAGGGTCACACACCTAAGCAAACTGGAAGCATGAAAGTGGGAATGATCATTATGGTAATGATCATGCTTATGTGTATTGGATACACATTTACATAGAGTTTTACAATGTGTGTGTCGATCGATGCATGAGTGCGTCGATCGATGCAGGCTTTTCGTGGAGGTGTGTCGATCGACACAGTAAGTGTGTCGATCGTTGCACATCGGGTTCCGAAACTGATGTTTCGGATTAATGACGTAACCGAGCCGGGATTGTCCGACGGTTTAGTGATGTCATTTCCAGGTCAATATATAAGGTCTTATATGGTCGACCTGAACCCTAGCGGTCTCCTTTTTCTCTGACAGAAAAGCAGAAAGTAAACTCTGAGATCCCACACAATTCGGCATCCCGTTGTTCCAGCTTGTGTGCGTGTGTATCTGGTAGAGGCAAGGCGATTGCGTTGCTCCACTGATCTCGTTCACCATCTCAATTCCGCTGCCAGAAAGGTAAGAATGAGGTTGGTTTTTATTCAATATAACAAACCCTAGATCCTAGGAGATCCAACATAATCTAGCTTACAAGAGAAGCTAATCTAAAATATCTTGAAGTGACAAGACTGTTTTTACTATTCATCCGCGGATACCATCCACGGATTCTTCATGGACAGATCGATTACTCCTCATAGCATCCATGTGGACTGATAGTCTTTAAGCTATCCATCTCTGGTCATTAGAACTTCATCTCGGTAGATATCTCATGATCATTAATTAGAACTCATAGAACCTAGTGAAATAGAAAAACACACACATGGAAAGAATAGCTTATAGAGTTTTCTTGTGCAAAAAATAGAAGAAAATAAAAAAGCTTTAGGTTTGTCTTTAAAAAATAGTTGTCGATTGATTTATACAAGAGAATGGAATCACATTTCCATTCACAATTTCTATGAGTTACATCGCTTTCGAATTGCATTACTCCGGCACTTGAATCGCAATCACACTTAAAACTGATTTTCATTCAGAGCCTTAGAAATCTTACCTATTAAAACAGGATATTGACCATGGTAAATAAATGTTGTTTCCGAAATTTGCCCTTAATTTTATTAGGAATTGTATTCTTCATTAAGGGTAAAACTGTAAAACAATTTATATTTGATTTATTCATAATATTTTATAATATCTTTTATTTTCCTTTTTCTATTTTAATCATATCTAACAAAAATCTTTTTCAAAAATTAGTAAAAATAATAATTAATTTCGAAATTAATATTAAAATACATATTATAAATTATTATTAACTAAAATTTGATTTATAGAAATACAATCAAGCATAATTAAGTTACTAAATCAATTGGTACATATAATTATATAATTTAATACATAATTATTTTATAAATTATATAATCATTAAAATTAATAAATTATTATATAACTAGATTCTGGCCCGTGCGTTGCACGGGCATTGTATTTTATTACATGTTTTTCAATTTACACTCAAATGTAGGACAAAACAATACATTAAAATCGAAGATTATATAGTTTATATTAAGAAAGTGTATATAGTTTTATTTTAGCTAAAATATAAAGTAACATAAGATTGGTACAAATAAGTACTACTTGCAACAAAGTAAAGAACATTTATTGATGACACGACAATAAAAAAAGTAATACATTTGGATATATCTAGTGTAGAGTATCCGCATGTTTTTTGAACTTCTGAATGTTTGATGGATCGACACTGACTTCTACAACTTGGAAAATGGAGTCACCGTAGACATTGTTCGGACAACGAATTTGAACTTTCAAGACAACATCCCTCCCCTCAATATCGAGCAGTTCTGCGGGAAAATCATCTTGACGATTTAACTATTTAAAAAATTGCATAAATCAATTAGAAGAACTTTCATGTTTTTAGGCATGGGAAAATTATGTTTATGAGTAAAAACAATATAAAATACTTGAATCTGGTGATGACGTAGGTCATTGCCTGATATTCTAATCAATTTAAACACTTCTCTATCAAAATTTATGAAAGATGATGTCTCAGTTTGATCGGCTCAGTTATTTTTCTTGTTTTTAATAGTGGATGGTATTAAATTTTCCACAATTATTATAGATAAAAACCTTGAACGCAAACCATTAAATGCTATATTTAGGTATAAGTTTTAGCCTATCACTCGTAAATATCTATATTTAGATAGGAAAAAGTCATAAAATGTTAACAATAAGTTTTGTTTTTCTTGTTTTTAATAATTGATAGTATAAATATTACCCAATTATTATGGAAAATAACTTTGAACGCTTCAACAAAAGACAAAATTTAGATTTAACTGCTTAAAAAAAATAATTATGAAAAAACAAATATAGATCCGGACAGTTGAATATTAAATTTGACTATCTCTTATTGTGATATGTTATTTAAAAAATAAATATATACAGTTGTATAGTATTGTATTATCCAATCTCCATAAGCTGACACTTATAACACTTGTTTAACATGGGCTCATTGATTCATTCCTATTGACGTTTACATTTACTTTTGTGGAACTCAAACATAAAGCCTATACGTGATGCATTCCATCGACGAATGGATCTTTTTTCCTTTGTTTACTAAACTCGGTAATCCAGATGATATCCAATATTAGTATTTGAAAGTGTAAAATTTTTCTCATAGCTATTTTCTTATAGATAAATGGTTATATAGGAGCAGATTGTGGGATAAACAACTCATAAGCAAACAAATAAAACAAAAAATTTATGGTCAAAATAATACCCATTTTTAAGTCTAAGAACATTGAATGCGATAACAAATAAACTATATTTAGATTAATCTTATCAGGAAATGGTTTACGAAAACTTTTACTATAAATAAGATGTCCAGTTCCACGAAGATTGACACATTTGGCTTTGTCTTCCTCATTTTTCATTTGCAGTCTGAAGATGTCACGTGAGCAATCAAATACACAGGCTACATACTTGTTAGCTAAAGTAAGGATTTACATATTTTTTATCATTAACAATTTCATATTTAACATTTCTTTATTTGGCTAATGTAGGAAAGTACTAATAAAGAAGAAGAAATTGTCAAAGGTTTCAAGAATGAAAAATATAAAGATTCATGTTTCAAAAGTGGGTGATATTGAATAGAGACGGGGAGAAAAAGCAACGGAATAAACAAAAATATCATACAGATGAGGGGGAATTATTTTACTTGAGGCTTCTTTAAAAAATAGTTAAAGACGCAATCTGTTATGAAGAAATACGAACGGTTGATGGAATTATGTATCCAACGTTTAAAGACGCATATTATGATCTATGTCCTTAATAAAAAATTCCTGAGTTGCCTAAACTTGTTTTCCCGGTTTAAATGAAAATAAGAATAATTAACAATTATAAATGATTTTTATTTGTGAACATTGACAAATTTAGATTTATAGCTAAGAAGACAACAACTTTTGTCTACGTATAGATTTAGGTTCTCTAGTTAAAATTACCAATTACTGTTTATTTATATTGGTTTATATTTCATGATATCCTTATATTAGTTACAAATAATTTTCTAAACGAATTAAATGGTTTGTTAGGGACGATTACTACGTATTCTTTATGTCCAATATCTGTTCTGTTTTGTTTATCAAATTTTTTTTAAAAAGATAAATCTTATGTAAAATAGTCTCATCTATTCATGAACTAAAGATATATAAATTCCTTTAACTCATACGAATCGTTTTTGAAAGTAAAGAATACTCATAAGTTTCTCATACTTCCTCTAGTGTAAAATCAGCTGTCCAGCAAATACATTCTACGTGCGTCTTCATGTAAAGATTTTTTTAGTGAATGATATTGTATTTGTTCCCATCTCCTAGTATGCATAAGAAAGCGTGGCCCTAGGAACCATTAATCAGACCAATGGTGATTGTTTGTCAACTTCATATTGTATTTGTTCCCATCTCCTGCAATGCTTCCTTTCCAACGCTAAAAGACAACAACTAACTGCCCGAACAGCTTTTTTTCAGACCAAGTTAGAGTACCCATGCACCTTAGATATGACCAATGAGTCTACTTCATCACCACATGCAAAAAATAGATCGTGAGTGAAAAACACAAATTCAAAAACGCCTATAAATTGAGATCAAGAAACCTATAGCTCCATAATTGAAGAGTGTTTCCTTTACCTACAAAATTATTTGTTATCTCTCTATCTTCTTCTCCATATATCTCCCCATCCTCCATCTACTTTTAATTGGTCTTAATCACGTAAATGAGTTAATACTACCATACTTTTTTCAGACTTTCAGCAGATACAAAATTATGTGACTTACTTGTGTAAGTGTGGGGAGGATCGTAGTGACCAAATTATATGCTTACTATGGTTTGCTCTTCACACTTTTATGCAAGTAAGTCAACACAATTGTGACTGCTCTTATGGAATGTTATATCAGAATTCAACTTAATCTGAATGCAATGTACAAATCTTGAAAACGTCAACTTTATAACTCTGAAACTAAGTGTAAGCTATTCCTCGGAGCTGCACCCATCTATATCTAATTTTGCACTTGATTACTTATTACATTTGTTGTCAATTATGAGTGCAGGGAATGAATTTGTTTTAGGTGAAGAAGCAGATGCAAACTATGGTCAACATAAATAAAAGGGAAAGAGTATTAACATGAGGGAACACGAAGGATTTTGCTACAATCATTAATAATTATGAACAGCTTCATAAGAAGGATGTTTTCGGTTATGTAGAGTTCTTGTGAGAGGAAACTAATGGTGTTTGTGTTTCACAAAATTGTATGACTAATAAATAAGCATATTTTTTGGTGATATGTTATGTAAACTAATGGTGAATGTAGTCTAAAAAAGAATTTTTTTGTTATATGTTATGTTTAAAAAATATATAATCGTTTGTATAGTATGGTATTAACCAATCTCAGTAAGCTGACACTCATAGCACTTAGTTAATGATATTGGATCCCTAAAATTAAGGTTTACACAATTTATTGTCAAATTCTTTACCAATTCATATTTTGGTTTAACAGCTTTGAATACAACAAATTTGATTTATAGTACAGTCATGTAGAGAGTACAGTCATGTAGAGAGTCATATGTTACTATTCTGTGATATTTTTCTTTTAAAAACAAAAATCTATAGTACAGTCATGTAGAGAGTCTCCCAATGCCTCTCGCTGACGCCCCAGTCATCTGTCTTCTTCATCTTGCCATTGTCTCACCTAAACCATCTCCCAATACTCATGTGATAGGCCTGCAATGCTTCCTTTCCATCCCTAAACGACATCCACCACCTGCCAAAAAAGCTATATTCAGACGAAGTTAGAGTCCCAATGCACCTCACTTACGCCCCTATAATATCTCTTCTTCCTCTTCCCTTTGTCTCACCCTAACCATCTCCCAATACTCATGTGATACCCTGCAACGCTTCCTTTTCATCGCTAGAAGACAACCAACACCTTCCCAAAAAGCTTATTTCAGACGAAGATAGAGTCACCATGCACCTCATATATGACCAATCAATCTATTTCATCACTACATACAAAAAATAATTGTGGGTGGCTAACACAAAAAATATTACTCTTGTAGTTTTTTGTTGTTTCATATATGTCTCTCCAAAATAAATTTGACCATTTCATACGTTCTAATCATAATCAAAAAAATAAAATAATTTCTAATTTGTTATGGTAGTAAACTTTTTATTTAATAGTGTATGGTCAAAGTAATTCCAATTTTAAAGGACAAAAAATTTTGACTGCAACAACCAAAATCTATCTTTAGATTAAATCTATCATGGAATGGTTCACGTATAGTTTGTATTTAAATATGATCTTCCATACTTATAAAAAATAAACCATTTGCTTCTCTTCCACAATTATCAGTTCAAGTTTTAAGATGACACTTGAGCATAGAATTACCCAGGCCACATCCTCGTTGATCCAAGTAAGGATATATACTTTATTATGTGAAAGTATTGCAAATGTTACAAATATTTGTTTGCCAAATGTAGGATTCTACTTTTAAGGAAGAAGCAATTATAGAAGTTTTGAAAAATGGAGAAGAAAAAGAATCCCGCTTCGAAGAGTGGATGAAATTGAATAGAGACGGGGCGGAAAAGCTATGGAATAAACACAATAGATTAACAGCTGATGGTGATATATTTTACTTGAGGCTTCTTATAAATAAAGTTAAAGATGCACAGAATTATGAAGATATACGAACTGTTAATGGAATTATGTATCCTTCGTTTAAAGAAGCTTATAATGCCCTATCTCATTAAAATATATATTTTATTTGGCATTGACTAATAAATTTCATCAGTTTGAATAAATAAAATTAATAATTATAATTTTTATATTAATTCCCTTTTTATTTAATTTTGGGGGGGGGGGGGGGGGGGTATAGGATTGAATGGTGTAAGGAGAGATTGATCTGAAACTTTGTATAATGAGACTGAGAATTAGCTTAATAGTTCAAGAGTAACAACATTCTGTGATGTTTAAATAGGTGGATTTTGTTTTAGTGCATGTAAAGCATATTGAGTTCTTGTAGTTCAAAAGTAATGGTGGATGTTGTTTTTTCAACAAAAGAGTGCCACGCATATGGTCAATATAGATATATGAAAATTACATGAATCTGAGTAAACGATTATCCAATCTAGATCTTATTATCGTACACATTTACAACCATTTAGATTGAAAATATTTATATAAGAGAATGATAGCCGAAAAAAAACAAACTTAAAAGTGTGATAATTTAATTCTTTGAAGAAATAATAATATCATTACTTTTACTATAAATATGATCTTCACTTCCACGAAGATTGACACATTTGGCTTTGTCTTCCTAATTTTTTTTGCATTCTGAGGATGTCACATGAGCAAACAAATACCCATGCTACATCCTTGTTAGTTAAAGTAAGGATTTACTTATTTTTATTTTCAAAAATTGCATATTTAACATTTCTTTCTTTCGCTAATGTATGAAACTACTAATAAAGAAAAAGAATTTGTAAAAGGTTTCAAGAATGAAAAAGATAAAGATTTGTGCTTCAAAAAGTGGGTGATTTTGAATAGAGACGGGGAGGAAAGGCTACGGAAAAAAACAAAAAAAACATACAGCTGAGGGGGAATTATTATACTTGAGGCTTCTCTTAAAAATGGTTACAGACACAAACAGTTTTGAAGAAATACAAACAGTTAATGGAATTATGTATCCAACATTTAAAGACGCTTATTATGTTCTATGTTCCAAATAAAATTTTTTGGGTTGCCGGAAATTGTTTTCCCGGTTTAAATTAAAATAAAAATAATTGTTAATTATAAGTAAACATTATTTGTAAACATTGAGAAATAAAGATTTAGATATTTGAATACAACAACTTTTGTCTAAATATAGATTTAGGTTCGCAACAAAATATTACCAATTACAGTTTCTTTATATTGGTTTATATTTCAGGATATCGTTATATTAATTACAAATAAGTTTCATAAAAAAATGGAAGCTTGGGATCGATTAATTAGTACTCTTTATGTCTAATATTTATTCGGTTCTGTTTCTTAAAGTTTTTTAAAAAGATCATCTTTATGTACCATATATTGTCTCACCTATTCATGAACTAAAGATATATCATTTCCTTAAACTCAGAAGAATCAGTTTTGAAGGTAAAGAAAATTGATAAGTTTCCATACTTACTCTAGTGTAAAATCAGTTGACCAGCAAAGACCTTCTACGTGCGTCTTCGTGTAGAGATTTTTTTAGTGAATGATATTGTATATGTGTGCGTCTCCTAGTTTTTTAGTTTCTATAAAAAAGTTACTATGGCTGGATAATCATTTCAATGAAATCAAATTTGTGATATTACTAAAAAAAAACCTGAAGATATTATGCAGATAGAATTAGACTTATATGAATGTTCAAAAAAAAAAAAATTAGACTTATATGAGATATGTTTTACAAATTAGATATAGTAAATATTCCAAATATTAAAAATCTTTTTTTTGTTAAGAAAATCCTAACAGTAATCTTTTCTTTGGGGTTAATTTTTGAATGAAGATACTGCCTAACCAACGACATGTCCTTCATACTACGATCAAAACTTTTTTTTTGAATGAGATACGATCAAAACTTGATCTCGACTGTCTTCAAAAAACCTTTCAAACGATACTTTAGATTCATTAGTCTGGGCTAATTTTAAAGTAAATTTGAAAGAGAGAAGGGATCGGTGCTGTGTAAGAAACGAATGGCAGCAATGGGCTTATGGTGTATCCAGAAATTTAATGCAGTCATCAGCTCATAGAGATTGCTGCTGCGATCCATTTTGTTTGGAAACAAAATCAGGGTATCCTATTATCCTTCACAACCAGTCTCTAATATTTTTGGGAGACATTGCGTAATGGAGTAAGGTAAATCCCGGTACGGCTGTTTTATTCAGGTGCATTCCTTTCCGGATACAGAAGAGAAGAAACGGTTGCAAGTATAATAGAAAAAGGAAATTCAAATGTCTCTTACCAACAAATACCAGCTCGTGACACTCACACTACATAAGCTGTCATATGGTATGTGATCACTTTGAACAACATTACGGTCGTTGGTGTTAGCAAAATATTTTTTCATTATATAAAACAATATATAAACCTCTATTGTTCTTCGAACGTTTAGATCAAGAACTTTATTGAAATTCTCCATAACTAATATTAATGCTTACAGGCAGCATTTTAGTTCTTCGCCTAATGGTTTTGTGGAAATATGCAGATCTAAGTGCAGTTATTTATGTGGGATCAAGTATTTCGTTTCAAACGGGTACAACTGGTAAGAATTCAAATGACTATAAATCATCTTAACTATACAATGCTTCCTATTAGGGAAGTAATTTTTTTGAAACCTTGTAGCTGATGCAAAGGCAACATGTATCCTTGTATCTTCAAAGTGACACCGGCTGTTCTTAGGATATGGCAGTGGTTGGCTCTCATGACTTTGTAAGAAATTAATCAAGAATCAAATTTATTTTCATGATACTATTGGGTTCTACTTTTAAATTTTATTATGGCGTCCTCTCATGTTTCGTATGCCAATGCACACTTATACACTATAGGTTCTAAGTTACCTCCGAGTATCTTTCATCAAGCGTGTTGTAAAAGAGCAACGCAAAGTATAGGTACAAACTATCTCACCCTAACATGTCTGTTTAAATTTCGTTTCAAAGAAGATTGGAATTTTACAATGTTTATATATACGTCATGTTAAGTTGTTAAAAATATAACCTAAAAGATGTTTACTCTTAATAGCAAGAAATAAATACTTGGAGTTTGCAGGTACCTCTAAATGACTGTCTTAAAAACATATTCTAAAAACAGAAAATGATAATCTTATGTACAATGTTCAGGAGAATATGAGACCTGCATTTCATACATGTGATGATGCATATGTTTGACGGAAGATGGTGAAATGTAGGTGAGACACCAACAGAAGAATATGTGCACAGACCTGAAATAGATGGAGATGGAGTTTTAGTGACTAAAGGATATCAAATCGGTTAGAGGTCAGTACTATGTATTCGTTTGGAAACTTATAAAACATGTGCTAACTTAATGGATATATACTTGAATTAGTTGTCTTATTAGTGTACTTACAGAGAATTGGTCGCCAAAATTACCATGTCTACACATAATAACTAAGCACATCAACGGACCTGCAAAAATTACAAAATAAAAAAATCAGTAACTAATTAATAACAGTTGGATAAAAAACAATACGAAAGTAGAGATATAGCTTCACACACCTTCATATTTTCTGGAAAATTTCTTTGTAAACCACATTGGTTGTTGAATTTGTCCTATTTCCAAACTCATCTGTGATAAGGATTTTTAAACCCCTCCTGCTTTTCACCCTTGAAACTGCAACGTAAAGCTGGCCGTGAGAAAAAACCGGTCTCGGTAAGTAGATTCCCACATGTGACAAACTCTGTCCTTGACTTTTGTTAATTGTCATCCCAAAGCAAGGCATGATGGGGAGTTGTCGACGCTGGAAATGAAATGGTAACTTGGTATCTGAGGGTATAAGAACCATTTTAGGAAGATAAACTCTGTTCTGAACATTATCTCCTGTTATCACTTTTGCATCAACTCCATGATCTCCCAAATGGATTATTTGCAACCTGGTTCCATTGCAAAGTCCATATTTCTGATCAATGTTCCTTAGAAGCATAACAGGCACCCCCTTCTTCAAACTGATCTTGTGGTTAGGCAATCCAGAACACTTTAAGGCATTAAGAAAATCTGTTGAAATATCAGAATCTCTTGCCGTGCTGCTATCGGAAACACATATTTTATCAACGCTGAAATATTCCTTTGTATCGCCCGGAAGAAGGTCCATGATGTGACTGTTGACTTCATCAACAACATCGTTCGTAGGACATAATATAGCACGTTCCCTGAAAAACGACCCATCTTCCATATTTTCAATCAACGAAGGATAAGTGCTATCGGCAATAGATGTGATAGGGTCAGCTGAGTCTTTCAGCAACATGTCTTCCGGAAACTCGATCTCGGCCTCACCGTCGTTTGGCTCTGATAGCTTCCCATCACCAAGTTTAAGTATCCACTCTGAAAATTCCTTGATTGAGTCCTTCTCTGATGGATCAGATTCAACTGTTAACCTCATATTCTTGGTTAATCTGAGAACCTTGCAAGAAGACCATAAAATAGATGATGGTAGAGAAGCCTGTACAATCTGAGCTCGACTTCCCTTAGGGATCACAGGAAG
Organism: Orychophragmus violaceus; assembly: GCA_030180135.1. NCBI lineage: Eukaryota > Viridiplantae > Streptophyta > Magnoliopsida > Brassicales > Brassicaceae > Orychophragmus > Orychophragmus violaceus. Next base: position 10,273,345 of record CM058234.1, on the reverse strand, counting down.
AATCTGGCGAAAATCACCACCGAAAACAATGGTTTTACCACCAAAAGGTATATCATTCTTAGTGATATCACGCAAGCTGCGATCAAAAGACTCATAGCAATGACGGTGCAACATTGGAGCCTCGTCCCATATGATCAACTTGGATTTAAGAAGTAAACCGGCAAGCTCATTGTCAGGAGTGAAAGAGCATGTAGAGGTCTCATTAACCTGGAGTGGTATTGAAAATCGGGAATGCGCAGTTCTACCTCCTTGTAAGAGCAATGCTGCCATACCACTTGATGCAACATTTATCACAATATCTCCTTTCGAACGAATATAAGTTGACAGTGTTTGCCACAGAAAAGTTTTACCGGTCCCACCAAATCCGTAGACGAAGAAAACACCACCTGAATCTGATTCTGCCGCGACCATTATTCGATCATATATCTTCCTCTGTTCATCAGTAAGCTTAGGAAGATTTTCCTGATGTCTCTGTGCACATTCTTTTCTGTCGTAACGTAATTCCTCACTTATCAATCTGTTGATCGACGACGAAATATCATTGTCTGGAAATGGCATGGTTGGGAAATTACGGAGCGTGCTTCCGGTTGACTGTAGAAGAATCTCTATTTCCAGCAGTGTCTGGTTTTTTATCTGGTCATCCGACATCTGAAACACTGAGATTTATGTAGAAGATTAGTGTGTGAGACAAATAACAAAGAAACAAATATCAGATACGAATATATATACTTATTTACATGGTTCTTGGCGAATTCTCCTTTGCATATGCAGAATGTCATCTGATAATAGATGCCATGTCTCTAACCAAACATGTTCAGGTGTAGACAAACTTCCTGAGTTTAGAAGCGTAACAAACAGTCTGCGAATGTAGTTACCGGATCCCCACTTGCTTGCTTCTAGTATTGTTTCAATATATTCTTTGTCATCCTCAAGAAGACCTCTAGCAACACACGCTTCTTGAAAAGAGGGATATGTGATACCCTCAAAAGTACAAATCTCCTTATAAGATCTAGGTCCTCTAACTTTCGTTAAGAGCATTCTCAAGTAGAATTCGTTTCGAAATGAGGGATTGAGGTGATGAATTCTTCCAACAGCTTTATATCCTTTGTGTTTTCGTTCACTCCATTTTTTGGTTGTGTTGTTCCATGAAAAATGGAATGGGAAATCGATGTATAATAGATCCCTGGCTAATGCACTGACCTTGTTTGTATTCATCCACTCCAAGAACATTGACGTTTGATTTCCATCTTTAGCTAGAACCTCTTCTACATTGTCACCACCTTGATAAGTGATGTTATGCTCTCCCTCTAGATGAAAAGTAAGCCTCTGTACGGGAATGCTACTATAATGAATATCAGATCCAAATATCCGCCATGCTGACTCGCATGGTGAGATATACCTGCAAATAAGCGATTAGAAGACTTTTATTAGTTGTGAAAAGTAAAAGACAGAAAACAAAACTCGTTATATAGCCAAATGCATATATGTGTAGATAAGTTCACCACATGATTGTATAAGTAGATAGAAGACACACTACGCCCTAATGATCAATAACGAACGTTGTTGCTTCAATGACTCTAGCTTTCTTATTTTAGTAATCCAAGAATGATTACAGGTTATTAATGGGATAGGCTGATAGAACATTATTTTATTTAAAGCGAGCACGTACATCGTATACTATTTAATGACGACAAACTGGAAAAGCATGAAACACAATAAGATTTGAAGCAAGAAGATTCGAAAATGTGAATCTTTCGCAACCTAAGATTATAGTAAGAAAAATATTATTGAAGTATTAAACATTTAGCTATACAGATGGAAAATGTTCTTCAGAAGCGTGTAACTAAAAATCTGTATTACTCATAGTTGTTCTCTGGTTTTTTTTTTTAAATATATATGGGAAGCTTAAAAGTGGTTTTATATAAACCAGTTGATCCATGTGAATGCTACTTTCGATCATTTCATATTATTTTTAGTTTACTGCCATCTGTAGTAGTGTCGATCTATCTATCATCTGATAGTATGTGAGATATATCATAAGAGGCATTTACTTATGCATAAATATATATTTAAAAAATTCAGATTGTTTTACCGGCAGTCTTCATATCGCTTTACTTCGTCGACCACAGAGTCATTTCCTCCGGCTTCTCTAGTTGAGGAGTTGACTGTGAATTTAGCTGTCACACGGTCACTCCCTTTGTTAATGTATTTAAATAAATACTTAACAGCTCTGGTTTGGTTGCACCATTCAACATTTATATGAGCTTGGTACCGTTGAATCAGATATGGATTATAAGGAATCACAAATCGATTATCAATGAGAGTTCCATTTTTCTCTATGGTCACACCGTCTTCTCTTCGTCTGTAAACAGGGAAACCCTCCTTATTGATGTGTGTTTCCTGAGAAAAATCCTTTGGGAAGTTTTTCTTGCATCGTCCTTTTACCATGCAAGGACTCCTCGGATTAGCAAACCCACATGGCCCATGAATCATGAACTCTTGGACTATGTCATGAAGTTCTTTATTAGCTGACGGAGATGGTATCTCAGCAGATATAACTTCGTCGATCGCACCAACTTCTGAAAATTTAGATCCTCTTTGTAAAAAAAGCAAGATATGGGCATGTGGAAGTCCTCTTTTTTGAAACTCAACGGTGTATATCACTGCATAACCATTGTAATGAGAAACACGATAAGCATTGGTAGATGAGTCTAAATTAGTGTTGAAATTTAAAAGCAAATATACCGGCAGTTGATGGTCCAAATATGTTGTCGGTCCTGAGCTCAGCGGTAAGCTTGTCTAGTTTCGCTTTGAAGATTCTAGCAACTAATTCAGGTCTATCCTCCGGTTTGAGTCGCGAGTTCGTCAAGTGTCTTGTGATCTCTGGCCATTTCGGATTGCAAGTAAACGTGATGAACAAATCCGGATATCCAAAATGTCGACACACTGCCATAGCATCCATATATTTTTCATGCATATACCGAGGACCCCCTGTAAAACTTGAAGGAAGTACAATTCGTCTTCCAATCTGAGAAGAATCTTTTCCCTTCTCGGCATGTGCTGACACATTGTCGTATTTATCAGCACGTAAAGCTTTCTGGTTAAGCTTAATAAAACATATTCGTTCTGCTTCGATCATAGTTAACCCATCCACAAGAAATTGCTGAAACAACCTTCTGAAAAATAGGAGATGACTCGGTTCAGTAGGTCGTTCCATGATCCTGTAAGCAAAGAACTCCCTCATACTAACTCTTGTCCGTGGGTTTGTTGATGTTGTTGTTGTTTTCTTTAACTCGAGATCGATATGATAACCATCTTCACCATGGGGAAACAAAAGGGGATATTGGAGAGGAAGATATGCTGGATGTAGTTCGCTAATTTTGGTCAACTCCTTTTTCTTCGTCTCAACAACAATGTCTCTGCTCTCGTAACAACTATCGAAATCTCCGACTAATAGTGCGGCAACCTCTGATGTCGCAGGAAGATTGTAGGTATTAGGATCGGTAGAACGACTTGCTATCAACTTTAACTTAACGTTCGATGGTGTGCTTGCCTCTTGTAACCGATCCTTGGCCGTTCTAAGAATTTTTGTGTATGGGTTACACTCGTTCAACATCTCTTTTATCGCTTCAATGATATGAATAGGTAAATTCTTGGATTCCTGGGATGTATTTTTCTTCTTAGCACTGCAATAAAAAAAAAAAATTTAGGCTAAGCAAAACAATAACGTTGGAAATTATAAGAGAAAGACTGAGGAAAAAAAATACTGAATAGATGTATAAAGTAAGAAGGAATAAGAAACCTGAATGCTGCAATTCTATTTTCCGTTTCATTCTCAGTATCATATATATAGAGTTGCATACACTTTGGGGGAGATCCATCCATAGGGAGTAAACTGCCAAGGAAGTGATAATTTGACCCATGAAGTATGAAAACCGGAGGACCACGACCATCATTCACAGTGTTGACAATTTGACCTCCCATAGAAGAAAATGCGAACATCGAGTTGGCCTGTCTTAAAAATTCTATGAAGATTTTGCTGTCTTTGTCACCTTTGAACAACAAATCAATTAGTGCTTGAGGAAGAGGCTGTAGAGGTTCTAGCTTGATCTTTCCTTGCATACAACACAATGAAAACTTTGGAGCTCCATACGTCTTTTTTTTCTCTACTCGCTCATCGTACCACATTAAAGCGCCACACTCCTCGCAGCGGTATATTGCATCTCCCAAATCATCATACTCTGCGGTATGTTTGAATTAATGAGAAAGTTTACGTAAAAAAATATAATATCTACATATTTAGTAGGATTTATACCTACGCTACATGAATGTGGTTCATCAAAAATGGCTGCATATGGACCACCTGATAAAAAAAAGTGTTGAAAGATAAAATAAGTGTTCAATAAAAAGGTTTAGTAAAGATGTGTACCTACGACACCTGAATAGTAAGTTTAATAAGCTTACCGACAGTTTTTTTCTGTTTGGAAGATTTTTTATATACGCGCTTGAAGTTTTGTGGATTCTTAGTCACCCCGATGTTGAATTCGTTGGTGAATGTAGCTTTTCTACTCGAGCTGCTACCATTGTGAAATTTATTGGTTAATGCAGATCTTTGAGTTAAGCTGGTACACATACTGGAATCCTTTGCGAAAGTTGGTAGCTGGTCACTACTGCTACCAAGATTCAAATCAACGGTGCAGGCTGATGTTTGACTTGAACCGCTAATCTTCGAGGTAGCTGTGTAAAATAGCAAATAATACATGGGTGACAAACGAATAACAATAGGGATAAATCAAATGTAAATATAAAGCAAAGGACATAGCTATTTACCGGATCTGAGAGCTTTCTGTTTCTTCTTTTCTTTAAACATATGCATTCGATGGAGTCTCGGTGATAAGGGATCTACAAATTATTATATTCGTATTGAGTGTTAGAGTTGAAAATGTTATAAGTACTTATAAAAATCAACCTGGCTCACCGTCCGTAATATCGTCCAATGGTTGTCTCAGAAACCCACTTGTCGAGACGGGTGTTGTAGAATTTAAAGTGGTGTTTTCATTAGTGCTAACATCCACATCTGTGTTTTCTGCATCACCTGAAATACCGGATTTATCGGAAATTTTCGTAGGTGAATGGAGCTCTTTTATTCGAGCAGCTACCAATGAACAATTTTTTTTTGTTAATGCAGATTTATGAGTTAAGGTGCTACCAATGCTGGAGTCATTGGTGAATGTTGGTCCTTGGCCCCTACTGCTACCAAGATTAAGATCGGTGAACACTGATCTTTGACTTGAACCGCTAAACTGCAACGTAGCTGTGTATAATTGCAATAAAATTTACGGGAGACAGTCAAATGAAAATAGGTATTACTATAATTTAAAGCAAAAGAAAATGAAAAGAACTCTGTACTTGATCCAAGAGATTTCTGTTTCTTCTTTTGATTAAACATATGCATTCGACGAAGTCTCGGTGATAGGGGCTCTACAAATTGTTATATTCGTAATGAGTGTTAGACTTGAAAATGTTTTAACTACTTATAAAATATAACCTGCCTCACCATCTGTAATATCGGCCAATGGTTGTCTCGGAAACCTACTTGTCGAGACGGGTGCTGTATAATTTACGGCCGTGTTTTCGTTAGTGCTAACATTAGCAGCTGTGTTTTCTGCATCACCTGAAAAACATACACATATGACTTTTTCGTTTAGCATTTATAATGAAAAACAGAATAGGAATAAGAAAAGAAGATGGAACCATAATGTATCACCTATTGATTTATGTCTTTTACTTGATCTTGTTTCTGTCGAGTGGGGTCTTTGTTTTTTGGATGATGTGATATCCATGACACCTTTTTATGCAGGGACAGTCGGATCGAGTGGACTTCAACGAACACACACGGCATAAGAACATTTATGCATTCCAAGGAAAGAAGTAAGATTTGATTAATGATAATGTAGTGGTTGAGTTGTACAAAATGTATGAAATCTTTTATCTCTAACAATGATATTACTAAGCTGAGATTTCATCTGTAAAAACCAAAGGAGTTCCTTACATTGTTCGGTGACTGTATAGCTTGGTCTATGGAAATGAGTATTTTAGTAAGCAGGGGAACCGACAGTAACGCAGTTAATGACCTATTTGGGGGTCGTCGACACTTTACCACCAAGTTGCAGTGTAGATAACAATCATTTGGCACTGAAACAAATGATGATACCAGGAATAACTAACCAAACCCACTGGCAATTTTTCCCTTCTTAGGATCAGACCGTAATTGCTTTTGTGTGGAACCTGCAGGGAGAAGAAGATAACAATAAGGTGTTGATTGGATTGTTTGGTTCTGTATTATAATACTGTTTTGGTGATTGAAACTTTGGCTGACAATGCAATTGAAGACATGAAAGACCAGGGAAGCTTCAGCCTAATAATTCAAACCGCTCAGTTGGGTAATGGTCGTACGTGATCGGAGCAATAAGGAAAGTTTCTATAGCAGTCAGAAAACGAAATGCAGAGTTTTTGGTGGTTGTTCTTAGTCGAACAATTGTTTGAATTATGTTTTGAAGAAGCTGGTAACTGCTCTTTAGGTGTTATTAATAAAGCAACAATAAAATTTTTTTTTCAACACAAACCAACTCCTACTTTCCTTCGTATTAAACGATTTTTAATAAAAAAAATGGAACTACTTAGTTTGTGGGTTATAATTCACATTAAAATATCTTATTTTTACAGCTTTGTCAAATAATTTATGATTTTATTATAAAACATGTGATTAAGAAATGGAATTAAATAATAGAAATTAGGTTTTAAATGACTTGGAGATCAAATAATATTGTATTTAAATTAAATAGCTATCTAATTTATATATATAAACACATACTTACTTTATATATTAGATGTGTTTGTCCTCCGTTAAATAATCATGTGATGATCATATCGGTTTTATATGACCAGGATTTACTTAATCCTCGGTGATCGTATATATACCAAAATACCGATAATCAACGAAGGAAAATTATATGTGAAACATTTAAAATCGACGACATTAATACTATTTTACGATTATATTCGGATTAAATCCAAAAACGTTAAAGAAAGATAGTACAGCATTTTATGTAAATAGATAAGTTTTAGAAGAAACTCATCGTCATTCATGTAGAGCAATAGTATGTTTTTTTAAAAAAAATTAGGCAACACTTTGATATGAATGACTTCTGCGATTAAATAGTAAATTAATAAAAGTTTGCAGTCTAACTCTATTTTTAGAAGTGTACTTTTATAAATGTGCTGCAATACATCAAGGTGGGGATACAATTTTTTTTGAAATCTTGTAATATTTTCGTCCAATTTATGATTTCATACAATTTAGATAACATCACCGTAGAAAATTTGTAATATTTTAGTCAGATTTCAACAACAATTGTAGAATTAAAAAATATTCGATCTTGCATATATGTATATTTTTAATAGTTAAAAAAATTTAGGGAAAACTATGAAAAAATTAAAATCGGCGATGTAATAGTAAATTAAGAAAAGTTTTCATTTAAATAATTTTTTTATAGGTGTACTTTTATAAAAATGCTGCAAACAATCAAATATTAGTTTTTTAAAAATTATATATGTGGTGTTTCTAAATAGTGATATTATAAAAAAAGTTATATAAGATGATTAAGTAGTGTAGACATCTTATATAACCTGTTTTATAAAATCATTATTTAGAATACTATCTTAAAGATAAACAAAATAAAATCATAAAACGTAGATAAACAAACTATATATTATAAAGTAAACATAGTAGATGTTTTAAACTAACATTAAACCACCATAAGTTGAGTTGAAATTTGAAATACTTCCTAAACATTAAAAAAAACAACATCCAACGTCAAAGATAAACAAACTGAAACAGAAACATAGCTTCTAAATAGCTTAACCTAAAACTCTAGAATTGAAGCACTATTTTTTTTCCCTCTTCACAAACACCTTAGAGCCACCTCTAGGCTTGTTGACGGATTCGGGTGTACTTCGTTTGTTTGATGAGGTCTCTGCAGCCGGATCGACCCCAGCAATAGCTAAAGGCCTCTTCTGAGCAGGTGTAAAAGGTCCAGCCAATACTTCATGCTCACCTGTTTCCGAAGCAGTGTTTTCAATCTGTGAACAATTAAACATAAACCATCTCAATAACATCTCACCCTATTATATTCCAAAAATTTATTGGAATAAACAAAGTTTCAGATGGCATGAAACCTGGTCATCCTGCAAGGTTGATGGGACTGATGACAGTGAGTGAGCAGCTGTAGAAGTGTTAGGCGACCCATCCTACAACATTTACCCAGTGAGACTACATCAATCTAGAACCAATGACTTCAACAAATTCTTAATCACAAAAAACATACCTTACTCAATTCTTGTCTGAACCTCTGTATTTCAGACTTATCTACACTGAGTTTAAGAACTTGATAGGTCGTATTGCGGAATCCCTGGTCAGAGCTTTTAACCTTAACTTTTAGAATAGCAGTCATCCCTTCAAGATCTAGTAGTTCTTGGGGATACTCCCCTTCTCGTTTAAACTATGAAAAACAGATAATGTGCCCAACAACGGTTAAAGAAATGATTATTACATTAGAACAAAATCACAAACATGTGAACAATTATAAACACTAACGAAAAAGATCATATGCACCTCGATTTGTTCATGACGGAGGTCATAGGCGGATTTTTGAATGAGCTGAGCAGCTACTCTGTCGAACAGAAGAAAAGCTGCAGATTCTGTTTCATCAGCAGCTCTTAGCTTAACCATGTACCTGACATAACAGAATTAAAATTATAGATGACCTAATATTATTTGGGAAAGATGAAGAACAAACAAAGTAATTGAGGAATGACCTGAAACTTGTGTTTGTAACCTCCTTATTACAGGGTCCACATGAATACTTGTCACGCTCAATCGCCTCAGTTGCTGGATTGAAGTATGGTGTGGCTATTCTGAAACATCCGTTACATCCAATGTACCACCATGCTTCTTTAGAATTAAAAGATTCAATGGTGGCAATGGTGACGCAGACCTTGTCCTAAGAAACAGATTATAAGATAGTCATAAATTCACAATCACCCTATGAAACTTGAATCAGCATTAAACATATTAGATAGTAGTATAAGTTAAAACGAATATACTATACCTCGGTCTCTCCTAGTATCTGGGAGATGGTTTGGTAGTTGCCACTTGGAAATGATTCAAGTCCAGACTCGCCTGAAAAGAATGATCCAGACATTTGAGAGAGAGGAACAATGGCATCGCCGCTACCAAGTCTGCATGGCATAGTGAAGAGTTTAGCAAATATCTAATCACATCTAATATATAGATTGATATATTTGAAACATAACTATTACCCTTCTTTGAATGTTTTTATCTCTTCTATATCTGAGCTGAAGAAGAGCTTAGAAGCAAATGGATTGCTTTGAATTGTCTTTTGACCTGAAAAAAGAAAGAAGAGTTATTAGACAGGTAGGTTTAGAATGTTTATCTTAAAACAAAAAGATTTAGAAATAATAATCATAGGCACATATTTTTAGTACCATTGTATTTTCGGGTCTTCATAAGGCTGCCAATTAGAACAGCGGGACCTTCATTGTTAGCCTTAAAATAGGTGTGAGCTTCAAGGGCGTATTTGGACCATAAAGTGCAATGGATAGTGTTATCTCTGCAATACGAAGATGAAACTGAGTTAGCAGAAGTAACTATGTTTTGAATAACTTCATATTAATAAAAAACTGAAACGAAATAAGATAACATAAACATATTTACCCAAGGTCTTTGAGATGAAGGCGCAGTGTTTTCTCAATCCTTTCTCCAACCGTAACATCCTCTAGTTCACTCATTCCAATTATTTCGCCTATGACATCTGACATAGAAACGGCATGATCAGAAACAAAGACAATAGTTCAATGAAATAAACAGCAAAGAAGGCTCATACCAAAGAAGACGGTAGGATCATGTGACTCGGATAATATCTCTTCAAAAGGATGAAAATGGAAACGTTGAGAGAGGTTTGGGATTTCATCGGATGGTTTGACAACTGTTGTAAAAAGGAAACTCATCCTGTAAGGATGTGCTGTTCCTCTGAATGCTCCTTGGTTAGGCAGCAATCTGAAGTTCATGATGACAACGCAAGCACCTTCCTGGAGTTCTCTCTGATACTTTTTAATAAATCCAAAACTTACAGAAGCTTGGATCCTAGATCCCTGAAAGGAAGAAACAAAAGTTTTCAATAAACAGATAGATAATTGCGATAATGTTTTCAATTAAGCAGTCGTACCTGATCATCAACCAGTATCATTTCGAGACCCATAAAAACTCCAGGCCTATCTTGTTTCTCAAATCCCCAAAGCCTTGCTATCCTAGCTTTGATCTTGCACGGCTCATCATTAGGGAAAAGCTGTGAAATTGGTGTCACAGGTAATGCCATCTGAAAAGAGAAAAGGATGATCATATAATTGAAACATACTTGTATAACAGTTATCAAAAGATGAAACAAACTAAATATTGAATTGAATTACCTTTCCCGGAAACAATGATCCAGAGAAGTAACTTCAATGGAGAGAATTGATAGTTTATGGTGTGTCTGGAAAAAAAAAATAAGGAGCTATGTCGATAGTTATAGAGAATGTAGTTTAAAAAAAGAAACTCGAATAAAAGTTGTGGGGATCGTGGGTGGTGGATAGATAATAATGGAGCAGTTGAATATCTGGAGTATCAAAACAGTTTCGAAATTCATGCTTTACTATAATTTTGGATTAATAAATAAAAAATAATAAATAAATATAAATAGTATACAACAGATTTTCAATTGCGAAAATATATATCTGAAAATAAAATGTTCAAAAAAAACAAACGCAAGTTTAGATAGGCAATGGTGTAGAAAGTAAATCTTAATGCATCTAAAGTAACTTTATACATTATTCTTATGGGCCATAGTCCTAGATTAATAAGTTTTACTTTACTCACATGACATTGTGTAGATAATAAATTCATAGCAAGAACTAATTACATCTGAACTGAAGATAAAAGGTGGGATGACAAACCTTATAGTAAAGAAGCTTCCTCCTATTTTGATGCATACAAACTCGTGCTCCATAAACAATGTTTTAATCTTCCTGCTCCGAAAATAAAACACAAAACCATAACAGAAGTAAGACACAATTCGAGAAAGATGCATAATAAGCCTTAAGAATCATCTATGAGCTGCTCAGAAGAAGTAATCAAATACTTTCAGTGTTTAACCTTAAGAATCAGAGAACGTGACATTGTCTAGCAGCTTGCAAAGCTGGTTTAGAAGCTCAAGCATGTTTAAACAGGATCAGATTCATCTATGGCGGTTTTGGTTAAATACACCAGCCGGTTGATTAATTTGGATGATTATCGAGACAATGAGGCTCGTCTGTTAGTGACTGGCAGTCCGCTGATATGTTCAGTGTCAAGCTGACCTGAAAATAAAGTTAAATGCTAAGCTTTGAAATTATATGCAAATTCATAAATGGTAGCCTGAGAACTCAAAAGATCCAGAGTAAACTATTGCTTTTCTTACCTAATGAAAGCATTCCTTAGCTTTTCATCCAAAACCCTGCAGTAATTAACGATCAAGGTTCATGACTTTTGATTCTTCTAACACCAAAAGTTTAAAATTTTTATAATTATCAGGGGACGATGAAACAGTAAATCATTCTCATTTCCCTCTATTACTATCATTACTTCAAACACAAACTACAAATAGCAGAGTCACAGTAATTGCAAATAAGAACATGAGATACCACAAACGCATCAAAATATATATTTATTCATACTGTTCAGCTCTTTGACAAATGTTTGAGATGCCTTAATAGTGTGGCAGTGTGTAATGAGGCTACAACAGTGCTAGTTTTTGTCTAGGCATCTCTATACCAAACCATTTTACACAGACACTCCTGAATGTAAGCTAATATCTTTTGGAAATGCATCCAACAAAGATCTCATGAGCACACCAGAACTAAAATTATACTAAAACAAAATCTTTTGCAGTGCAAGTAGCATTACCTTAGCTACATGCTCCAAGGTGAGAGCCTCAGGTGCAAGTAGCATTACCTTCAATTCAACTGGGAACTCATTGCAGCAGTATGCGATCGACTCTGACATAGACTCATTGCCTGATTAAATTAGAGATTCATCCATTAAGAAAGCTCCATAATCATCGATAGGAAAATTCTCAATCGGGAGAGATAAATCTTTGAATAGAAGTCCTCAAAATGGATGACTGTGTAAAGCTTTGTAATTGAAAGGAAATTTACCTGGGAAATTATCGACGAACCTTGATAGGATATTATACAGCGGTTTTTAAACTGAAAGACACGAAAAGAGGATTAGGGTTATGACCAACACACAACGACTGGGATTCATATCAAACTTTATGCTAGTGTATATGAATTGAACTGGAAATAGAAGACATGCAATAGATTTCTAACCGGGAAAGGATGAGAGAAATCATTAGGACTATCAAGGTTCGTCGACTCGCCTCACTGGTTCCTTCCAATCAGACTTAATGGACCTCGCCGGATAATGCTCCGACACTTTCAAAATCGCCGGATTCGATCTCGCAACCTCTGCTCTCGCGCTTTGAATAGCCCGAATTCCTTATCTGATTGGGATGATGGCGATGGTTTTCTGAGAGAACTGTGAGAGGACTTTCGGGAGAGATGGAGAGAAACCCAAAAAAAAATTTGCTGCAATAGTCATTAAAAAATTTTTTTGAGTAGTCATCAATTTGGTTGCCACGCTGGCGATTTCCTTTGTTCTGATTGGTTGAATGCTCAATTTTTCTCTCAGATGACTTGTCTATTATATATATTAGATATTGAAATAAAAATTTAAGCTAAATAATAATATTGATAATCAATATATTTAACATAATATTATATTTTATTACAATAAATATAACCATGTATTGTTAATATTCTTTTCTATATCTACATATATATACTATAATTTAACTATGACTTTATATAAATTCGATATAGTAATATGATTCTTCATTATAAAACTACAGATATAAAATATTTTTATTCTGAAAAACTAAAACAAAAAAAAAATAATATTATTCAACCACAAAATAGTTTTTTATTTAGAAATCATAATAATCAAGTTATATACGACGATAAACCAAAATAAAAATCTCAAAATCAAATAATATTATTAAAAATAAAGAAAAACAAATTGATGATATTTAAAAAATAATTTTATAAATATGTAATACAAATAAACCACGGTTAAAAAAATAAGCTTAAACAAATATAAACTAGAAAACCTAAACAAAATAGTAACTTGCTACAAAAAACTGAATTGTATGTTAGAATTGATAATTATTCTCCAAAACTTTTACAACGAAAAAATTGTTGTTCAAAATATTTACAAATCTTATCTTAATAATAAAAAAACACCCGCGCTAAGCGCGGATCAGAGTCTAGTTGTATAATTATAATCGTATTAGTAATTGAATATATGTTAACTACTAATATGTGGCCTAAAATGTGGAGAGGAAGGTAAATGAAACAAAAAACAATTACATGTTGACAAATTATTAGTTGATTATATCAAAACATAACTAATTATTTCTCTAATATATTTAACTATTTATAAAATAACTAACTACTAACCACATAAAACGGTGTTTTATGCAATAATAAGAAAAATAATTACGGGTACATGATCATAATTAACTATAACAAAAAGCGGTGTAGTTGACAATCTTTTAAAAGATGTTTGAAGTTATTCCTTTTTTCACTAGAAATATTTTTATTCATTACAAAAGAAATATATATGGTATGATACAAACATTAAAGACTAGAGCTGGCTATCACAAACCGATGTCATAGGCAAAAGCCAACGGATAAACGAAAATCCTTGGAGCCAAGATAAACAAAGCTAAAAACGTAAGACCATTACAACAACTAAACATCGAAATCGATTGGAACCTAAAACGAAACCCCCTAGCAAGAAGATCCATCCAAAGTCGAGAGAGAAGAAGAGTGAAGCAACCAAAGCCGAACTTTATTAGGACTTATCTACCGGAACTCAATATATTGCTCCAACACTGTTGAAGCCACGAGACATTGTATGCATAAAGACCGAGGATGTCGAGGGACCAAACCTTTTACCACACAACAATAGACGACTAGAAGCGATAAGAGCCGAAGCTCCAAATCCTGACAATTAAACCGGAGAACCCAAACCGATAAGCAGAGAAGCTGCAAGAACCATACTGTCGCAAACAAAGGAAGGACAAGCAAACTCTCGACAACAGACTTTCCACCACCATAAGCAATGAAAACAACCGCACAACAACCCCAAGAAGGAGATCACCAAAACCACCAGCACCTGTCAAACCCGGCTAAGCACCACCCGAAGCAGACAGATCCTACAGAAGCAGACTCCAACAAAATGAGCAAATTAATTAGTTCATCAACAAAAAGATCAGATTAACTACTCACACCGCATCACTAACCGGAAGACCAAACCTGTAGCACAGAAGAAGGCGACGGCTCAGACCACGAGAGCCCAAAGCGACTCACTTCCAGAGACACCACGACGCCTCAAATCCAACAACCAAGATTCGCCGGGAAGAAAAGGCGACCACATCCACGCGGGGCGAGCGAGATCTCAGCCTATGAGACCTTACCAAAAAGACAAACCCTCGCCGAAGACGGAAACCACGCATTCATAGCCCGATAGAGAGCCACCAGAGGCGACCACCGGAAAACCTGACGGACGAAGGACATATTGCAGATCTGGTCGGACAAGACGACAAGGAAGACGGTGAGAGAGGATAACAACGAAGATAGGGAAACGTAAGAAGCCTCCCCGACAGCGAAGGCGCTGTTCGCCGGCCGCCGGGGAGGAAAACGGGAAAACGCAGGCGACTCCTAAAAAAACGGGACAGAGAGCTTTTAGGAACTAGGGCTTCTGTTATGTGCCATGTTTGAAGTGATTCCCTTGCTAACTTTTTGTTTTGTTATTATTAATTTAATCGGTTAGAGAGTAATTCAATACACAAAATATCAGAGTACGTTGCCAAAAAAAAAGATCAGAGTACCTTTACGCAATAGAAGAAAACATTATATTGTTTACATAAACACAATTGTTGTATTAGCAGAGAAGGATGTAACAAGAATTGAATTTATATTTTTAGGATTGTGGTGAAAACTGTAAAGACTTTAATAAATTTTACAGTTTTACGGTTTTTATTTACCCAACCAATCTTTTATGTCTTTATTATTTACTAGGAGAGAACCTGTGAAAATGCGCAGATTTATTTTAATTAGCGAATATTTTAAATATTTTAGATTTAAAATTAATATGTTTTATTTTTTTTTTATAAAATTATTTTTTGTTATCTTAATAATCACATGAGAGAAATGCATTAATATGCATATTTTATTTTAATTTATTTTTCAAATAATATGATTTTGTATTTTTGATTTATTATCAATCATTTTTTGCATCTTTTATAAATTTTAATTTTGTATGATTTTTGTGTGGATCATCTTTCTAATATTTCTACAAATCATTTTATAAATATTTTCTTGTATTACCATAACTTTTTATGCTTATCATTTTGTATATTTATTTCATTTTGTTCTTTTTCTCTATTTTTATCATATTTTATTTTTGCTAATTATAACTTCAATTATTTATTGAATATATATTTAATAGTTTTTTAGTTATAATTTTTTTTCAATCGTTCTAAAATATTTTAATATAATATTCTAGTTTTGATCTCCTAATTTATTATATTTATTTATATTTAAATTTAATTATTTTCTTATTTGTAAAATAGATAAATCATTTAAAATAATCAATTTAAATATTATATAATATAAAATTTATATGTTTAAAATATTTTAAGATTAAATTTCGATTTTCTTTATTTTATATTTATATTTCAGTAGTTTTTAGTAATTGATTGAAATTAAATAATTTTAAATTAAATAATTAATATTGATGATGTGAAAATTGTTATTTAAAATAGACCAATCAGGGGAGGTTGACGTGTCAACGCAGGAGAGCGTCCCCTTCTTCTTTTATAGGAAAGAATAAAGCCTTTAAACTATCAGTAACTGTTTTTTCTTTGTTTTTTTTTCTTTCTACGATTATCTTATACTAGGTAATTGTTCCGTACGCATGTGCGGATATTGGTTTTATGATAAAACTATGTTAATTATAATTTTAGATGTTAATTGGTTTGTTTGCTATCTCCTCTGCAAACATTATGGGTGTGGATGTTTGGTGCGGTTAAGTGCAGTTTATTTTTTTTTGTTATCATTCATCATGTTCCACAATATGTGTTTTCTCTCTAAAACTTGATTTAAATTGTACCGCGCAATTTAATCTGCTTAACCTGCACCGTTCAATCTATTGTTACCATTTCAAATTTGTAGACGATTGCATTTTTGGAATTTAGCAACGAAATGCAAAAAAAAAACATTTTTATATGTTCATATTGTTTTGTGCCACTTGGAACACTTTAAATCAAAACATCTTTCATTTTCGTCAATTTACAGTGGTGAGCGGTTGCGGATAATTTCAAATATTTTGTTTTAAAACTACAAAAACAGAAAATTAAGCATGGTTTTTTACATTTCTAAATTTATTAAGGGGTTCATTGACCAAATTTATCCAAAAATGCTGATGTTTCTTTACACAAGTTGCTTATAATTAAACGTATATAAAATTTAAGGGGTATCATGTAGCCCCCCATATCACCAAGAGGGTCCACCACTCCTCGTGGGTGGAACATGACGTGAATAGTGGCTTAAGGTGGTTCTTCAAATATCCAATTGGTTGAAAATACATAAGAGCACAAAGCTGTAGAAGAAGCATTTCACCGTTATATGTCGAGTTGGATGGGTTAATTTGGGATATGTCACTCCTCTTCAAGGGGGGAATTCTCTTGGTGATAATCGAAAACCGATTGTTCATACCTGATTACTATGACAAACGACCCTCATGATTAGTCAGACTTTATGACAAACATCCCTTAGATTTTCTTTTGTGTCTCTTGTTTTAGTTTCGATTCCTAGAAGTGATAATGTATGTGTCGACTACCTTGCAAAAAGTGCGAGAGTACAAAGTATTATCTTTTCTAATGTAAATCATAACGAGTCAGATTGATTTATCCTATGAAGTAATAACCCGATCCGAACCACTTTAGTTTAATTTATAAAGATTCAGTTGACAGTTTTTTTAATCCCTCTTAATCCATGTTTACTTTTTGCTTTTTTCTTTGATTTTTCTTTCTTTCTCAAACAATAAAACATTATCCACCAAATTTTAATTAGTTCACAATTAGATTTATTTTCCACTGATTAAAATTTAAAAAAGCCATTAACAAATGAAAATGTCTTTTGTTAAGAATATTTATATTATTCACTATAATGCACATATTTAAGAAAAAAATCAAATGTATATTTATATCTATAAGCCTTTTTAAGGACATTTCTATATTAATAAGTTTTAAGCTATTGTGGTTTGTTAATTAATTATATTTGTAATAATTACTTATGCTAATCATTATATAAAGTTGATATTATTAATATAATTTTAACTATAACATATATCATAATACAATATTTGTATTTAAATTTGGATTAATTTATAAATTTAATAAAATTAATAATACTTAAAATACATTCACAATTAACAGTCACAAATTTTACCTTACACCCATAATATTTACAGCCAAAAGTTATAGTCATAGTCCTTATAGATCATAACTTTAGTTTTTTTTTAAGACATGTTATTTATTTATATCGGATTTTTTTTTGGTCAACTATTTGATCAATTTGTCTATTATTCAATCTAATTTCTCAATGTATATCCAAAAATATATTTGATACTACTGTAAATATGTACCAATATTTAACAAGGTAATTTTTTTTTTCTCTACTATATTTTCTTTGTTAGTTATGTTTTTGTTGTTGACAAAAATTATGTTTTTGTTTATTCACGTGTTTTTCAACAATTACTAATCACAACAATTAAAGGTTCAATTGGTTTAAACGCGGCGATTGCGGTTGTAAAAGTTTGCGGAAACAAGTGGTTACAACTAATAGCATTAGTAAGCATTTTGTACGAATGGTTTAGCGATTGGAAGCATGCGTTTAAGGAATATTCTTAACTGGCTAAAAGCGGCTGCAGTTAAAAATGGTTAAAGTGAAAACACTAGAATAGATATAATTTTAATAATAAAACACCAAAACCATATTATTATGTTGGTTAGTCACCAAAATTTGTTGTGAAGAAGAACGATGTTTTAACGTTTGATAACTGTAGAAAAAACCTATGGTTAAATATATAGAGAATCAACATTAATAAGTGATTTATGATAGATATATAAAAATCATATGTAACTATAAAATAAGTACCTTTAGTAGATGTATAGAGCATCATTAAAATAGATATATAGAGAATTAATATAATATATTGTGGGATTTTGTTTTTCCAAATGCAATTGCCCGCAACCAAAAATGATTGCGGGAATGAACTTTTGATTTTTAGCGGTAGAGAGCAACTCGAAATAGTAATTTTTTAAAAAAATTGTTTTCTAACGCTATCAACTACAACCGTCCGTAAACATAGTATTTGCGAGTGTCAATAGATTAACCAATCAAATTCTAAAAAACATAGGTCAAATCATTCAACACACTTGTTAATCCTTTTCTTTAAGATTAATTCAGTAATTGTGCGTTATTGTGGAAGTTTTTGGCATAATGGTCAAGGTTTTAAATGTTTCTACACTAAGTTCGAAGATTTATTTTCCGAGAAAGCATTTTAGTAAAATTAATGTATGTAAATCTGTTGAAGATCCAAAGTGTTGCAGGTAAAAAACTGTCTGTTGCGGTCTCATGTGTTATAGGAGAATTGTCCATCGTAGGTGTGGTATATGTGGAACCGTTTGTCGTAGATTCGAGTGTTGCAGGAAAACTGTACTGTAAAATTATTATTCGTGGAGCTTTTCAGGATAATCGTAAGTAGTGTAGGTATTTGATTTTGTTTGATCCAAAATCATTAGTATTATGATTAGCTTGTAACAGGAGAGAAAAAAAAAGTCGAGCCATTTAAAATTACGCCGTATCGTTAGGCCACATAGATCATAAAACTCACTGTCATCTCCGCTCGTCTTCGACTTCCTGATTTAGGGGAAAAATTGGATTTCTGAAATCCCTTTGAGAGAGATTTCACCTCTAAAAAATTTCGATTCCCGCCATTTTCCATTTCCCTTTTTGTCTCAGAGAATATACCCAACCTTCCAGAAACCCTAATTTGACCAATTTCATTCTCTTCTGCTCTCTCCGAGCGAAAGAGACCTCCAATCATGCCTGCCATACAAACCCCACCGGGGCGGATCCTACAGCTTGAGATGGAGAATTTCAAGTCGTACAAGGGTCACCAGTTAGTAGGTCCGTTCAAGGATTTCACGGCGATTATTGGTCCCAACGGTGCTGGCAAATCCAACCTAATGGACGCAATTAGTTTCGTGCTCGGAGTTCGCACCGGTCAACTTCGTGGCTCTCAGCTTAAGGATTTAATTTACGCTTTCGATGACCGTGAGAAGGAACAGAGAGGTCGGAAAGCGTTTGTTCGCCTCGTGTATCTCCTGGACGATGGGTTGGAGCTTCATTTTACTCGTACAATTACCAGTGCTGGTGGGAGTGAGTACCGTATCGATAATAGGGTTGTGAATTGGGAAGAGTACAATGGAAAACTGCGATCTCTTGGCATACTTGTTAAGGCTCGCAATTTCTTGGTGTTTCAGGTTGGTTGCTTCTTCCTGGTTTTGAGAATTTAACACTTGATTCGTTTTTCTAGTTTATTGTTGGTTGTTTGGTTTTTGTTTCTGTAGATGAATTCATGTGGTTTGATGTTGATTTCGTGTCGTGTGGTTTGGTTCTGACAAAAGACTTTTCAACTCAAATTGTAGGGTGATGTTGAATCGGTTGCTTCCAAGAATTCAAAAGAACTCACTGGACTTCTCGAGCAGATTTCTGGCTCCGATGAGCTTAAGAAAGAGTATGAAGAATTAGAAGAAAAGAAGGCCAGTGCTGAAGAAAAAGCAGCCCTTATATATCAGAAGAAGAAAACGATTGGAGCTGAGAAGAAGCTGAAGAAAGCACAAAAGGAAGAAGCTGAGAAGCATCTAAAGCTGCAAGACGAACTGGTAATTGTGTGAATCTCTTACTTCTCTAGTGGATTAGTGTTTATTTATTTAGTTTGTGAAACTGTAGTCCTATCCCTCTTTTTAATATGTTTTAATGCCTTGCAGAAAGCTGTGAAGAGAGAACACTTCCTATGGCAGTTATATAACATTGAAAATGATATCGAGAAGGCAAATGAAGATGTTGATGCTGAAAAGAGTAATCGTAAAGATGTCATGGCAAAGCTGGAGAAGTTTGAACATGAAGCTGGTAAGAGAAAGGTAGAACAAGCAAAGTATTTGAAAGAAATTGCTCAACGTGAAAAGAAGATTGCTGAGAGAAGCTCGAAGCTTGGAAAATACGTGAGTATACCTTGGAAGTCTATAATTAACAGATTTTTTTTTTTCCCACTTGAGTAACTTATATATTACTTTCCCTGTCCGCAGCAACCTGAGCTTCTGAGACTGAAGGAGGAGATAGCTCGAATAAAAACAAAAATCGAGAGCAATCGAAAGGAGGTGGATAAGAGGAAAAAAGAAAAAGGAAAGCATTCCAAAGAAATCGAAGAGATGCAGAAAAGCATCAAGGATCTGAATGCGAAAATGGACGAATTAAACGAGAGGAGACAAGATAGCAGCGGAAAACTCCCAATGCTTGATAGCCAACTGCAAGACTATTTTCGAATGTGAGTTTGAAAGAAATAATGATTTTTCCCTCTTGTTTAGTCAGAAGCATTGCCATTTTCCAACTGTCCTGAGGTTATCAATATTCACCAACTTGCATCCTCTATATTTCCTATTTGATCTTCTCGCTTGAGATTTTGTGGTGACATGAATACCACATGGGTTTACTTGTTGCTTCACACTCTGCTTTTAAATTAATGAAAGAATTGTTGGGTACGCAGTTAGATAATTACTTTTCTATGCTTTGCAGAATGGTGTAGTGTTTTGTTTGACAGAATGACCTATATTTGGTTGTTTACAGGCTATTATTGGTGTTGTCCTTGTGATTTTTGTAATATTCTTCTAGATTCACCATCTACATGCATATTTTTCCACCCTTTTGAATCCTTATGAACCACTTTGTTTTCTTATCGCTTTTCCTTCATTTTTATCAATCTCAGAAAAGAAGAAGCTGGGATGAAAACTATTAAGCTAAGAGACGAGAAAGAGGTTCTAGATAGGCAATATCATGCTGATCTCGAAGCATTGAGAAATCTGGAAGAAAATTACCAGCAACTAATAAATAGGGAGAATGATCTTGATGAACAAATTGAGCGATTGAAATCCAGGAAAAAAGAGATCGAAGATTCTTCTTCGGAGTATAAGAATGAAACAACTAGTCTGAAAAAGGAGTTACGAGCCCTGCAAGAAAAGCATCGAGATGCCAGGTTAGTAGGTGTCCTCTACTCACTAGATTGTCTAGTATCGGATAGTTTACTTATTATGTTATGATATCCGTTTAATGCTACACATTGCTGCTAATTTGTGTAAAGACCTCCTTAGAAATTCTATTTACAGTTGCTTCATCTTTTGAAATATCGCTTTAGGGATATTGTTGATTCATTTATCAAAAATATATTCTTTAAAGTTCCTATTTTGACTAAAACCCCTTTTGAGCTAGACGGAATGTATTCTGTTTTCCTGGTACTCGGTCTTTTATTTTAATCTGATAGTTTCTAACCTGCTTCTATGATGCACAGGAATGCATATGAGAAATTGAAGACTAGAATCACAGAAGTAGATGACCAGTTAAGTGATCTAACTGCTGAAAGATATGAAAATGAGCGAGATAGTAGGCTAACGCAGGCTGTTGAGTCTCTCAAGCGTCTATTTCAAGGAGTTCATGGTCGGATGACTGATCTTTGTCGACCAAATCGGAAGAAGTACAACCTCGCAGTTACCGTTGCTATGGGGAGATTTATGGATGCAGTAGTTGTAGAAGATGAAAACACAGGAAAGGACTGCATCAAGGTACTTCTGTCATGCTTGTTGTGTTGTTTTAATCCCATGCAAGTTGTGAATATTTTTTCATAGTTTATATCTCCTCTGCTGACAATTACAGTTTCATTTAACAGTTAAGAGTAAGATAGTCTTTATCATAATACTACACTCTGGCCTAAGCCACCAAATTAATGATGTTTTAAACACTACCACCTCTTAAATGATGATCAATACCTATTATTTACCAAGTAGGGGAAATGTGCTATAAAGGGGTAGGTGACATATATGATGTATTCATCTTCATGCAGCATTCATTCCATATAATTAAGAATTAAGCCCCATTCTGTGTTACTTGGCTTTAACTTAACTTTGCGGATCTTTTTCTACCTTGCTTCAAAGAGCATTTTGTACCACTGCTCTATGTCTGGGATAAAATGAGTTTATTTGTTATTTGCAGTACTTGAAAGAGCAACGGCTTCCTCCTATGACATTTATTCCTCTCCAGTCAGTACGTGTCAAGCCAGTGCTTGAACGATTGAGAAATTTGGGCGGCACAGCGAAGCTGGCGTTCGATGTTATCCAATATCCTTTGCAAATAAGTGAATTATTAGGTTGCTTGTATTAATAATTTCTCTTCATTTGGCTACATTGCGTGCTTAGTTGTGAGTAGCTTGAGATTGTTTTGATGTATAAAGTAATAGATCGACAAACGTAGGAAGGTTTATGTGAGCATGTTTCCAATTTATGTTGTTTGGACCTTAACCACTTCACGTTCGATCCTGAATTGGAGAAGGCGGTCCTCTTTGCTGTTGGAAATACTCTTGTCTGTGACGAACTTGAAGAAGCCAAGGTTCTTAGCTGGACTGGAGAGAGATTTAAAGGTATGTTTCTGTTTCCTTTTTAGGTGTAATTAACTAATATGCTTGCACTAAAGTTGGCTTTGGTTTCTACGTATCCTGATTCTATTTATTTCCAGTTGTTACTGTTGATGGCATATTACTCACAAAGGCGGGAACAATGACTGGTGGTACCAGTGGTGGAATGGAAGCTAAGTCTACCAAATGGGATGATAAGAAAATTGAAGGTTGGGTTGTCACCAGCTGGTTTAAAGTGTCTTAAATTTCAATACGTCTTAGAGTCAACATTCGGTTGTGCAGGACTGATGAAAAAGAAAGAAGAATATGAAGTAGAATTGGAAAAGATTGGATCTATTCGAGATATGCAGATAAAGGAGTCTGAAATATCGGGAAAAATAAGTGGACTTGAAAAAAAGATCCAGTATGCGGAAATTGAGAAGGTAAACAATCTTTTCCAAAATGAGTGGTCTCATATATCTTACTTACTGTTATAATTTACTTCACTGTTCGCTGTTCAGGAATTACTAATTAGTGGATTTGTTTTACAGAAAAGCATCAAAGACAAGCTTCCACATCTTGAGCAAGAGAAGCGGAATATCACTGAAGAAAGTAGACGCATAAATCTTGAACTTTCTAAGGTAATTCTGACATTTGGTAAAGTTAAAACCTGAGGACAATAATATGACCGAATGCCGTTGGTATTGTAGTCAAGAGCTGAGGTTGATAAGAGGAATACAGAAATCAGGAAGTTGGAGAAAAGAATCAATGAGATTGTTGACCGCATCTATAAGGATTTTAGCCAGTCTGTTGGTGTTGCTAACATACGTGAATATGAAGAAAAGCAGCTCAAGGAGGCTCAAGAAGTGGCTGAAGAAAGGATGAATCTGAGTAACCAGCTTGCTAAGTTAAAATATCAGTATGTCTCTTATACTCTGTTTTCTGGTTAAATATAAGATTTATTCGAACTTCTCATATATAGTTCTAATCTGTATCGATTTCTGCTGCCCATTTCTGTGCTGACATATAGCTCCGACTCTGAAGTCAACTTTTCAGCTGATTTTTTTCGTTTCCAGTTAGAAATAAACATTTTGTTGTGCATCATACTGTTGTTGCATTTTAATTTTCACGTGTCTCATAAAAAGAAGGCACTACAGCTCGGTGAGATTTTTGTGATTAGTAGGCAGCTATTGTCTACTTTATCAAGTGTGCAAGGGTCCGTATTTGTAGCCTGTAAAACCTAAGTGTCAACAAACTCTGCAATACGCTTACTGGTTGGCTGAGTTGATATACTGGCATACTGCTTTCTATTGAATGGAGCTCAAGTTGTACAGTCAGAGTAAACAGAAGCATTTTTTCTTAGTCAATTAAAATAACTTTTTACTGAATTTCAGGGTGGAATATGAGCAAAACCGAGATGTGGGGTCACGAATTCGAAAGCTAGAATCTTCTATCAGTTCTTTGGAAACTGATTTGGAAAAGATACAGAAGAGGAAGTCTGAACTTAAGGAGTTGACAGAAAAAGCTAATAATGAAATCAACAATTGGAAGACAGAAATGGGAGGTATTTTAATTCTATCTCTACATAAATCTGATGGCCTCTATTCTATGCTCTTTTTTTCATTACGAGATGTCAATTTGATCATTTCATTCATAGCAGACATCAACATGATCCAGTAAAAGTACGTTGCTGTATATTGAATTTGCTTCGACAATAGTGATGACCTTAGGTTGGAGCCCTGTTACTGGAGTAATCTATTGAAATATGCAATTTTCTTATTCTTCTTGGGTGTTATCTAATTGTATGGATCTTTAGTCACCCTTAACCAATTGACTTTTTTCATTACATGATCCTTAATGTTTTTAGATTGCTCTGACTTTGGTTTGAACAAATTTTGGGATGTACATGATTGCTCGACCTCTTGCGTTAATTGTATGGTTCCACTATATCTTAAAAGAAAGCGATCATATTAAGATAAAATGCTAGTGGCTGATAAATGGTTAATGTAAAGATTCAGTATCATAGGTTCTCTTCCCCTGTTATCCTCTTTGCCTTTGCTGGTATAAGCATAGGTTACACAACCATATACTTTGTTTATCACCACACCTGTCTAATGTTCTTTGCCTAGCACAAATCTGCAGTGGTTTCTTCTTTCATAGAGGTGTGAATATCTAATACTCTTGCTTGCAGAGTGCAAACAAAAATCAGAGGAGTATGAAAAAGAAATCCTGGATTGGAAAAAGCAGGCTTCTCAAGCGACAACAAGCATAACCAAACTCAATCGTCAGATACATTCTAAGGTACACCGGAGACTCATCAAATCCTTTCCCAATGATTTGGTATGTCTGAGTATAGGTGCACTAAAGCTCCCCTTTTTGCTATCAGGAAACGCAAATTGAGCAGCTGATCTCGCAAAAACAAGAAATAACTGAGCAGTGTGAGCTCGAACGTATTACCCTTCCTGTTTTATCAGATGCTATGGAGGAAGATGACTCAG
Source organism: Orychophragmus violaceus (assembly GCA_030180135.1). Taxonomy (NCBI): domain Eukaryota; kingdom Viridiplantae; phylum Streptophyta; class Magnoliopsida; order Brassicales; family Brassicaceae; genus Orychophragmus; species Orychophragmus violaceus. The sequence continues at coordinate 10,247,839 of CM058234.1, read as the reverse complement.
ATGGGCCACAGTTTGACTTTAGTGAGTTGGATAGAGCTCATCTCCAAGAACGGAGACCATCTGCTCGTGACAAAATGGATGCGGAATTTAGGCAGAAAATAGAATCTAAAACATCAGAGATTGAAAGAACAGCCCCAAACTTGAGAGCACTTGACCAGTATGAGGCTATACAAGAGAAAGAAAAACAAGTTAGCCAAGAGTTTGAAGCTGCCAGGAAAGAGGAGAAACAAGTAGCGGATGCATACAATATTGTTAAGCAGAAGAGGTAACTCGAAATTTCTCTTGTGAAATGATCTTTAGAGCTTTGAAGAATATTGCTACCAAATAGCATCGACTTTGTGGTGGAACCGAAACTAGACAAGTAAAAGTCTGAAAATTTTAGTTCTGTTCTGTGGAAATTACCTGATGGAGTTACTGTTTACCTAAAATGCACACTCAAGTGCACCTCAGTCAATTTAAAAGAGATCCATATTTTCGATTAGAGTTGTTGCTGCTGACTAGAAACTGTTGTGCAGGTATGAGCTATTTATGGAAGCTTTCAACCACATTTCTAGCATCATTGACAAGATCTACAAGCAGCTAACCAAGAGTAATACACATCCACTGGGTGGGACTGCTTATCTGAACCTAGAGAATGAAGATGATCCGTTTCTACATGGTATAAAGTATACTACAATGCCCCCAACAAAGCGTTTCCGTGACATGGAACAGCTCTCTGGAGGAGAGAAAACAGTTGCGGCCTTGGCATTGCTCTTCTCCATCCATAGGTATCCCCAACGACCCATTTTTTGGTCTTGTTATTTGCTCAAAACGTAAAAAAATGGTCATGGTACCATAGACAGTTGTTGATGAAGTTGCTGGTACTGTTTTTCCTTTCCATCTTATTATCAGCTATAGGCCTTCGCCATTTTTCATACTGGATGAAGTGGATGCAGCGCTCGATAATTTAAATGTGGCAAAAGTTGCTCAGTTTATTCGTAGCAAGTCGTGCCAAGCCGCACGTGCCAGTCAGGATGCAGAGGATGGGAATGGCTTCCAAAGCATTGTAATATCTCTCAAGGACAGTTTCTATGACAAGGCCGAAGCTCTGGTTGGAGTTTACAGAGACGTCGAGAAGAGGTGATGATTGATTCCTACATCGAGTCTATTTTTTTCCATCTGATAACTGATAACTCTGAACTCAATTGCTGCAGTTGCTCGAGTACGATGTCGTTTGACCTTAGGAACTACCAAGAATCGTGATTTGTTCCACCTGGGGGTTTAGGTAAGCATTATAAACCCTAACTTTGTAAAGTAAGTACTGAATGGTGTTGGGTTTGTTTAACACCGTCTCTCGTAATGTTCCAAGGTATGTAATGGTGGTTTATATGGGGTTTCATACGGAATAGAAGCTTCTAAGATATGACGCTGTGGAATTTTTTTAAAATGTTTGTATCAAAAACTCTGGATCTTAGTTTATTAATCTGGTTGATGTCTCATAGTTGACTATGTTTCTAGCTTAGTAAGTAGGTCTGATAATGGTGACATTGATATTGTACTGTGTGCAGAAGAATGTAGACGATGGACGGTTTAGTTAAGAGCAGATTAAGGTAACGAAAATAACAAAAAACAAAGAAGTTGATCTAAAATTAGCATAACTATACTTTCCAGTTATATCTAATCATCCCCATGATATTGTAAATCACATCAACATACCTTCTGATTATAAATAGACGTGACATGTGTCTAATCTAAATGACATCACTTGCGTCTTGCTTTTAATTTTCTCCGCTTGGCAAATCGCAATCATTAACATCAAAATCTTAATTTTGGACTATTTAAAATCCCAGAAAACAAATAAACAAAAGAGAAAAGAAAAACAGAAAACAGATTCATTTCTTCATCTTCCTTAGATCCCAAAATCTAAAAAGAGAAACTTTATAGGTGCAGAGAAGAAGGGCAGATTCAATGGCTAGAACTAACAACAAATACACTTCCATTAACTACAACCATATCCTTCAAAAAGATCCTTCCCCTGCTTCTTATTCCTCTGTTGCTCGTTCCAATGGCCGTATGCTCGTCCTCACCAAACCTTCCCCTAAGCCCCTCAAATCTACCGCTGCTGCCACCTCCACAACCGCCACTACGCCTCCCCCGCTCTCTCCACCTCCAAAGACTCCGGATCAAGCAATCTCTGATCCAGATCCGAATCAGATCTCTCTCCGTCCCTTGGGTCATACCGGACCTGGTTCCTCGCTTTCCTTTCCTGCTCGGACCACGGAATCTGAGAAAAACGTAGCTACTCCGACTCCGATGTCTATATCCCCGAAACCTGACCGGTTCGTCCCACCGCATCTTAGGCCAGGGTTTGTCCGTAAAGACGAGAAACCTGGACTCGACTCTTCTCGAGTTAAGGATCCGAGTCAGCAGGAACAACACCACCATCAAAATCAGCAACAACAACGGCAGCGAAATTTCGGGTATGGACAGACCGGGCGACCCAAATCGGGTGGGTATGAGATGATTCGATCCGATCCAGAATACTTGGGTCGACCAAGATCGAGCGGGAAACGACCAGGCACCTCCGGATGGTATGTTAATCGCTTTCTACTCACGTTTTAGCTAACTAACGATCGTAATTGTATAATCGTCAGTGTGGTAGGGTGCTTAGGTCTTTAAGATTGCGTTACACGTTTTAGATTGGAAACGTGATTCTTCGGTTGCTTTGGTCTCTTTGCCTTCATCAAGAATGTGTCATGGGGACCTCTTGAACCAAACCAACCATGTGTCTGAACGATTTTTTTTCTTTTCATATGTTCCCTTCGTTTGACCAAAGAGAAGCTGTCCATCATAGATCGTACTTGGATTCAATTCAGAGTTGAGGTTATTTATATAAACAAGAAGATCGCTCTGTATGTATACTTTAAGGCCATAACTATCATGAAATCTGTCTCTCTTCTCTACCCATTTGCCATCCCATATCTGTTTTTAAAAGCTGTAACTAGAATTTTGATAATGTTTTGTACAGATGAGCTTGCTGGGTTGATGTCCAGTTACTTACTCGATGATGGAGATGGAAACTACCTCTGTTCCCGTGTGTGAACATCCCATTCTCAAGGGGGGAGAATTAAAAAAAGTGACTATTAGTTTCTCAGTTCTTTTGATCATACCTGAGATTATCAAAGACCACCCAAGATTCAGTAGATTTATCTGTAGAAGACATTGTTTGGGAGGGTGATACTATCGAAGACAAGGCCTGGCACAATAACACTTCTGTTACTTATCTCACTTATCTACACTGTTTCAAAACTTTGTTTATGTATCCGTACTTATAATTCTATCTAGCACATGTTGTTTATTAGATTTTAATCTATAGGTTCTATGCAGATTTAAAATTGTTTTCGTGCTCTTATCCGAACACATTACCTGTGGATTGGTCTAGTGGAGATTTATATCAAATTTTCAGCATCTGATTTCAGATTGTTCATACTTGAGCTTAACCTCACAGTACATATGACTATCCATTTGATCCAATATTGAGTGGATATTAGAGTTTCATGTGTGTTGCTTTGAAAATTAGATTTTATATATTGTTATATTCAATTCTTTAGTACTATTATGTTTTTTTTTTATTTGTAGAGTTGGATAGTCTTTTGTTTCAAATATGAAAGGAAATCAAACTAGGAAAAAAAGGAACGTAATTTTCAATACTTTTGTAAATTAATGACTAATCGTATTGTTCTTTTGGCAAAAATGACTAATCATTCTGAAGCTTTTCGGGCATTTGCATTTTTGGGTGAGTTTGAATCAAGTCTCTTCCCATTTCACTATACTTTATTTTTTTAGCATTTTATTCTTGTTTTACAATATTTGTTTTTCTATAATATAATTAATGTATTTTTTTATTAAATTAATTAGTATATGCACTAAATTTTGTTTGACTAATTAGTTACAAACATTTTTTAAAAATATATGAAAATTCTAGTTTCATGTAAAACAAAAAAATTACTCATTTAATCATTGTAAAATCAATTTTTTTTTATTAGTTTGTAAAGTTGTAGATTAATTGATTCTTCATCCATATGTAAAAGCTAGAAAATCAAATATAGTGTAAGATTTAAGAATCCATTTAAAGATCTAATTATTTTTTGATTCAGATCGTTTTTATTTTGGTTTGAATCAGTTCAAGTTTAATATAGCATATTTGTAAAAAATTGTTTTTTGGGTACCATTCAATTCGAATATTTTTAGGTATAAATACATGAAAACCTTATAAAAATATCCAAAACCTATAAATACCGAAAAACTTGTAAAAATGTAAAAAATATATAATATATAATTACTAGCATGATTCATCGTATCATGTGCGGCCACAAAAATTATATTATCAATATTTTAAAAAAAATTATCTAAATTTTATATTAAAAACAACTTTATATGTAGTTTTTAAATTCAATAGTAATGATAATTATAAACTTTATTATATAAATTTCTTTTATCTATAACAAACATATCTAATAATATCTTAAAATCAGTTAGTGAATATGTAATTAAAATAAATAAAATTGACATAATAAAAACCTAATTTTATTAAAGGTGATATAATAATTAACCAATATGAAAATTAATAAAAACTCAAAATACTTGCGCAACTAATATATTTTTTTTTTTTTATAACTATGGGGTCAATGACTAAGATCTGTAGCCAATCTAATACTCGTAAGTAATTTATAAGCAAACTTAATAAAATTAAATCCTAAAATCTAGATCCAACTTGAATCGGTTTTTAGCCAGTTTCGGATTGAATGTTCTGATTTATTACTCGTAAGTAATTTATAAAAAAATTAATAAAATAAATCCTAAAATCTAGATCGGACTCGAATCAGTTTTTTTTAGTTAGTTCCGGATTTGATGTTCCGATCCATTACTCGTAAGTAATTTAGAGCAAACTTAATAAAATAAAATCCTAAAATCTAGATCGGACTCGAATCAGTTTTTTTTTAGTCAGTTCCGGATTGGATGTTCCGATCCATTACTCGTAAGTAATTTATAAGCGAACTTAATAAAATAAAACCCTTTAATCTTGATCCGACTCGAACCAGTTTTTTAGTCAGTTCCGGATTGGATGTTCCTATCCAGATAAATATGTGCTAAAACTATGCAAAACGCTAATTTTACCTCTAATAATCCAACCACCGACCCCCTCATGGCTCATCCCTTAATCACCGCGAACATGCAAATGCAACGTGTCCTTTATTTACCATTTTGCCCCTCCGTCTTCATTAATGCACTGATTTATTAGATCTCTCCACAAAGCAAAAATCTCTCTCTCAGATCAACAATGGGATCTCTGCCACCGCCACATCTCGATTTCTCATCCGTGATTCACCACGAATCCCTTAAAAATGGCGGATCCGGCAACGAACATCACCAAGATATCTCCCGAGATAATCTCCTCAACCTCTTCACATCTCAACAAGATCTTCTCAATCACTTTTTCAAGCATCTCGACCTTTCCCAAACCCTAGATTTCGCACGCATTCTCCTTTCCTCCACCGGCACCGTTTTCTTCACCGGTGTCGGTAAATCTGCCTTCGTAGCCAACAAGGTTTCTCAGACGCTCATCTCCCTTAGCTTCCCCTCATCTTTCCTCTCCCCTCTCGATGCGCTTCACGGCGACATTGGCGCTCTCTCCTCCCGCGACGTTCTCGTTCTCTTCAGTAAATCCGGTGCCACCGAGGAGCTTCTCCGTCTTGTCCCTTGCGCTAAGGCTAAAGGCGCATTCCTGGTGTCTCTTACCTCCGTTCCCGGGAATCCACTCGCCGGAGTTTGTGATATGAATGTGCATTTGCCGCTCAAGAGAGAATTATGTCCGTTTAATCTTGCTCCGGTGACATCTACAGCGATCCAGATGGTGTTCGGTGATACGATCGCCGTTGCACTCATGGCGGCTAGAAATCTATCAAAGGAGGAGTATGCGGCTAATCATCCCGCCGGTAGGATCGGCAAGAGCTTAATTTTCAAGGTCTGATATCGAAATTGCTCATATGATATTCTCAGGGTTGGATTCTGAATCCATTATTGGCCATTTTTTTGCAGGTAAAGGATGTTATGAAGAAGAAGGACGAGCTTCCAGTTTGTAAAGAAGGAGACTTGATAATGGATCAATTAGTGGAGCTAACCAGCAAAGGATGTGGGTGTTTGCTTGTGGTTGATGAACATCATCGCTTGATCGGTACATTCACAGATGGAGATCTTCGCCGGACTCTCAAGGCAAGTGGAGAAGCAATCTTCAAACTCAGTGTTGGAGAAATGTGCAACAGGTGAGACAATGACAACAACAAAAAAACCTCTGCTTTAGATCCTATAAACATTGGTGTATGTTGTTATTAAAACAGGAAGCCGAGGACAATTGGACCGGAAACAATGGCTGTTGAAGCTATGAAGAAAATGGAGTCACCGCCATCGCCAGTACAGTTTCTACCAGTGGTCGATGAAGACAACACCTTGATTGGAATTGTAACATTGCATGGTTTGGTTTCAGCTGGTCTCTGAAACATGAAGCTACCTATATATCAGATTTATAATTACACATAAGTTGATTCTTTTATATATATATCCGGATCCAGAATATTGGTGTATTGTTGATGATATTCACATCCAGTGAATTGTATTGTCTAGTAGTATTCCCATGTATTGTACTCTCTTTACATTTAGTCAAAATATATGTATACTGTATAAGAAGATCCTTATATTTGTACCCTCTCTTATCATAATTATCTTCTACAAAGTTTTTACTAGGCCTAGGCAAAATACCAAGAACTAGGCATCAGTGTTCGGGTTCGATTCGGATCTTTCGGGTTTTAGGATTTTTGGGTCGAAATATATAAGATCTATTCGGTATTTTATAATTTCGGTTCGGGTTCGGTTCGGATTCGGTTCAGGTTCGGTTCGGGTTCAGATACCCAAAAAATCATAAAACAAAAATAAAATTTGGTTAAGTTGAACAAACAATTTTATTAAATTTAGACAATATTGTAAAAAAGTTCATATATTTTGTTTATTTTCGATATTTTAACTAGTTTAGTCTAAAACTAACCAATATATTTGGGTTTGTAATTATAATTTTAGATAATTATATTATACTAAGTCTAAATATAATTAATATTTTAGATATATAATTGTATTTTGGATATTTCGGATATCCATTCGGTTTCCGGTTTGGGTCGAGTTCGATTCCGGTTCTTCGGATATAGAGGTTTAGGACTCGTTTGAATATTTTATCGATTTGGGTTCGGATTCGGTTCCTCTTTTTCGGTTCGGGTTCGGTTCAGTATTTCGGTTCCGGGTTTTTTGTCCAGACCTACCGAAAACTGAAGTACCAAATCCAAACCAAAAAGAAGAATTGAATCTGAACAAATACTCAAACACAAACTGATCATGAACTTTTATATCTGAAAAACTAAAACAGAACCAATGATTAAATATGTATTCAAAATTACTGAAATACAATTATATTTCCAAAATATTAGTTATATTCTATAATACAATTATCCAAAATAATCCAAACGGGTACTCAGAACGCCCAAAAGTCACTGCACATAGTACCATGAATGTTCTCCTGTATTTGCAGATAGAACAGAAAATTGCTAAAGAAACAAAAGCACTGCAGCTTTGGGTTTGTCAATTTATACAGAGCGTTAAGGTTTGCCCTGTTCAAATCTTTTGCAATAAGAGTCAACTCATCAATAATATGTATATGCTGCAAATATTGTCTCAAGAACACAAGACAGAGCTGCCTTGTTAACAATGAGCAGCGGACCAATTGCTACTTCAATCCCACTTTCATTTTCAACCACAACTCTAATCGCATTATTGTGATAACCGAGCTTGTCACAAAGGTTTGAGAGTCCGTCTTGTTCGGGAGAGTTGATGTGCTCGGGTCTGAAGGTCAAAGTTTTTCTAAGAGAGAAACTGACCAGGCTCGGCGATGAGTTAAGAGAGGGATGTTCGGTATTTAAGTAGTGAAGAGAGAGGTATGCTCGGCAACGAGCGTATCGTATTCAAGTGAAAGCCCGAGCTTGTCGAAAGACGAGCTCGGTTTCTATAATTCGGGAATATTTACTCTAGAGAGAGAAAGTAGTGAGAAGTGCACAAATCCCCAAAAGTTACATTTATGTACAGTGACGACTCCTATTTATAGTAAAATACGGTCGTACTTTTTACAGGCCGTTGACCGCTTGTCGAGATCGTGCGGATTGGGCCGTACTTGATGACGAAATGGGCTGAGCCGTACGTTCCTTTGGCTGTTAGCGTAGCCGAGCTGACTTGCTGTCGTTCGGCTAGGATCGAGCCGAGCCGAGCCGATGGTAGTGGGCTCGGTCTGAGCGTACATGTTCGGGCCTTTATCGCTTGTTGGGCCGTTTTGCTTCTGTTGGACCGACCTCTGTCCAGAGAATTAAGTATTGGGCCTTCTAAATGGATGGGGTGCTAAACCCATATATAACAGTAAGCCCCCCCCCAGTTCGTCGATCTTCGTAGTATTTGAAGTCGACGGATTTTGACAGTGTTTTAGTTGGGCCGATATTTATTCGGTGTAGGTCTTGTCAGCCAGTTTGATCTACTTGTTTTGTCGTTTCATTCTCGGGGAGCTCAAAAGGTTTTTTGGGAAGCAGCTGGATACTGAAGAGTCGCACCGTTGCAATGATGATACCTATAACTGCTGGAAGCTGAAGGGTTGCGTAGGGGTCATCATTGCGCTTGCCTTGAAATCCTCCCGCTTAGCTTATATATATCGCGCTCCGCTCTTCTCTGATTTCATTTCTCTCCTTCTGCAGGTATTTCGCTCTCCCTTCTCTCTAGAGTTTACTTTCTCTCTCTAGTTTTGTTGTTGTATTGTAAGTTATGAGGATCGAATCCAACTCGTCATCGTCTTCGGGTCAGGATCTTCACTCGGTGAGGTTGTCCGAGGGAAACTCTGTTCAATCTAGTTCATCCGTTGCGCAGAGTTCTTTGTCTGGCTCGGCGCGAACAGAGATTGTCAATCATCACCCTGACAATAGTCGGGGTCGAGCTCCTTCGGCTTCGGGCAGTGTGCAGAGCTTTCGAGTGCCGTACTTGATAGACTCGGAGGACGACGGTGTTCGGCCTAGCCTTCCCCCACTTGTTCAGAATTTGGGTTCTCTTCCAGTGAAGGCGGAGGTCGTGGCTATAGTGGATCAGGCGCGGTGTGACAGGATGGTGCTGGAGCCGAGTAGGTCTAAGAAGGCTCGGGGAAACTCAAAACGAGGTCGCTCAGATGGTTCAGGGAAGAAGGCGCGTCCCTTGCGTCCTAATCTGCCAACGAAGTGTTCGGACGATGATTTGGAGTGGATCAAGGACAACTGTGTTCCTGGGAGCGCTGGTCGGCTCGAACTTCGCAAACCCTAGCCGAATGAGAGACCCTGAGATTGTCCGGAGGGATGGATATGCTTGTATGACTTTTGGTTTAAGCTTATTCATCTTAGGTTCCCTTTACCCAAGCTGCTCATTGCCTATTGCGAGGAAAGGTGGATTGCTCTGTCTCAGTTGACTCCGGCGGCAGTTCAGAACCTGGTCGGCTCCATGATTATGGCTTCTGAATGTGGTGTCGATATGACTCTTCGGTTTTTTGAGGAGATTACGTCAATATCGACGAACAGTACGACTGTTGGGACCCGCTATGTGTGTATGAGGACCCGTTTCGGAGAAAAAGTTATCGTCGGGAAACCGTCAAAAGTAGACGACTGGCAAGACCACTATTTTTATGCTCGGGTTAATTCGGCTTCGGTCCCTGACCCGTAGAGGCCATACAAGACTCGGTGGAATCATATGCATGGTAAACATTCTTCGCTTCGCTCGTTCCTCTAAATAGACTAACTCATGCTCGTTCTATTTTTGCAGATCGTCATCCTTTCGCTCTTCCTCGACCGGATAACTTTCTAGCGGATCTCAAAAATCTTGTTGCTCGGGGAATTCATAAGTGGCCGGACGTTCACGCTAATCAAGTTAGGTGAGCTGTGGAGTGTCTGGACGAAGGTATACCCTTCTCTTCTTCCTCCTCTTTTTATTTGCTCGGTTTGCCTTCTTAAATCTTGATCTTTGCAGGTTGTCATCTTCGTTCGATCGAGTCATTAACCGAGTATAACAATCGTCCATTTGTTCGGTACACGAAAGGAGGGAAACCGATAGAAGAGATGGGTCGAATGGATCTTGAAGTTGTAAACTACGTCGAGGAAAACCTCACTGGTCGGCAAGAGGGTCCTGTAGCGGCGCAGGGGAATCCCTCCGAACCGCAGGTAAATCCTGTTGACTTGGATCCTAACCGACCATTTTCTCCATGGGTCGGAGAGGTTCCTCCTGGGATGTTTTTTGTGAACGAGTATCATCGAGATTTGTTTCGTCAGGTGTGTGCTGCGGTAGAGGCGGTCGAGGCCGAGAAGGCTGAGAAACGTCGAAGGAGGAAGGAGAAGAAGAGGTTGCGAACCGAGGATGTAGCTGCTACCGCGGATACTTAGGAGGTATCTCCTGAGAGGAAAAGGAAGAAGAAGAAGTCGATCGCTGCTACGCATGTGGTCGATGCTCAGACGGCTGAAGCCCCTGAGCGTCATGAAGGTGGAATGGATCTTGCGGCTCTTCCCGATACCGAAGGTGCTCGGGATGGAACTCCTGAGCGTCTAACTGCTAATGAAACTGCTCCTTTGGAGATCGATCAGGTCGCTGATCGGGAAGAGACGGATGGTCGGGAACAAAACGAGAATGCTGGTTCTCAGGATGACCGCGTCATGCCAAACATAGATGAGATCGCCGGTCTTACTTTCCTAGGCGGACCGGGTGAGGGTGCAATTACAGATTATGGCTTCTCTGTGAGGTATGAGGGCTCGAGGTCAATTGTCCGTGACGGGGCAGCTTGTGTGGATTTGTTCCGCATGCTGAGAGATAGTCCTCCGAGACCGCTTCCTCCGGTTGATCATACGCACTTTCCCGAACGCAAAAAGGCAGCTGCCAAGGACATTGTTCGGGTAAGGTTTTGCTCGTCTTTTCCCTTCTTTTTTTGTGTTTGCTTAGTTTGATTCGGTTCTTTTTTTTTTTTTAGGGTCTGGCCAATTATAATCTTCTCCTTGACGAGTACGAGATGCAACATGTTGGTCTCGAGAAGATGGTTAGCGGGCTGAGGAGGGATCTTGCTAAGGCCGGGAGGGTTATCGCTGAGCTCGAGGGGTACCGCGAGGCGGCAGCTACTACGGAGGCGCTCCGCTCCTCTCTCAGGGCCGAGGAGAAAAAGGTTGATGACCTGGAGAAGAAGATGGCTGATCTATCTACCGAGAATGCTCGGTTGGATGCCGAGAATAGACAATGCTTGACCTATTGCTCGAACGCTCGGGCCGAGGCGGACGAGTTGAGTGTTCGGGTGTCCGATTTAGAGGGTAAGATTTCTTCCGAATGTGCTCGGCTCAGGGCTTCTCGTACGCACGAGGTTCTGAAGGAAGGGAATGTTGGGATTATGTCCTGAAATCATATTGTACTTACTCTGCATGATAGTTGTACAGTCGAGATCGGAAAATTCATGTGATACTAGGTGGTCATAATGTTTTGCTAGAAGCCGCTTATGACAAATGAGTTGTAACTCATTGCTAGTATTATGTGAACCTACAGGGTCACACACCTAAGCAAGCTGGATACACTTTGTATGGGATTGATCATTGGCATATGGTCTGGTCAATGTGTATTGGATACACATTGATATCGAGTTTTAAAAAGTGTGTCGATCGACACCATTGGGTGTGTCGATCGACACAAGGCTAGTTCTGAAACTGATGTTTCGGTTTATGACTTAAACGTTTTGGGTTTTGATCCAATGAACGGTTTGGTCATCCGAGGTCTGTATATATATGCACGACCTAACCTGGGTAGCCGTCGTTGCTGTTTTGTAGAAATAAAACTTAGCCAACTAGAAACTCAAGGATTCCCGGGAGATCCGATTCCCGGCACTAGCATCCCGGCGGATTCCAGCTTGTGTGCGTGTGGACTGCAGTAGAGGCGCAGCATCTGAGGCGCTCTTGATCTCAATTACCTGTTCATTATTCCGCTGCAAATCTCCAGGTAAACACGAGATCATTCCTAATGATTCAATCAAATAAACCCCAGATCCTAGGCTTAGAACTTGTGGAATTATGAAACTGTTAGAATTGGCCCAAGTTCCTTCAGTGGTATCAGAGCCTTAGGGGTTTAATCATTGAATCAGAAGCATGGAATTCGAATAATGATGTATTTGAATAGGTTGATGCATGCTAGTTTTCGTTTTGATGAAAATAATCTCGGATTTTGTTTCTTATCGAAAACGAAGAACCTGTGTTTTCGCACAGTGTCGATCGACACAAGTTTGTGTCGGTCGACACACCTCGAAAACGATCATAAAACTTTAGGGTTTTCGCACAGTGTCGATCGACACTAAGCTTGTGTCGGTCGATGCACCGCGAATACGCTTATTAAAATTTGGGTATCGTTCTTAGAGATCGCACTGTGTCGATCGACACACTGGGTGCATCGATCGACACAGGCTGTGCGAAAGGATAGATCGGTTCAATTGGATTGAACCGGTTATCTCGCATGGTTAAAATTTCCTGATACCCTACTGTGTCGATCGACACAGGTTAAGTGTCGGTCAACACAGGCCTTGCGATTGGTTGATCGGTTCAATTGGATTGAACTGGTTATCATGCTTGGTTAAGGTAGATCAGATCGGTTTAAATTGGATGAATTGGTTCAATTGGATTGGAAGTGTGTACAGCAATGTCAAGAATTAATCCCTATACTAAACTGCAAGTGTACAGCAATGTCAAAGTAGTATATAGGGTTATCGAATCCACAGGGACACTTGGTCTCAAGAGAATCAAACCGTAGGGAGTGAATACTAGAAATAAGCAATGTGATTGTATTGAAAGTAGTGCGAGAAAGTAAATCAGTAGCAGAGATTATTGGTTGTGAAAGCAAGTAATTAAAAGCGTCAAACCTAGGGTATTCTCAGGAAATCAGACTAGCAGACAGTTCATTCAGCAAGGATCTAATTAAGCACAGTTCTAGAACTCAAAACACAGATATAGAATTAACCAAATTCCTTTGCGATAATTCTCTAAGTCTAAGTGCAGCAAACCAAACTTCCGTTTGCGAGAACTAACAGATTAAACTAGCAATAAGCTCAAGTTTGATATGTTCACAATTATCCTAAACCAAACTTTCGTTTGCGCAAAGTTTAATTGCCCAATTTAATTAGTTCAGATTCCTAAACCCCACTTCCGTGACGTATTTAGCAACCTAAGATCTAGATTCTAATTGATCAGGTTAGAACTAGCTTTAAGCACAATTAAATTGAAGAACAGATATAGTTATGAATCCCTAACTTAAATTGAACAAGTCTAGCAAGTCATGAAATCCTATGTGAGAAACCCTAAGTCTAACTAGGAATCTACTCAGACATAGATAATGAAAACATGATCATATGATAAGTAAATTGCATAAAAGAATAAGAGTAAAAGGGGTTCGAAATCTTCTCCAAATACAGATGATGAATTAGGTTCAGATCAGCCCCAAAAGCTCTAAAAATCCTCTGCTCTTAATTATGAAGTTGTCTCTAATAAAAACTCTAAAAACTCTATTATATAGGCATAATCTCGGCCAGGGGCTTCTTTGTAAATATCAGGAACTTCTGGATCAAAGTGCAATATCTTGATTCTTCTAAACCGCCGAGTTTTTGGCCCATCTCGCTGGTGCAACGATCGTTGCTAGAGTGCAACGATCGACACCTTTCTCTGTCTCGGACAGTGAACTCTATCTCTCGGCCAATCACTCCAAAAATCTCCAAAATGCTCCATAATCTCCAATTTAGCTCCCAACCTGATTATACCTGTAAAAGACTCTAAACAAAGACAAAAGACACTAAAACACATCTATATCATGGCCTAAAACTAGTAAAAACCATGATATATCAACTCCCCCACACTTAGCCTTTGCTTGCCCTCAAGCAAAACATAGAACTAAAACATGGTGAAGAGGTTTGAAAACTCTTCAGAAACTCATTTCATCTTAGAAGCTACAATACTCAGATTCCCCTTAGTAAACCACTGAAAGAATCAATCACAGGATATCAAGACCAACATGTACTTCCCCCACACTTAGCAACTGTCCTAGGTAAACTCCACAATCACATTCAAGCATTCAAATTCTCCCTACTGACTTCTGCAAGTATTTAAGTGCGGTCTCACCTAAGGAGTATCGATCTAAAGGCACATGGATTCTTACCTAATCAGCTCTAGACCACCATACTATCTTTCTCTAGTCCCTTTCTTCTCTTTCCCTTCTTTAACAACTGATTTTTCCCCACTGGGTATCATTTTATTTTTTTTATCAGTGTTCTTCCCGTTATGGGGTGTACTTTGGACACATTCCATGGATCACATGAGAGATAATAGTGTTTGCTACCACTCTCATGACCACTTCGGAGTTACTAACTCATCCTCAGTTTATTATTATTTTTTTTTCTTTATAGAAGGGGAGAAGGGAACTAAATAGGACAGGTTTACAGGCTGTGTCAGAACTAACAGGGAATCCGACATAAAGTATACCAAGCCCTTAGGTGAGAAATCTAAGTCAGTATTAGGGGTGAAGTCAGTAAAAGATCCTCTGATACCTGAAGTGATGTGGGTGTTCCCAGTAGGTTGATCTGTGATGGGGTTTTCTAATAGTCAGAGATAGATCCTGCAACTTCATCCCAATGGTTACTTAAGTTCCTGCAAGTTTTGTAAATCTCCTCAGAAAATCATAGTTTCTTACTTAAACAATTTTGACTCAATAAAACAAAAATTTTTGAAAAACGGACTGACTCTTAAGAAAACAGAAAGATAAACGTCAGTAGCACCTCCCCCACACTTAAGACACACTGTCCCCAGTAGTGTCCAGCGAAGGATCGGTAAAAAGAAAATAAAATAAATTGAAAAGGTGAGTTTATGTCTGTCGGGTTACCTCTGTCGCACAGCATCGATCGGTGCATTAGATGCATCGACCGTTACTTGGCGATTTTCGTGTATGGTCGATCGTTGCTCAGGACCGCAACGATCGCTGCAATGCGATTCCTTTCGTGTTGTGACGATCGATGCAAAAATGCATCGATCGCTGCACTGCGATTTAATCCGAGACCTGCAAACATGACTGCACCAGAAACAAAAACAAACGTAAAATCCTAACAAAAACACCAAAAATTAAAAAGAAAAACACCAGTACCTAATGGTGGGTTGCCTCCCACCCATCGCTTGTTTAAGGTCAATAGCTTGACCGGACGCGCAAGGTTTTTTAAGTGCCAGAAGATCCTGACAGAGACTTTTTCTGTCTCTGTTCAAGTCTCCTCATCCATGGTGGAGAATAGGCTGTTGCAGAATGCTTCACTCCAAGAAAAGATGGAGTAAAATGCGCTCCAGGATCTATCATCACAGTCTCATTCAGCTGCTCATCATCTGCTTCCAAGATCTTGAAAGTCTGTCCATCTATCAGTGGCTTCCGCAGCTTCTCCATCTCATATCGCAGTGTCTCATCTCCCAGGTGGAGGTCTATTAGACTCTGTCTAACATCAATCACAGCTCCTGCTGTAGCCAAGAATGGTCTCCCAAGCAATAAAGCTTCATCCGGATCGCAGGCGTATTTCAGCACAAGGAAGTCCGTTGGAACTAAGTAGTTTCCAACTCTTACCGGAATATCCATAAGGAGTCCTTCAGGAACTCGTATGGACTGATCAGCTAGGATAAGACGTGTCCTAGTAGGAGCAAAATCCAACATACCCAGCTTCTCTGCCACAGAGTAAGGCATTATGCTCCCAGCAGCTCCTAAATCACACAGAGAACGCCTAAAACTATCTTCAAAGATAGAACAATCAAGTACAAAGACTCCAGGATCAGGCAGTTTCTTTGGGACCTTAGTTAACAGAACATCACTAATATGCTGAGGAATTATTATCACCCATTCTCTCAGCTCTTCATCTAATGGCAACATCTTGTTCAAATATTTCTGAACACATGGATGATAAGGTGGATCATCAGATGATGGAATTTCTTCCAAGTCTTCACCACTCTTTTCTAGCCTTTTCAGCTCTTCAATCTCTTGTTTAATCACTTCAGACACCTTGGGACTGTGCCAAATAGCTCGTGCATAGACATCTTCTGGAGTGATTTCAGATGTATCAGGGAATAGGCGGGCTAGTTCTGCATCAATCTCATTTTCATCCCACGGATTCTCTGCTTGTTCACGACCTGCATCGATCGATGCCAGATGTGTATCGATCGTTGCATCGCGATCATCACAACTTCCACCCGAGAGTTTTTCACAGAAATCCGAAAATTCTTCCTCAGTCACCAACTCAGCCGTACTTAGCTCAAATTTCTCCCCTAGGTAAGATCCATCATTAATCATTACAGACCAGGCTTTAATATGAGTGTCTGCAACTCCTTTTCCTTTCAGTGAGTTGGACATCTGATTCACCTGAGTGTCCAACTGCTTCATGTGAGTGCTCAATGTCTCAAACTTCCCATTGAGGTCCTGATAGACAGCGTCCAGCTTCTTGTTGTTGTCTACAGAAAGCTTGGTTTGACTCTCCATCAGTTGTTCCATCATAGCTTCCATTTTGCTCTCATGGGTTGTAGGTGCAGGAGGAGTCTGATAAGATGTAGATCCATAGGTTCTCTGATTACCCTGTCCATAGGTCTTCTGAAAACCTCCATTCTGTCCTCCATTTGAGAATCTGTTCCCCTGTTGATTGTTAAATCTATTACCTTGGAAACCGGAACCTCCTATGAAATTCACTTCTTCTTCCTGAGTGTCCACCTCAGTTTGAATCACCTCCACATCTTGGGCAAAGTGGACAGCTTTCTTGTTTGTCAGAAGATTGTAGACTGTGTCCAATCTGGATATAATATTAGCCATATCAGAATTCTCTACGGTTCCACCAGATCTCTTCCTCCTTTCATCCATTGTTTTGCAACTATTGCTGCCAATCAGGTTCTCTATCAACCGTTTAGCTTGTGTAGGAGTTCTGGTGCTGAAATTTGCATCACTGGAATTATCCAAAGCAGTCTGATAAGGGAGATCTATTCCTCTGAAGAAAATACCAATCAGCTGTACTTCTGTGAATCCATGGTGTGGACAATCACGCTGATACTGCTTAAATCTCATCCATGCGGTTGTCAAAGGCTCCACAGCTCCTTGGGAAAAAGTGAGTATGTCCTGTCTGGACTGATCTGAGCGCGCAGCGTCGTAGAAGTGACGCAGGAACTCACTCTTTAAGGCTGCCCAAGTAGTATACTGACCAGGTGCCAGTTGTCTCAGCCATGCACTAGCGTCTCCAGCAAGACTGTGCGGAAATAGCTTAAGGAACAGATAGTCCGGGCATACTCCTTCATACTTCATGCCAGTGACTATGTCCTCAAACTTGTCAATGTGATCCATAGGCTGCTCTGATTGAAGACCATGAAAAGCAATCTGCCTCATTAGTTGGTAGTAGATAGTTTTTACCTCAAAATCATTCCTTTCGAAAGCAGGAAGCACTAGAGCTGCTCGGTTTGCATGAAACTCATCAGGTCTATTGTAATCAGCTAGTGTCCTCTCATGAACTACCATCCGGCCTTCTGGCTCAACTTCATCAGGGATCTCTCGTCCCTCAGCATCAATCCTTTGCCCAGCAGCATTGTAAGGATTGTTCTCTGGATCCCTCAGGATTCCATCAGCATCTGGTATCAAGATCAAGCGTTCTTGTACCATTCTCTCTCTCTTTTCTCTTCTAATAGTCCTCTCTAGACGTCCAAGTTCCTCTAGATTGAGATTAACTAAGCTCGAGTTCGGATTACTTCGAGTGTTCTGCGTTGGCATAAACTGTCTGTAATCGTCCAGCAACGATCGACGCAAGGGTGCAACGATCGATTCAATCTCAAATCGCTCAGCAACGATCGATGCAAGGGTGCAACGATCGACGCAAGGCGAAATTCGTACCTGCGACAGAGAGAAACAGAGAAAAATCAGCAAAATAAAATAAATAAAATAAAAACGAAAAACGAAAAATTTCTAGTAAAACCCTAAGTTCGGTCCTATCGAAGACTCAAAAGAGTTCCCGGCAACGGCGCCAAAAACTTGATAGGTCAAGAATTAATCCCTATACTAAACTGCAAGTGTACATCAATGTCAAAGTAGTATATAGGGTTATCGAATCCACGGGGACACTTGGTCTCAAGAGAATCAAACCGTAGGGAGTGAATACTAGAAATAAGCAATGTGATTGTATTGAAAGTAGTGCGAGAAAGTAAATCAGTAGCAGAGATTATTGGTTGTGAAAGCAAGTAATTAAAAGCGTCAAACCTAGGGTATTCTCAGGAAATCAGACTAGCAGACAGTTCATTCAGCAAGGATCTAATTAAGCACAGTTCTAGAACTCAAAACACAGATATAGAATTAACCAAATTCCTTTGCGATAATTCTCTAAGTCTAAGTGCAGCAAACCAAACTTCCGTTTGCGAGAACTAACAGATTAAACTAGCAATAAGCTCAAGTTTGATATGTTCACAATTATCCTAAACCAAACTTTCGTTTGCGCAAAGTTTAATTGCCCAATTTAATTAGTTCAGATTCCTAAACCCCACTTCCGTGACGTATTTAGCAACCTAAGATCTAGATTCTAATTGATCAGGTTAGAACTAGCTTTAAGCACAATTAAATTGAAGAACAGATATAGTTATGAATCCCTAACTGAAATTGAACAAGTCTAGCAAGTCATGAAATCCTATGTGAGAAACCCTAAGTCTAACTAGGAATCTACTCAGACATAGATAATGAAAACATGATCATATGATAAGTAAATTGCATAAAAGAATAAGAGTAAAAGGGGTTCGAAATCTTCTCCAAATACAGATGATGAATTAGGTTCAGATCAGCCCCAAAAGCTCTAAAAATCCTCTGCTCTTAATTATGAAGTTGTCTCTAATAAAAACTCTAAAAACTCTATTATATAGGCATAATCTCGGCCAGGGGCTTCTTTGTAAATATCAGGAACTTCTGGATCAAAGTGCAATATCTTGATTCTTCTAAACCGCCGAGTTTTTGGCCCATCTCGCTGGTGCAACGATCGTTGCTAGAGTGCAACGATCGACACCTTTCTCTGTCTCGGACAGTGAACTCTATCTCTCGGCCAATCACTCCAAAAATCTCCAAAATGCTCCATAATCTCCAATTTAGCTCCCAACCTGATTATACCTGTAAAAGACTCTAAACAAAGACAAAAGACACTAAAACACATCTATATCATGGCCTAAAACTAGTAAAAACCATGATATATCAGCTGTGCGAAAGGATAGATCGGTTCAATTGGATTGAACCGGTTATCTCGCATGGTTAAAATTTCCTGATACCCTACTGTGTCGATCGACACAGGTTAAGTGTCGGTCAACACAGGCCTTGCGATTGGTTGATCGGTTCAATTGGATTGAACTGGTTATCATGCTTGGTTAAGGTAGATCAGATCGGTTTAAATTGGATGAATTGGTTCAATTGGATTGGACCGGTTATCTCAATTAGTATAAACCGATTTGATTGGATAAGATCAGTTTGATTGGATAAGTCGGTTCAATTGGATTGGACCGGTTATCGCGATTAGTTAAAACTGATTGAATCGGTTCAATTGGATGGACCGGTTAAATTAGATTTGACCGGTATCTCAATTGGTCTAAAACCGGTTCATTTGGTCAATTACCGATTCAATTGGATTGACCGGTTATCGGGCTTTGTTTAGGTTGGATGCGAACCGTAATCGTTTGGTTATTGAACCAAATGATTGAGAAACCGAACGAAATGACCTAACCCATTTTTGTTAGAACAATTAAAACTCAATTAAAATTAGAAGTTAAACATGTTCTAAACCTATCGAATACACATTGAATGTGTATTAGATCAAAGTTTAATTTTCAATATGGTCAACTGTCAAGACTCATTTCGTTGTTTTGATACTCTTGCCAAGAGCTTGGTGTCCACAATTACATGAGTAAGGCAGGTAGTTGTATTGATGGTCTTGCAGTGCTTGACATCAACAATTACATGACCTAAGAGATTGATTTACTAACCTCTTAAAGTTCCGTTTCCTCAACTAAATATCAAGTGACCTTGATGTCCTGCCCAATCTTGTCTACTGTCAAGACTCATTTCGTTGTTGGATAGTCTTGGAGTCCTTGGTATCTACAATTACATGAGTAAAGCAGGTGATCATTGATAGACTTGCAGTGCGACTGTCAATGATCGCAAGACTGAAGAGATTGGTTTACTTGACTGGGATATCAGAAGTTCTGGGCCCAGAGACGTCAGAGTGGATGAGATAAGGATTGTCTTATCTGCGACCAAGAGTTGTACTGGGTACAATTAGCAATGATTTGCTTACCTAGATGACTAAACTCTGGGTGATGTGATATACCATGGATTTTCGGGATTTTAACCATGGTATGTGTGTCATTTATCGAGTCTTTTACTATGTTTTAGAGTCTTTTCAGGTATTTATTAGGTACAAGCACATTTGGAGCATATTTGGTGATTATAGCATTTTCTGGAGCTAATTGGAGTATTTGGCCGAGAGATCAAGTTCACTGTTGATATTTCCGAGCTGCATCGATCGTCACACTTATGGCAACGATCGTTGCACCAGCGAGATGGGCCAAACGACGGTTTAATAAAGAATGAAGAAATTGCAGTTCTGCCCAGAAGTTTCTGATATTTACAAAGAAGCCCCAATTCGTGTTTTAGGTTATAAATAAAGTTTTTAAGCCATTGTTTAGGCTAAGCAGAAATAACCTAGTTTTATTCTCTTAGGAGATTTTAGGGGCTGGTTTTGTTCTCGAAAGAGACTTGATTTCGAACCCCTGTTGAGTATTCTGTTTTTATGATATTCGGTTTTCTACTTATGATATTTTCTGTCTCGATGAACATGTCTGAGTAGATCACCTGTTAGGTTGAAGGATTCTCATTAGGGATTTCAGAGAATTACAGTTCTAATTAATTAATAAGGATTTATATCTGCCAGTTCTTTATCTAAGTTGTTCTTAATGCTTAATCTGAAGTAGCTAATCAGAATTATGATGTTAGGTTGATTAATTCAGCGGAAGTTGGTTAATTTAACTAGAAAGAACTTAGATAAGCAATTAAACTATTCGCAAACGGAAGTTTGGTCTAGGTTAATTGTGAACATATCAAACCTGGAATTAATGCTAGTTTAATCTGTTAGTTCTCGCAAACGGAAGTTTGGTTTGCTGCACTTAGACTTAGAGAATTATCGCAAAGGAATTTGGTTAATTCTATATCTGTGTTTTGAGTTCTAGAACAGTTATTGATTGGATCCTGATTTATTGATTGCTTGCGTTCCTGATTTCCTGAGAACTCCTGATACCTAACGCTTTGCCCTCTTGCTTACAAACTCACTTGATTCGCTTTGATATTTCGTTTACTACTTTCACATCTGTTTTGTTTGATTTAATCCGAATTACTAATAATCTATTGTGTGACTGAGAGTCCTCGTGGGATTCGATACCTTATATACTACGATTGCATTAACTGTGCACTTGCAGTAGAATAGGGAAAACTTACAACCTATCAAGTTTTTGGCGCCGTTGCCGGGGACTCTTTGAGTTCACTGATAGATTTAGTACTAGGATTTAGACTAAGCATTCTTTTTAATTTTCTTGTTTACTCACGTTTTTGATTTTTGGGATTTCAGGAAATCGCACTGCATCGATCGTTGCTCTCCTTGCAACGATCGACACTAGGCGATAATAGCGATGCTAAGATCTGAGACGTTCGGTAGGTTCCGCACCATGGAACCTTTGATTTTAATTCGCGGTGAAAACGGCGTTCTACGAGACCAAGAGGGTCACATATGCAACGCAAAAGGTCAGAAGATAGATGGGGAAGGAAACCCCATCTATCCAGATTACCATGTATTGGTTGGGCAAGTAGCTGAAATGCAACATAAGATAGATGACATCCACGACATCTTACTTAGGGAAAGACAGTTCCGAGCAGAGGCAAACACTGATAAGTTTGCAGAGGTACGCTACATGGCTGGAGCCGACTCTTATAGACATACCTTGGAACATCAGCAAAGGCAGAGTTCTAAGCACGCTCTAGGATCAGGAGACCACAATTATACTTCTAATCTGGCATCTCCTACACAAAGGAGCAAACTGGAAATGATGTTAGAGCAAACAATTGAAAGGCAACAGCAGAACTCAACTTCTTTCAGCTCGAAGCTAGAGAACCTGTACACTAATTTGAATGAGAAATTTGAATCCTTGAGCACTCGTGTAAAGCAGCTGGACACACAGATGGATCAAATTCCAAGTTCTACCCCAACAAAGGATTCTCACGAAGCTCCTGACATCAACATCCTCGCTCAGGATCATGCACAAATGGATCATGGATCATGTCTAGCAGTTAAAGCTGTGGAATTTGTGGAAGACAGAGGGGGATTCGATGTTGAATTACCAGAGCTCGAAAGCTTCGATGCACCTGACTCAGCAGAGATTGACATGGATCTTTTGACTTGGATAGTCCAGATTGAAGCAGGACCAAGCCAAGAAGAGAAATTTGAGTCTGAGACGGCTGGAATGGACCAAGAAACAGATAAACCCGAGACTGTAGTTGAAACACGAGTTGAGATGACAGCATCGATCGTTGCATCACACGCACCGATCGTTGCATCCCGAAAGGAACCAGTTTCACCCAAATATCGAGAACCTGCTAAGGAAGGAACCTACAAACCTCCGTTGCCATTCCCAAAAGCTCCCGTTAAATCTACAAATATGGCTCAGCGCACATTGGTGGTTGACAAGAAGATGGTGGTTCCACGAGAGCCTATTCTAGCATCATCAAGACCTAAAGCTACTCATAAACAAAAGGCCCCGAACATCAAATCTTTGCCAAAGGTAAAGCATAAAACCTCTAAGTTTAAGCCTCCTGACTCCACTGTTTTGAATAAAGGAAAGAGCGTTAAAACACCCAAGTGCAAACCTCACCCTACATTCCTCCCGACGTTCCTTGGACGACATCATGCTGCTACTGCTTACACACCACCATGGATGATAAGGCATTCACAGAGACACTCAAAGTCTCTGTTGAAACCTCCATGAGTCTGACCCCTTTCCAAAAGTCAAGCTAATGACTTAAAACAAGCGCTGAGTGGGAGGCAACCCACTGTTAGGTTTAACTATTTTTCTTTTTCATTTTTAGTGTTTTCTTAGGATTTCACGTTATTATTTGTTTTTACTAAGTTTTTCAGATACAGAACCAAGTCTGGAGAGGAGTAACGATCGTTGCTCACATGTGCAACGGTCGTTGCAATTGGTTTTAATCGAAAATTAAGGTACATGTCGCTAAACCGGAATCAATTAGATTCAACCAGCATCGATCGTTGCTGCCCTGCAACGATCGTTGCAGCCACGACCAGGTAAGTTACCTTAAAACCCTATTTTCTCTTTTTCTTCTCAAAACTCCTTTGGTCGACACTCCGAGCCTCTACCCGAAAAACACCATTTCTCCATCAAATTTCCCGTTTTCAAGTTCTATTTTACTCGTTTTTAACCGACCAATCCATTTACTTTAGCCATATCTCAAGAAATCAAGGTAATGTTCTTCAATTTTCAAGCTTTCGGATTGGGGTTTCAGGGGTTCTAGATTGTTAGATTTTTGAGCCGAAATTGATCAATGCATGCCCAAATAGGTATGATTTAGGTTGCTAGATGATATATTGTTGCCGACTGTGTGATTGATTGCATGATTTGGAACGAAATTTGTTGACTGTTGATTGCGGCCAGAATCGCCCTGCAACGATCGCTGCCTTTGATGCAACGGTCGTTACTCGACGATTCTGGGGAAATGTTCGATTACACGGAATCGCCCTGCAACGATCGCTACCTTAGTGCAACGGTCGTTGCACGACGATTCAACAGAGAGTTGCCGAGACTAATTTGTTCAAATTTTCTGTTTTGCAGATGGCAGCCCGGAGTCAACCCCGCAAGAAACGAGCACAAGCTGCAAGCGCCTCACGACAATACATTCCGCCACCGGAATGGTTACACAGGGAATCAGATCCTCCACAGCCGTATCATTTGGTTCATGCAACCATAGGACAGCCATGGCCAAGGCCAGAGAAAGTTTTGATTGAGTCTGATCGCATCTGGAACGGTTCAATTAAGGGGATACTAAAATCAGATGACTTCACAGAAAGGCCGCTACACGAGTACTGGGATGAATACGATACCTTGCTGTATAATGGTTGGTGTGGTATGGAGATAGCACCTACCAAGTTCGCTGATTACTCAACCTGCAAGAGTCTCGGAATGGACAAGAAGGTGATGGAGCTGTGCAGAGGTATTGGTCTGGGGACAATGCCAATGCAGCCTTACGATTTGTACCCAGAGCTTGTGAGGCAGCTGCTTGCCACGTGCAGGGTTGTATACCCAAACCCAGAGAGCAGGAATGCCCAAGGAGGCACCTTCACTTTCATGTGTCTCGGAGCAAGGTATCGAGTGCCCCTTCTCGATATCTGTAGGATCTACGGGTTCAGCACCACGCAGCCACGCACCGATTTATCCCTTCCATGGGAATCATCAGAGGCTCGTGATTTCTGGGAGTACATTGGAGGTGGACGATATCACTCACGGCTTACACCAGTGATTCAGGTTAGGCATCCGGTTCTCAGGTATGTCTTGCGTATCTTGGGACGCACTTTATTGTGCAAGCATGAGGCAAACAAGATGCGCAAGACCGAGATGGAGATTTTATTCAGAGGGCTGAGGGAGCAGTTCAGGGGTACTGATGTGAGGAACCCGGCTGAGAAGGTAAACCTAGGAGCTATATTTGCCCATCACCTTTGCGAGCTGCAGAAGAAGCCTTATGAAGGCGCGCGCAAGGAGACAGTAGGGAGTCTTCTCACTCCTATTTTCAGACACTGCGGGATCCCTATGAGGGATATGGAGTGCGTTACTGAGCGCGAGTTCCTGGATCTCAGTCACTTGCAGAGTGCTACGTGGCTGAAGGAGGGGCGAGTGTGGGTGTACTATGACCCTGAGGATACACAGTATGGCATCGATCTTCCTGCTGCCAGGTACACTCGGATCGATACCATTGATGATTTGAGCTTCCACCCTTCCGCTAGAGATCGATGTGCAGTACCTACTATGGCTCATCCGCTGGGAGAGCCTTCTGCGAGAGCTTCGTCCTCCTCTGCGCCAGCGCCTGCCCCAGTCGACGATATAGGTCCTTTTCCAGAGCCTACGATGCCTTACGGTGCATATTCTGATGCCGAGTGGAGAGAGAGATCCGATAGCATGTTTCGAGTTGTTTGGAACTTCATGCGCAGCTGCAGGAGGCCACCACAGGTCCATCAGCCCGTACACGTTTCTCGACGCAGACATCGATCCCCGACTCCTCCTTCCCCGACTGATACTGATCCCGCAGCTGAGGCAGCCGATGACGATGCACGGTATGGTGGGATAGATGATGAGAGCGAGTGAGAGTGATCCCCATGTTCAGACTTTCGGTTCTGTATTCTGACTTTTTATCTTTTCTTGCACTTTTGTTTTTCGTTTATTTTTAGGATTTGCTATGTTTGGATGGTTATGCTTGATCAGACATATTTGTTATTTCGATTTTACTCCGTTTCTAGTGTTTTCAGCTTGCAGGATTGAAAATTGACATAAACCGACGAACTAACCTGCTAACTTGCTGACTGATCCGATATGCGCATTGCAACGATCGTTGCTGCTTTGAGCAACGATCGACACTCAACGAAAAATCGCCAAACAACGATCGATGCACTTAGTGCAACGATCGATGCATGAGCGACAGAGGTAAAAACCCGACAGAACTAAAACATCCATTAATAATTTTTCTTTCTACCGATCCTTCGCTGGACACTACTGGGGACAGTGTGTCTTAAGTGTGGGGGAGGTGCTACTGACGTTTATCTTTCTGTTTTCTTATGAGTCAGTCCGTTTTTCAAAATTTTTGTTTTATTGAGTCAAAACTGTTTAAGTAAGAAACTATGATTTTCGGAGGAGATTTACAAAACTTGCAGGAACTTAAGTAACCATTGGGATGAAGTTGCAGGATCTATCTCTGACTATTAGAAAACCCCATCACAGATCAACCCACTGGGAACACCCACATAACTTCAGGTATCAGAGGATCTTTTACTGACTTCACCCCTAATACTGACTTAGATTTTCTCACCTAAGGGCTTGGTATACTTTATGTCGGATTCCCTGTTAGTTCTGACACAGCCTGTAAACCTGTCCTATTTAGTTCCCTTCTCCCCTTCTATAAAGTAAAAAAAAAAAAATAATAAACTGAGGATGAGTTAGTAACTCCGAAGTGGTCATGGGAATGGTAGCAAACACTATTTTCTCTCATGTGATCCATGGAATGTGTCCAAAGTATACCCCATAACGGGAAGAACACTGATAAAAAAAATAAAATGATACCCAGTGGGGAAAAATCAGTTGTTAAAGAAGGGAAAGAGAAGAAAGGGACTAGAGAAAGATAGTATGGTGGTCTAGAGCTGATTAGGTAAGAATCCATGTGCCTTTAGATCGATACTCCTTAGGTGAGACCGCACTTAAATACTTGCAGAAGTCAGTAGGGAGAATTTGAATGTTTGAATGTGATTGTGGAGTTTACCTAGGACAGTTGCTAAGTGTGGGGGAAGTACATGTTGGTCTTGATATCCTGTGATCGATTCTTTCAGTGGTTTACTAAGGAGAATCTGAGTATTGTGGCTTCTAGGATGAAATGAGTTTCTGAAGAGTTTTCAGACTTCTTGACTACATTTAGTTCTTTGTCTTGCTTGAGGGCAAGCAAGAGCTAAGTGTGGGGGAGTTGATATACCATGGATTTTCGGGATTTTAACCATGGTATGTGTGTCATTTATCGAGTCTTTTACTATGTTTTAGAGTCTTTTCAGGTATTTATTAGGTACAAGCACATTTGGAGCATATTTGGTGATTATAGCATTTTTTGGAGCTAATTGGAGTATTTGGCCGAGAGATCAAGTTCACTGTTGATATTTCCGAGCTGCATCGATCGTCACACTTATGGCAACGATCGTTGCACCAGCGAGATGGGCCAAACGACGGTTTAATAAAGAATGAAGAAATTGCAGTTCTGCCCAGAAGTTTATGATATTTACAAAGAAGCCCCAATTCGTGTTTTAGGTTATAAATAAAGTTTTTAAGCCATTGTTTAGGCTAAGCAGAAATAACCTAGTTTTATTCTCTTAGGAGATTTTAGGGGCTGGTTTTGTTCTCGAAAGAGACTTGATTTCGAACCCCTGTTGAGTATTCTGTTTTTATGATATTCGGTTTTCTACTTATGATATTTTCTGTCTCGATGAACATGTCTGAGTAGATCACCTGTTAGGTTGAAGGATTCTCATTAGGGATTTCAGAGAATTACAGTTCTAATTAATTAATAAGGATTTATATCTGCCAGTTCTTTATCTAAGTTGTTCTTAATGCTTAATCTGAAGTAGCTAATCAGAATTATGATGTTAGGTTGATTAATTCAGCGGAAGTTGGTTAATTTAACTAGAAAGAACTTAGATAAGCAATTAAACTATTCGCAAACGGAAGTTTGGTCTAGGTTAATTGTGAACATATCAAACCTGGAATTAATGCTAGTTTAATCTGTTAGTTCTCGCAAACGGAAGTTTGGTTTGCTGCACTTAGACTTAGAGAATTATCGCAAAGGAATTTGGTTAATTCTATATCTGTGTTTTGAGTTCTAGAACAGTTATTGATTGGATCCTGATTTATTGATTGCTTGCGTTCCTGATTTCCTGAGAACTCCTGATACCTAACGCTTTGCCCTCTTGCTTACAAACTCACTTGATTCGCTTTGATATTTCGTTTACTACTTTCACATCTGTTTTGTTTGATTTAATCCGAATTACTAATAATCTATTGTGTGACTGAGAGTCCTCGTGGGATTCGATACCTTATATACTACGATTGCATTAACTGTGCACTTGCAGTAGAATAGGGAAAACTTACAACCTATCATGATGACGAGTCATCCCCTCAGATTTTAGTGATGTATGGGTCTTGGAACATTATATTCATAGAGGAAACATTGTTTGAATATAATGCGAGTTTTCTTATTAGATAAGATTTCTCATTTCCTGAACTTCATAACTAAAATTTTTCTTTTCTTAGATTTCAGCCTATGTCTAAAACTACTTTCTCGTTGCGATCCGTCCTTGAGAAGGACAAGTTAAATGGATCAAATTTCCTGGATTGGTATCGTAATTTGAGATTTATTCTCAAGCAAGAGAGTAAGGACTATGTCCTTGAGAAAGCTCTCCCTGAAAGGCTTGGGACCAATGCCTCACATGCAGTATATGATGCTTGGAATAAGCATTATATTGATGTGGTAGATTTGTGTGGTCTGATGTTGGCTACCATGAACTCGGACTTAAAGAGTCAATACGAGAACATGGAGTCGCCAATAGATATGATCACCAGCCTGAAACTGAAGTTTCAGGATCAAGCACGAGTTGAGAGATACCAGATGGTTAAGTCTCTCATTGGGTGCAAGCTACCATAGGATGCTCCAGTGAGTCCTCATGTCATTAAAATGATGGGTTACATTGATAACCTGGGGAAACTGGATTGTCCTGTTAGCCTAGAGTTGGCTACTGAGATCATTCTGCAGTCACTGCCGTCAAGTTATGATAAGTTTAGGAAAGGCTATATCAAGAATGACTTGACGAAGACGTTGACTGAGCTGCATGGCATGCTCAAGACAGCTGAGCAAAACATCATAAAGGGTAAAAGGTTTGAAAAATCTTGTGTTGACAAGGGTAGAGGCAGGGCCGTCCAGATTTGGAATCATGATAAGCCTGTGTCATGATAAGCCTGTGTCATCCAGATTTGTAAGTGCTGCTACTGTGATTAGTTTGGGCATTGGAAGAGAGATTGCATTAAATTCTTGGAAGATTTACAAGAGATGAAGGAGATGTACGGTACTTCTTCTTCAGGTATTGTGTTATTACTTCAAGTTCTACGTATATATTGGATACTAGTTGTGGTACTGATATTTTTTGAAATATGCAGGGCCTAAACAACAGTAGAACGTTGAAGAAAGGACAAGTGGAACTGCGTGTCTGGTATGGAGCAATGGTTGCTGCATGAGCCGTAGAGATTCTCCACTTGTAGGAGCCTTTCAAGCTTGGTTTTTGAATTAAGTAATTGCTACTATGTACCTGCTTTATGCAGAGATGTCCTTCATTTTCTTGTAAGAATTTGGATGTTTTTCATTCTGATAAAAGACAAGTTTTTCTCTTTTGATCTTAATGAAATATTATATGGTAGCACCCCTTTTGATAATGGGTTTTATATCTTAAACCAATGTACGCTTGTATATATAACATAAATACCAAATGGTTTAAGTCTGAAGACTCGAAATCGATTTTCCTAAGCATAGTCGTTTCAACCACATAGAGTGAAGCGGATTCAGAAGTTCCATAGTTATGGACTTTTAGGCTTATTTGATTATAAATCATATGAGATATGAATTCTGCTTGTTGGGCCAAATGACTAAGGCTTCTTTAGCAGAGCTAAAGAAAAGGGCCAGAGGCTTATTGAGCCTTGCACGTACTGATGTATGTGGCCCGATGAGCATTAGTGCCAGAGGAAATCTTCAGTATTTCATTACCTTATTGATGGCTTCAGTAAGTATGGTTGTGTTCATTTGATGAGACACGAGTCAGAATCCTTTGAAATGGTCAAAGGAGTTCCAAAATGAAGTATAGAACCGATATGACAGAAGTATTAAAAATCCTCGATTAGATCGCGGAGGAGAATACTTGAGTCAAGAATTGGGTGATCATCTAACTGAGTGTGAAGTCTGCTCACAGCTCATTTCTCCTGGAAAACCTGAATGGTGTTTCTAAGAGAATGAATCGGATCTTATTTTATATGCTTCGATTAATGATGAGTCACACGAATCTTCCATTATCCTTTTAGGAATACACTCTAGAAATGTCTGTATTTATGCCAAATAGGTTTCTATCAGAGTCAGTTGAAAGACACCACATTGGATGTGGACTGGGAGTTTTTCAAGTATGTCTTCCTGATTAATTGGGATTGCAAGGTTTATATTAAGCAGTGGTCAACAGACAACCTTGAACCCAAATCTGATAAGTGCTGCTTCGCTGGTTGTCCTAAGGAGACCGAGGCTTATTACTTTTGCAACCAATCCGAGAATAAAGTTTTGTTGTTCGGAACTATGTTTTTCTAGATAGAAAGTTTCTTTCCAAGAAAAACAGTGGGAGTAGAAGTACATCTCGAAGAAATTCGAGAAACACATGTGGCTGCTCAACCTGTTAAGGGAGAGCAGCGGTTGGATCTACAAAGTGTTGTAGGACCTACATCTGTGGAGCCTGAAGTTCGCAGATCCGAATGGATCCGTCACTAACCCGAGAGTGATTTCTCGTGACCAATTTCCGTGATCTGTTGATCATTGAAAAGTGACGAGCGTGCGAAATTCAAGGAGCGATGGTGAGCCCCAACTCCGAAAATTTGCTAGGTATGCATGTTAGCTTCACCGATATATTTTGGATTGAAGCAAACATCTTGGAGTTGGAATCTTCGTTCTGTTAAAAACGGTCAAAAGTTTTGACTTGATCAGGAACGAATAGGAACCGTGCGTTTACAAGTAGACTAGTGGGAGCGTAGTTGCAATTCTCACACTGTATGTATATAACATACTTAATCTCATAAACGACGTTCCGTCTCTTAAGTCTTATGTGACTTAGGTCGGAAGTCATTTTCAACGATAGACATGGGAGAAGCCGCGCGAGTTCTGGGAATAAGGATCTATTGAAATAGATTGGGTAGGCTAATTGGATCGTGTCAGAATCCTTATGTTGATTGGACAGCTCCAATATGCATGATTCAAAGAATAGCTTCACACCAAAGGTCTTGTGGCAATAATCTTAGCAAGAAGAAGTGTCTTGGACACTGGCTGAGCTAGTATGTATGAGTGTTATTCCTTATGCTTCTGCAATAGAATCCATCATGAATGCCATATTTTGCACTCGTCTGAATGCAGCTTACGCATAAGGCATGACGAGATGATACCAATATGTTCCAGTAAAAGTCACTGGAGAGTTGTAAGGAATATCCCCAAGTGTTTGAGGAACACTAAGGATAGGTTCTTGTTCAACTGAGGAAGTGACGAATCTGTTAAGAGTAGTTAGACGGACAAAGACGACTTCGATTTCCGGTTCCCACTTAGTTATGTCTCTTTGTCTGTGTAGCGGTGCTATCTGTTGGAAGGGCTCCAAGCAGAGGACCGTTGAATAGTGCTTATTAATGAATGGCGGTGTGGTTTGTTGGAATGGTTCTAAGCAAGAACACTGCAGCCTCTCTCATAACCTAAGCACGAGTTTTATACTGTTGATGTAGGTATTAGATATCTGAAGACGTGGTCTTGATTCTAGTGGGAGTTATGTTAGTTATGATGTTCACATAGACATGCTATGGTCATGTTTATGAAATACTGACATCAGCATTATTTGATCATTGGATAATTAAATAATGGTCCCAAAGTATTTTATGTTCATTTTATAGGTCATCAAGTTGAGGACTTGATCATGAAACCCTATAAGTGAAATATGACATAAAATTATGTTTGTCCTTGGTCGTAGGTTGTTAAAGTGGGACACTAACAACCGTTAAGACTAGTATGTGAGGTGACGTATGACTAAGTTTCATGGAGTCATTGATATGAGTATCAACGTCAATCACATAGATATATGTTGGTGAACATATGATCGGACAAGACCCGCTAATGAGAACTCTACAGGATAGTTATATCAGTGTCATGAGAGGTTCTCATTACGACTATAGAGTATAGTCCTTAGACCTGAGTTCATCATGTTTTCTAGCATGTGAATTGGTACGCTTTGACCTTGTCAAACGTCGTTCCGTAACTGGCGGCTATAAAGGCATTGCTTAGGCGTATCATGAAGTGTGTGTAGAAACAAGGATGGAACAAGAAGGGATTTGTCCCTCCTATATAACATGAGATAAATATCTCAGGGCCCATCGAAGATTTGATACTGAGAAAATGCATGGCCGTGCTCAAACGAGGTGATTGTCAGTCGTTTGTTTTATCAGTATAGATCAGGAGTTCGATGAACATGATGTTGGCTATAATAAGGATGACACAGTCTCTTGCCTTATGCCATATCGAGATATAGAGACAAAGGGATTATGGGAATAGATGATTCCAGTACAAGTGGGAGATTGTTGGGATTATGTCCTGAAATCATATTGTACTTACTGTGCATGATAGTTGTACAGTCGAGATCGGACAATTCATGTGATACTAGGTGGTCATAATGTTTTGCTAGAAGCCGCTTATGAAAAATGAGTTGTAACTCATTGCTAGTATTATTTGAACCTACAGGGTCACACACCTAAGCAAGCTGGATACACTTTGTATGGGATTGATCATTGGCATATGGTCTGGTCAATGTGTATTGGATACACATTGATATCGAGTTTTAAGAAGTGTGTCGATCGACACCATTGGGTGTGTCGATCGACACAAGGCTAGTTCCGAAACTGATGTTTCGGTTTATGACTTAAACATTTTGGGTTTTGATCCAATGAACGGTTTGGTCATCCGAGGTCTGTATATATAGGCTTATATGCACGACCTAACTTGGGTAGCCGTCGTTGCTGTTTTGTAGAAACAAAAATTAGCCAACTAGAAACTCATGGATTCCCAGGAGATCCGATTCCCGGCACTAGCATCCCGGTGGATTCCAGCTTGTGTGCGTGTGGACTGCAGTAGAGGCGCAGCATCTGAGGCGCTCTTGATCTCAATTACCTGTTCATTATTCCGCTGCAAATCTCCAGGTAAACACGAGATCATTCCTAATGATTCAATCAAATAAACCCCAGATCCTAGGCTTAGAACTTGTGGAATTCTGAAACTGTTAGAATTGGCCCAAGTTCCTTCAGGGAAGCGTATATCGGGCAAGGCACAAGCTCGGCTCTCCAAGATCAGGAAAGCCAATGAAGAGAAGGAGCTCGGGAGGAGAAAGCAGATAATGATGAATCAGGCTGCTGCAGTTGCGTCCATACTGAAGACGCTAGTCGAGGAAGGGTTTACTGTTCCTCCCGAGAAGATAGTGAAAGCTGATTCCGACTTTGCTCGCTTCAAACAGGAGCTCGACGAGTTTCAGTTCACCGATTTGGTTGACGAGGACATCGTCATGACTCCTCCTAGCAGCCCGGGTCGGATCGAGGAAAATCCTCTGATGCTCGTTCCAGATCAGCACGGCTCAAATCAAGCATTCCTGACTTCAGAGGCGGCGGCTAGTCTTCGAGCGGCTGGGCTAATTAGTAGCGAGGATCGGGATGAGGACCCTACCGACGATCCTGCGGCTGAGAGTCGGGATGAAGATCGAGCTCCTGAGGCTGTTTAGATCTAATTTTCCTTTCCCTATTGATTTTGTACTTGCTTGTAAGCGGACTCGCGCGTTGTGCATGTTTGTATTAGCTCGGGACTTTGTTTCTCCCCTCTCTTTTTTTAAGTAATAAAATGAATATTTAGGCCGTCCGTTTGCGATTTTGCTCGGGATTTTCCGCGTACTTATGATTTTTATTCCGCGTACTTGTCCTTGGCAAAGTTTTAAGTTGGATTAGTTAGTTGGGGGCGAGTAGAATGCTCGGCTTACCACGTAAGGCCGACCAGGACAGTTATGCGAAACTGGGTTCGACTTATTTTTTCTGTCGGTCGTCCTTGTGCGGGAACTGGGCCCGGCTTGGTTGCGTGGGATTTGAGGCTATGCTCGTTGTCCCACGGGTCGGGTGCGAGTAAGTGCTCTGCTTACCCCTAAGGTCTGATCGGGACATTGTGCGAAAACTAGGTTTGGCTTATTTCCTGTCGATCAGATTGTGCGGGAGCTTGGCCCGGCTTGTGTATCGAACATTTGGCCAGAATGTCGATTTGTTTGGGAGAATGAAACAAGTATAACTTAATAAAATTTTATTATTGATATAGCTGAGCCTCGTGAGAGGTTGCCTACGTACCCCGAAAGGGGATCAAGCCGATCGTAGTTCACTTTACATATTACTCGAACTCGTGTATAGCGAGCTCGGTTTGGAGCGAAATGCTCGGTTTTTTTGGGCGCGATGCTCGGCTTAATAGTAGTACCTCTTGAGCTTGTTCGCATTCCATGAACGTGGAATGGCTTCTCCCTTCATCGTCACTAGCTCGTAGATGCCAGGTTTTACTATCTTTGAAACGATATACGGACCTTCCCAATTTGCGCCGAGTTTCCCTGCTCGGTATTCCCGTGTGTTTTCGAATACTTTTCTGAGGACGAGGCCACCTTCTACGAAACGCCGAACTCTAACCTTCTTGTTGTAGTGTCGGTGATCTGCTGTTGATAGTTTTGGAGACGTAAGAGTGCTCGGTCTCTTAATTCTTCCGCTTGGTCGAGGCTGTCGATGATCATGTTGTTGTTAAGTTCTTCGTGCTCGGGCGCAATGCTCAGGCGTATCGTTGGGATGCACATCTCGGCGGGAGACATTGCCTCCATTCCGTGGGAGAGGGAGAAAGGGGTCTGGCCAGTTGACGTTCTCGGTGTTGTCCGATGCGACCAAAGGACACCGTCGAGCTCGTCGGCCCAGAGGCCTTTTTTGCTCTCCATTCATTTCTTTAGCCCGTCGATGATCGTTTTGTTGGTCGCCTCAGCCTGCCCGTTTCCTTGTTAGTATCTCGGGGTAGATTTACTTAAGCGAATTTTCTACCTTGCGCAAAATCCTTCGAAAAGATTGGAAATGAACTGGGATCCGTTGTCGGTTACGATCTCGTAAGGGACACCGTGGCGACAGATTATGTATTTCCAAACGAACTTTTGAACGTCGAGGTTTTTGATCTCCGAGTAGGATTCAGCTTCGACCCACTTGGAAAAGTAATCGGTCATTATCAGGATGAACTTCTTTTGATGTGAGGCCGGGAGAGGTCCTACGATTTCCATCGCCCACCGCATGAATGGGTAGGGCGTGGCTGCAGTGGTGAGGAGCTCGGTTGGTTGGTGTATGCTTGGTGCATATCTTTGGCATTTTTCGCATCGGGCCACATAGCTTTCGCAGTCGGTGATCATGGTCGGCCAGAAATGACCATGTCGCTTTATCTTTGCGGCTAATGCTCGGCCGCTTGTGTGATTTCCGCCTGCTCCTTCGTGAGTCTGCTCGGTGACCCATTGGATCTCCTGTCCATTTATGCATTGCAAGAGAGCCTTGGACGCACTCCACCGAAATAGCTCGTCCTTCATCATTACGTATTGCGCGCAGCGGGCTTTCAACCGGCGAGCTGCCCAACGATCCTCAGGGACCTTCCCGGTCAGTATATAATCTTTGATCTCGTCTCTCCAGTCGATGATGTCGGTATGCTCGGGATCGGTGTCCTTAATGACCTCCTTGTTGCTTTTATGAGCATCGTCCAGTCCCTCTTCTTCCTCGGTAATAAGTAGTACATCTTCGTCTGGTGCGATGCTCGGTCGGGCTATGCACTCGACTGGGATGACTCGGCGGAGGTCGGGATCTGAAGTCGAGGCTAGGGCGGCCAATGCGTCTGCGGAGGAGTTGTCGCTTCTGGGAATCTTTGTTAGCATAACCAAACCGATCCGTGCAACAATTTCTTGGACGATTTTTAGGTACGCGTCCATGCGTTAGTTTTTTGCTTCGTATTCTCCGTTGAATTGGTTCACTACTAGCTGTGAGTCGGCGAACGCGTCTACCTTCTTCGCCCCTACCGCTTCGGCTAGTCGCAGTCCTGCGAGCAGTGCTTCGTATTCGGCTTCGTTGTTTGAGGCTGGAAATCCTAGACGGAAGGACTGTTTGATTAACTCGCCTGTCGGGGATGTCAATTTGACTCCTACTCCCGAACCATTTCTTGATGAAGAGCCGTCCACGAATAGAACCCATTTCTCCTTCGGGCCTTGTCCTTCGGCTACGGTGAGCTCGGGTGGTAGTTCAATTAGGAAATGTGCAAGGACCTGGGACTTGGCACTGGTTCTGGGTTTGTACTCGATATCGTATTCGCTTAGCTCGACTGCCCATTTGGCGATTTGATATACCATGGATTTTCGGGATTTTAACCATGGTATGTGTGTCATTTATCGAGTCTTTTACTATGTTTTAGAGTCTTTTCAGGTATTTATTAGGTACAAGCACATTTGAAGCATATTTGGTGATTATAGCATTTTCTGGAGCTAATTGGAGTATTTGGCCGAGAGATCAAGTTCACTGTTGATATTTCCGAGCTGCATCGATCGTCACACTTATGGTAACGATCGTTGCACCAGCGAGATGGGCCAAACGACGGTTTAATAAAGAATGAAGAAATTGCAGTTCTGCCCAGAAGTTTCTGATATTTACAAAGAAGCCCCAATTCGTGTTTTAGGTTATAAATAAAGTTTTTAAGCCATTGTTTAGGCTAAGCAGAAATAACCTAGTTTTATTCTCTTAGGAGATTTTAGGGGCTGGTTTTGTTCTCGAAAGAGACTTGATTTCGAACCCCTGTTGAGTATTCTGTTTTTATGATATTCGGTTTTCTACTTATGATATTTTCTGTCTCGATGAACATGTCTGAGTAGATCACCTGTTAGGTTGAAGGATTCTCATTAGGGATTTCAGAGAATTACAGTTCTAATTAATTAATAAGGATTTATATCTGCCAGTTCTTTATCTAAGTTGTTCTTAATGCTTAATCTGAAGTAGCTAATCAGAATTATGATGTTAGGTTGATTAATTCAGCGGAAGTTGGTTAATTTAACTAGAAAGAACTTAGATAAGCAATTAAACTATTCGCAAACGGAAGTTTGGTCTAGGTTAATTGTGAACATATCAAACCTGGAATTAATGCTAGTTTAATCTGTTAGTTCTCGCAAACGGAAGTTTGGTTTGCTGCACTTAGACTTAGAGAATTATCGCAAAGGAATTTGGTTAATTCTATATCTGTGTTTTGAGTTCTAGAACAGTTATTGATTGGATCCTTATTTATTGATTGCTTGCGTTCCTGATTTCCTGAGAACTCCTGATACCTAACGCTTTGCCCTCTTGCTTACAAACTCACTTGATTCGCTTTGATATTTCGTTTACTACTTTCACATCTGTTTTGTTTGATTTAATCCGAATTACTAATAATCTATTGTGTGACTGAGAGTCCTCGTGGGATTCGATACCTTATATACTACGATTGCATTAACTGTGCACTTGCAGTAGAATAGGGAAAACTTACAACCTATCAAGTTTTTGGCGCCGTTGCCGGGGACTCTTTGAGTTCACTGATAGATTTAGTACTAGGATTTAGACTAAGCATTCTTTTTAATTTTCTTGTTTACTCACGTTTTTGATTTTTGGGATTTCAGGAAATCGCACTGCATCGATCGTTGCTCTCCTTGCAACGATCGACACTAGGCGATAATAGCGATGCTAAGATCTGAGACGTTCGGTAGGTTCCGCACCATGGAACCTTTGATTTTAATTCGCGGTGAAAACGGCGTTCTACGAGACCAAGAGGGTCACATATGCAACGCAAAAGGTCAGAAGATAGATGGGGAAGGAAACCCCATCTATCCAGATTACCATGTATTGGTTGGGCAAGTAGCTGAAATGCAACATAAGATAGATGACATCCACGACATCTTACTTAGGGAAAGACAGTTCCGAGCAGAGGCAAACACTGATAAGTTTGCAGAGGTACGCTACATGGCTGGAGCCGACTCTTATAGACATACCTTGGAACATCAGCAAAGGCAGAGTTCTAAGCACGCTCTAGGATCAGGAGACCACAATTATACTTCTAATCTGGCATCTCCTACACAAAGGAGCAAACTGGAAATGATGTTAGAGCAAACAATTGAAAGGCAACAGCAGAACTCAACTTCTTTCAGCTCGAAGCTAGAGAACCTGTACACTAATTTGAATGAGAAATTTGAATCCTTGAGCACTCGTGTAAAGCAGCTGGACACACAGATGGATCAAATTCCAAGTTCTACCCCAACAAAGGATTCTCACGAAGCTCCTGACATCAACATCCTCGCTCAGGATCATGCACAAATGGATCATGGATCATGTCTAGCAGTTAAAGCTGTGGAATTTGTGGAAGACAGAGGGGGATTCGATGTTGAATTACCAGAGCTCGAAAGCTTCGATGCACCTGACTCAGCAGAGATTGACATGGATCTTTTGACTTGGATAGTCCAGATTGAAGCAGGACCAAGCCAAGAAGAGAAATTTGAGTCTGAGACGGCTGGAATGGACCAAGAAACAGATAAACCCGAGACTGTAGTTGAAACACGAGTTGAGATGACAGCATCGATCGTTGCATCACACGCACCGATCGTTGCATCCCGAAAGGAACCAGTTTCACCCAAATATCGAGAACCTGCTAAGGAAGGAACCTACAAACCTCCGTTGCCATTCCCAAAAGCTCCCGTTAAATCTACAAATATGGCTCAGCGCACATTGGTGGTTGACAAGAAGATGGTGGTTCCACGAGAGCCTATTCTAGCATCATCAAGACCTAAAGCTACTCATAAACAAAAGGCCCCGAACATCAAATCTTTGCCAAAGGTAAAGCATAAAACCTCTAAGTTTAAGCCTCCTGACTCCACTGTTTTGAATAAAGGAAAGAGCGTTAAAACACCCAAGTGCAAACCTCACCCTACATTCCTCCCGACGTTCCTTGGACGACATCATGCTGCTACTGCTTACACACCACCATGGATGATAAGGCATTCACAGAGACACTCAAAGTCTCTGTTGAAACCTCCATGAGTCTGACCCCTTTCCAAAAGTCAAGCTAATGACTTAAAACAAGCGCTGAGTGGGAGGCAACCCACTGTTAGGTTTAACTATTTTTCTTTTTCATTTTTAGTGTTTTCTTAGGATTTCACGTTATTATTTGTTTTTACTAAGTTTTTCAGATACAGAACCAAGTCTAGAGAGGAGTAACGATCGTTGCTCACATGTGCAACGGTCGTTGCAATTGGTTTTAATCGAAAATTAAGGTACATGTCGCTAAACCGGAATCAATTAGATTCAACCAACATCGATCGTTGCTGCCCTGCAACGATCGTTGCAGCCACGACCAGGTAAGTTACCTTAAAACCCTATTTTCTCTTTTTCTTCTCAAAACTCCTTTGGTCGACACTCCGAGCCTCTACCCGAAAAACACCATTTCTCCATCAAATTTCCCGTTTTCAAGTTCTATTTTACTCGTTTTTAACCGACCAATCCATTTACTTTAGCCATATCTCAAGAAATCAAGGTAATGTTCTTCAATTTTCAAGCTTTCGGATTGGGGTTTCAGGGGTTCTAGATTGTTAGATTTTTGAGCCGAAATTGATCAATGCATGCCCAAATAGGTATGATTTAGGTTGCTAGATGATATATTGTTGCCGACTGTGTGATTGATTGCATGATTTGGAACGAAATTTGTTGACTGTTGATTGCGGCCAGAATCGCCCTGCAACGATCGCTGCCTTTGATGCAACGGTCGTTACTCGACGATTCTGGGGAAATGTTCGATTACACGGAATCGCCCTGCAACGATCGCTACCTTAGTGCAACGGTCGTTGCACGACGATTCAACAGAGAGTTGCCGAGACTAATTTGTTCAAATTTTCTGTTTTGCAGATGGCAGCCCGGAGTCAACCCCGCAAGAAACGAGCACAAGCTGCAAGCGCCTCACGACAATACATTCCGCCACCGGAATGGTTACACAGGGAATCAGATCCTCCACAGCCGTATCATTTGGTTCATGCAACCATAGGACAGCCATGGCCAAGGCCAGAGAAAGTTTTGATTGAGTCTGATCGCATCTGGAACGGTTCAATTAAGGGGATACTAAAATCAGATGACTTCACAGAAAGGCCGCTACACGAGTACTGGGATGAATACGATACCTTGCTGTATAATGGTTGGTGTGGTATGGAGATAGCACCTACCAAGTTCGCTGATTACTCAACCTGCAAGAGTCTCGGAATGGACAAGAAGGTGATGGAGCTGTGCAGAGGTATTGGTCTGGGGACAATGCCAATGCAGCCTTACGATTTGTACCCAGAGCTTGTGAGGCAGCTGCTTGCCACGTGCAGGGTTGTATACCCAAACCCAGAGAGCAGGAATGCTCAAGGAGGCACCTTCACTTTCATGTGTCTCGGAGCAAGGTATCGAGTGCCCCTTCTCGATATCTGTAGGATCTACGGGTTCAGCACCACGCAGCCACGCACCGATTTATCCCTTCCATGGGAATCATCAGAGGCTCGTGATTTCTGGGAGTACATTGGAGGTGGACGATATCACTCACGGCTTACACCAGTGATTCAGGTTAGGCATCCGGTTCTCAGGTATATCTTGCGTATCTTGGGACGCACTTTATTGTGCAAGCATGAGGCAAACAAGATGCGCAAGACCGAGATGGAGATTTTATTCAGAGGGCTGAGGGAGCAGTTCAGGGGTACTGATGTGAGGAACCCGGCTGAGAAGGTAAACCTAGGAGCTATATTTGCCCATCACCTTTGCGAGCTGCAGAAGAAGCCTTATGAAGGCGCGCGCAAGGAGACAGTAGGGAGTCTTCTCACTCCTATTTTCAGACACTGCGGGATCCCTATGAGGGATATGGAGTGCGTTACTGAGCGCGAGTTCCTGGATCTCAGTCACTTGCAGAGTGCTACGTGGCTGAAGGAGGGGCGAGTGTGGGTGTACTATGACCCTGAGGATACACAGTATGGCATCGATCTTCCTGCTGCCAGGTACACTCGGATCGATACCATTGATGATTTGAGCTTCCACCCTTCCGCTAGAGATCGATGTGCAGTACCTACTATGGCTCATCCGCTGGGAGAGCCTTCTGCGAGAGCTTCGTCCTCCTCTGCGCCAGCGCCTGCCCCAGTCGACGATATAGGTCCTTTTCCAGAGCCTACGATGCCTTACGGTGCATATTCTGATGCCGAGTGGAGAGAGAGATCCGATAGCATGTTTCGAGTTGTTTGGAACTTCATGCGCAGCTGCAGGAGGCCACCACAGGTCCATCAGCCCGTACACGTTTCTCGACGCAGACATCGATCCCCGACTCCTCCTTCCCCGACTTATACTGATCCCGCAGCTGAGGCAGCCGATGACGATGCACGGTATGGTGGGATAGATGATGAGAGCGAGTGAGAGTGATCCCCATGTTCAGACTTTCGGTTCTGTATTCTGACTTTTTTATCTTTTCTTGCACTTTTGTTTTTCGTTTATTTTTAGGATTTGCTATGTTTGGATGGTTATGCTTGATCAGACATATTTGTTATTTCGATTTTACTCCGTTTCTAGTGTTTTCAGCTTGCAGGATTGAAAATTGACATAAACCGACGAACTAACCTGCTAACTTGCTGACTGATCCGATATGCGCATTGCAACGATCGTTGCTGCTTTGAGCAACGATCGACACTCAACGAAAAATCGCCAAACAACGATCGATGCACTTAGTGCAACGATCGATGCATGAGCGACAGAGGTAAAAACCCGACAGAACTAAAACATCCATTAATAATTTTTCTTTCTACCGATCCTTCGCTGGACACTACTGGGGACAGTGTGTCTTAAGTGTGGGGGAGGTGCTACTGACGTTTATCTTTCTGTTTTCTTATGAGTCAGTCCGTTTTTCAAAATTTTTGTTTTATTGAGTCAAAACTGTTTAAGTAAGAAACTATGATTTTCGGAGGAGATTTACAAAACTTGCAGTAACCATTGGGATGAAGTTGCAGGATCTATCTCTGACTATTAGAAAACCCCATCACAGATCAACCTACTGGGAACACCCACATAACTTCAGGTATCAGAGGATCTTTTACTGACTTCACCCCTAATACTGACTTAGATTTTCTCACCTAAGGGCTTGGTATACTTTATGTCGGATTCCCTGTTAGTTCTGACACAGCCTGTAAACCTGTCCTATTTAGTTCCCTTCTCCCCTTCTATAAAGTAAAAAAAAAATAATAAACTGAGGATGAGTTAGTAACTCCGAAGTGGTCATGGGAATGGTAGCAAACACTATTTTCTCTCATGTGATCCATGGAATGTGTCCAAAGTATACCCCATAACGGGAAGAACACTGATAAAAAAAATAAAATGATACCCAGTGGGGAAAAATCAGTTGTTAAAGAAGGGAAAGAGAAGAAAGGGACTAGAGAAAGATAGTATGGTGGTCTAGAGCTGATTAGGTAAGAATCCATGTGCCTTTAGATCGATACTCCTTAGGTGAGACCGCACTTAAATACTTGCAGAAGTCAGTAGGGAGAATTTGAATGTTTGAATGTGATTGTGGAGTTTACCTAGGACAGTTGCTAAGTGTGGGGGAAGTACATGTTGGTCTT
This sequence comes from Orychophragmus violaceus, assembly GCA_030180135.1. Lineage (NCBI taxonomy): Eukaryota > Viridiplantae > Streptophyta > Magnoliopsida > Brassicales > Brassicaceae > Orychophragmus > Orychophragmus violaceus. The sequence goes on along the minus strand of CM058234.1, from coordinate 10,205,334 downwards.
GATATCCTGTGATCGATTCTTTCAGTGGTTTACTAAGGAGAATCTGAGTATTGTGGCTTCTAGGATGAAATGAGTTTCTGAAGAGTTTTCAGACTTCTTGACTACATTTAGTTCTTTGTCTTGCTTGAGGGCAAGCAAGAGCTAAGTGTGGGGGAGTTGATATACCATGGATTTTCGGGATTTTAACCATGGTATGTGTGTCATTTATCGAGTCTTTTACTATGTTTTAGAGTCTTTTCAGGTATTTATTAGGTACAAGCACATTTGGAGCATATTTGGTGATTATAGCATTTTCTGGAGCTAATTGGAGTATTTGGCCGAGAGATCAAGTTCACTGTTGATATTTCCGAGCTGCATCGATCGTCACACTTATGGCAACGATCGTTGCACCAGCGAGATGGGCCAAACGACGGTTTAATAAAGAATGAAGAAATTGCAGTTCTGCCCAGAAGTTTCTGATATTTACAAAGAAGCCCCAATTCGTGTTTTAGGTTATAAATAAAGTTTTTAAGCCATTGTTTAGGCTAAGCAGAAATAACCTAGTTTTATTCTCTTAGGAGATTTTAGGGGCTGGTTTTGTTCTCGAAAGAGACTTGATTTCGAACCCCTGTTGAGTATTCTGTTTTTATGATATTCGGTTTTCTACTTATGATATTTTCTGTCTCGATGAACATGTCTGAGTAGATCACCTGTTAGGTTGAAGGATTCTCATTAGGGATTTCAGAGAATTACAGTTCTAATTAATTAATAAGGATTTATATCTGCCAGTTCTTTATCTAAGTTGTTCTTAATGCTTAATCTGAAGTAGCTAATCAGAATTATGATGTTAGGTTGATTAACTCAGCGGAAGTTGGTTAATTTAACTAGAAAGAACTTAGATAAGCAATTAAACTATTCGCAAACGGAAGTTTGGTCTAGGTTAATTGTGAACATATCAAACCTGGAATTAATGCTAGTTTAATCTGTTAGTTCTCGCAAACGGAAGTTTGGTTTGCTGTACTTAGACTTAGAGAATTATCGCAAAGGAATTTGGTTAATTCTATATCTGTGTTTTGAGTTCTAGAACAGTTATTGATTGGATCCTGATTTATTGATTGCTTGCGTTCCTGATTTCCTGAGAACTCCTGATACCTAACGCTTTGCCCTCTTGCTTACAAACTCACTTGATTCGCTTTGATATTTCGTTTACTACTTTCACATATGTTTTGTTTGATTTAATCCGAATTACTAATAATCTATTGTGTGACTGAGAGTCCTCGTGGGATTCGATACCTTATATACTACGATTGCATTAACTGTGCACTTGCAGTAGAATAGGGAAAACTTACAACCTATCACGATTCTTCCTGATTGGCTCGGGCTATGCAATATCATCCTGATTGGTTGATTTGTGAGCACAACCACCGAGTGTGACTGAAAATAGGGGCGGAGCTTTCGAGCCGAGACGACGACGGCAAACGCGAGCTTCTCAAGTGTGTTGTAGCGCGTTTCCGCGTCGTCGAAGATTTTGCTTGTGTAGAAGATGGGTCTTTGGTCGCCTCGGTCGTCGCGGACGAGCACGCTGCTGACTGCCGAAGTTGATACAGAGATGTATAAATACAGCGTCTCTCCCTCCTCGGGTTTGGCCAGAATTGGTGGGGTGGAGATGTAGGTTTTTAGCTGTTGAAACGCGTCCTCACATTTAGCGTCCCATTCGAATTTCTTATTACCTCGGAGGAGATTGTAGAAAGGGAGACATTTGTCAGTTGATCGTGAGATGAATCTATTCAAAGCCGCGACGCGCCCCGTTAAACCTTGAACTTCTCTGGTGCTCTTCGGGGATGGAAGCTCGGTGATCGCCGTTATTTTCTTCGGGTTTGCTTCAATTCCTCTTCTCGTGACGATGTAACCGAGGAATTCGCCCGACGTGACCGCGAACGTGCACTTCGCCGGATTCAGTTTCATTCCATACTTGTTTAAACTCGCAAAACATGTTGTGAGATGATCGATATGATCGTCCGCCAAGGTGGACTTGACGAGCATATCGTCAATATAAACTTCCATTGTGTTGCCGAGCTGGTCAGCAAACATGCGATTCACGAGGCGTTGGTATGTCGCTCCTGCATTCTTAAGGCCGAACGGCATAATCTGTAGCAATATGTGCCGCGGTCGGTGATGAAGGAAGTATTTTCCCGATCATCAGGGTGCATCATGATCTGGTTATACCCTGCAAAGGCGTCCATGAACGATAGCAGCTCGTGACCGGTGGTTGCTTCTACGAGCCGGTCAATGTGTGGCAGTGGGAAACTATCCTTGGGACACGCTTTGTTGAGATCGGTGAAATCTACACACACTCTCCACCTACCGTTCTTCTTTTTTACCACCACGGGATTTTCCAGCCAGTCAGGATACTTCACCTCGGTGATCGAACCTGCCTTTGAAAGCCGTTCTACCTCATCGTTGACAGCTTTGGCGCGCTCGGGACCAAGGTTCCTTCTTTTCTGTTTGACTGGTTTGAAAATCGGATCGACGTGCAGTTCGTGGCACGCGATGGTCGGGTCGACTCCGGTCATATCACTGGTGGTCCATGCGAAGGTTGTGGCATTTTTCTTGAGAAATTCTACGAGCTTATTGTTGGGATTATGTCCTGAAATCACATTGTACTCACTCTAGAGATAGTTGTATTGTCGAGATCGGACAATTCATGTGATACTGGGTAGTCATAATGTTTTGCTAGAAACCGCTTATGACAAATGAGTTGTAACTCATTTCCAGTATCGTGTGAACCTACAGGGTCACACACCTAAGCAAGTTGGACATAGTTCGTATGGGATTGATCATTGGCATATGGTCTGGTCGATGTGTATTGGATACACATCGAATATGAGTTTTAATGAGGTGTGTCGATCGACACCATTGGGTGCGTCGGTCGACACAAGACGTGTGTCGATCGACACCACTAAGTGTGTCGGTCGACACAAGGCCGAAACCGAGACTGATGTTTCGGTTTATGTCAAGGTCGACATATATAAGTGATCTTATGGAATTTCGACCTAGTTGATGTGAGTGAGCGCCGCCCAGACAGTTTTTCTCAGAGAGAAAACACAGAAACCTCTAGAAACTTTGTTCCCAGGAGATCCGAGCACCGGTACTAGCATCCCGGCGGATTCCAGCTTGTGTGCGTGTGGACTGAAGTAGAGGCGCAGCATCTGAGGCGCTTCAGAGATCTCGTTTATCTGACCATCTTCCGCTGCCAATCTCCAGGTAAACACGAGATCAGATCCAGATTCAATTAACTAGACCCTAGATCCTAGGCTATCGGGAACCTGACAGCAATTCTGAATATGGTAGAATTGGCTCGAAGTTCCAATAGTGGTATCAGAGCCTTAGGGTTTTATCATTGAATCAGACCTGTTTATTGAATTTGATGATTTAGATTCGCAAACTAGGTTGTTTGGTTAGAACAGGTCAGATCAATTCCGATCAAGATCGAGTCTGTGTTTTCGCACAGTGTCGATCGACACACTAGGTGTGTCGGTCGACACAGATCAGCGAAAACGACAGATTCGGCGGCTAGGGTTTTTCGCGAAGAAAAACCGAAAGCCTTCTGTGTCGATCGACACAGGTTGAGTGTCGGTCGACACAGAGCAGATTCGGTCGAGTATCGATCGACACAGTTTGAGTGTCGGTCGACACAGACCTAGCGAATGGTCAATCGGTTCAATTGGATTGGACCGGTTATCATGCTTGGTTAAGTCCGAATAGATCGGTTTAAATTGGATGAATTGGTTCAATTGGATTGAACTGATTATCTCAATTAGCATGAACCGATTGATTAAAATCAGTTTAATTGGATAATACGATTCAATTGAATTGGACCGGTTATCGCAATTAGATAAAACTGATTAAAACATTTTAAATTGGATGAATTGATTCAATTGGATTGAACCAATTATCACAATTAGAATAAACCAATTTGAATGGTTAAGATCAGTTTGATCTGATAAGTCGGTTCAATTGGATTGGACCGGTTATCAAAACTGTCTTCGGTTTAGGTCCATGTCGACCGTCACACATGGGTTGTGTCGATCGACATGACCGGTTCAATGAATTAGGTTAATTGGATTAACCGGTTATTGAAGTCCAGTTAAGTTTGGTGTTGTCGATCGATAGACATAGTCTGCGTCGATCGACACAGAGCTCGAAATTCTGGTTATTGAACCTTGAACTTGCAGAAACCAAACCAGACTTAAACCTTGATCAAAGCTTAGCTTCAATATGGTCAACTGTCAAGACTCATTTCGTTGTGTGATGGTCTAGCCAAGAGCTTGGTGTCCACAATTACGTGAGTAAGGCAGGTAATTATGTTAATGGACTTGCAGTGCTTGACATCAACAATTACATGACCTAAAAGATTGATTTGCTGACCTTTCAGAGTTTAGTTTCCTCAACTAAATATCAAGTAACCTTGATGTCTTGCCCAATCTTGTCTACTGTCAAGACTTGTTTCGTTTGTTGGATAGCCTTGGAGTCCTTGCTATCCACTGCTACATGAGTAAGGCAGGTGATCATTGATAGATATGCAGTGCGACTGTCAATGATCACAAGACTAAAGAGATTGGTTTACTTGACTGGGCCATCCGAAGTTCTGGGCCCAGAGACGTCAGAGGAGATGAGACATGGATTGTCTTATCTGCGACCAAGAGTTGTACTGGGTACAATTAGCAATGATTTGCTTACCTAGATAACTGAATTTTGGGTGATGGCGAGTTGTCCACTCAGATTTTAGTGAAGTATGGATCTTGGATCATTATATTCATAGAGGAAACGTTGTTTGAATATAATGCGAGTTCTGTTATTAGATAAGATTTCTCATCATATACATAACTAAATCTTTGTTTCTCTTGGATTTCAGCTTATGTCTATGACTACTTTCTCGTTGCGATCCGTCCTTGAGAAGGACAGGCTAAATGGATCCAACTTCCTGGATTGGTATCGGAATCTGAGATTCATTCTCAAGCAGGAGAGCAAGGACTATGTCCTTGAAAAGGCTCTTCCAGAAAGGCTTGGGACCAATCGCTCGCATGCAGCATATAATGCTTGGAATAAGCATTATATTGATGTGGTAGATGTGCGTGATCTGATGTTGGCTACCATGAACTCGGACTTGAAGAGTCAATACGAGAGCATGGAATCGCCAATAGAGATGATCACCAGCCTGAAACTGAAGTTTCAGGATCTGGCACGAGTTGAGAGATTCCAGATGGTGAAGTCTCTAACTGAGTGCAAGCTACCAGAGGATGCTCCAGTAAGTCCTCATGTCATTAAACTGATGGGTTACATTGATAACCTGGGGAGACTGGAATGTCCTGTCAGCTTAGAGTTGGCTACTGACATCATTCTGCAGTCACTGGCGTCAAGCTATGATAAGTTCATTAAGAACGATATCAAGAAAGGCTTGACGAAGACGTTGACTGAGCTGCATGGCATGCTCAAAACAGCAGAGCAAAACATCATAAAGGGTAAAAGATTTGAGAAATATTGTGTTGGCAAGGGTAGAGGCAGGGCCGTCCAGATTTGGAATCAGGATAAGCCTATGTCATCTTATAAGCCCAAGTCAGGCCCATCTGGTGTTAGAAAGTGCTTCTACTGTGATGAGTCAGGGCATTGGAAAAGAGATTGCATTAAATTCTTGGAAGATTCACAAGAGATGAAGGAGATGTATGGTACTTCTTCTTCATGTATTGTGTTAATAATTCAAGTTCTACGTTAGTATTGGATACTAGTTGTGGTACTGATATTTTTGAAATATGCAGAACCTAAACGACAGTAGAACGTTGAAGAAAGGGCAAGTGAAACTGCGTGTCTGGTATGAAGCAATGGTTGCTGCATGAGCCGTAGAGATTCTCCACTTGTAGGAGCCTTTCATACTTGTTTTTAGAAATTAAGTAATTGCTACTATGAATCTGCCTTGTGCAAAAATGTCTTTCATTTTCTTGTAAGAATTTGGATGTTTTTCATTTTGATAAAAGACAAGTTTTGTTCTTTTAGATCTTAATGAAATATTGTATGGTAGCACCCCATTTGGAATGGGTTTTATATCTTGAACCAATGTACGCTTGTACACATAACATAAATACCAAACACTTTAAGTCTGATGACTTGAAGTCGATTTTTCCTTAGCATAGTCATTTAACCACACAAAGTGAAGCGGATTCAGAAGTTCCATAGTTTTGGACTCATTTGATTATTAATCATTTGAGATATGAATTCTGCTCACTGGGCCAAATGACTAAGGCCCTTTTAGCAGAGCTAAAGGAAACGGGCCAGAGGCTTATTGGGCCTTACACATACTGATGTATGCGGCCCGATGAGCATTAGTGCAAAAGGAAATCTTCTGTACTTCATTACCTTATTGATGACATCAATAAGTAAGGCTGTGTTCATTTGATGAGACACGAGCATGAACCCCTTGAGGAGTTCCAAGATGAAGTGTAGAACCGATTTGACAGAAGTATTGAGATCCTTGATTGAATCGCGGAGGAAAATACTTGAGTCAAGAATTGGGTGATCATCTGACAGAATGAATCGGATCTTGTTAGATACGCTCTGATTAGTGATGAGTCACAGGAATCTTCCATAATCATTTAAGAATACGTTCTGAAATGTCTATGTTTACACTAAATAACTTTCTATCAGAATCAGTAAAAACACCACATTGGATGTGGACTGGGTGATTTCCAAATTTTGTTTTTCTGATTAATTGGGATTGCAAGGTTTGTGTAAGACAGTAGTCAATAAACAAACTTGAACCCACATCTGATAAGTTCTACCTCGCTGGTTGTCCTAAGGAAACCAAGGCTTGCTACCTTTGCAACCAATACGAGGACAAAGTATTGTTGTTCGGAACTGTGTCTTTTGAGAAAGATCGTACTTTCAAAAGGAACAGTGGGAGTAAAAGTACACATCGAAGAAATTCGATAAACACAGGAGGCTGCTCAACCTGTTGAGGGAGAGCACCGGTGAGATCTACAAAGTGCTGTAGGATCTACACCTGTGGAGCCTGAAATTCGTAGATCCGAAAGGATCCGTCACTGACTCGAGAGTGATTTCTCGTATCCTATTGTCGTGATCTATTGATCATTGAAAAGTGACGAGCATGCGAAATTCAAAGAAGCGATGGTGAGCCCCAACTCCGAAAATTGGCTGGGTATGCATGTTAGCTTCACCGATCCATTTCTGGATTGAAGCAAACATCTTGGAGTTGGAATCAGCATTCTGATAATATGGTCAAAAGTTTTGACTTGATCAGAAAGAGATGAAACCATGCGTTTACAAGAAGACTAGTGGGAGCGTAATGGCAATTCTCACACTGTATGTAGATATCATACTTAAATCTCATAAACGACGTTCCGACGCTAAAGTCTTGTCAAGATTTGGGTCGGAAGTCAAGTTTAACGATAGACATGGGAGAAGGCCGTGAAAGTTCTTGGAATAAGGATCCATTGGAATGGATCAGAAAGGCTAATTGGATCGTGTCAAAATCCTTATGTTAATAAGGTATTAGACAGTTCAAATGTGCTTGATTCCAAGAATGGCTTCATACCAAAGGTCTTATGGCAATAATCTAAGAAACATGAAGTGTCTTGGACACTGGCTGAGCTAGTAACAATATTAGCAAGATGAAGTGTTTTGAACACTGGCTGAACTAATATTAATGAGTGTGATTGCTAATGCTGCTGCAATAGAATCCATCATAAATGCCATGTTTGCGCTCGTCAAGATGCAGCTTACGCATAAAGCATGACGAGAAAATACCAATGTGTTCCGGTAATAGTCACTGAACAATTACCAGAAATATCCCAAGTGTTTGAGGAACACTAAGGATAGGTTCGTGGTGAACTGGTGAAGTGACGAACCAGTTGAAAGTAGTTAGACGGACAAAGATGATTCCCGGTTCCCACCCGGTTATGTCTCTTTGTCTGAATAGCGGTGCTATCTGTTGGAAAGGCTCCAAGCAGTGGACCGTAGAATAACGCTTTTATCTGAATGGCTGTGTGGTTTGTTGGAATTGTTTCAAGCAATAACACCGCAGTCTCTCCCACAACCTAAGCACCAGATTTATTCTGTTGCTGTAGGTATAAGATATCTGAAGAGATGATCTTGATTATAGTGGGAGTAATTCTAGTTATGTTGTAATCTTTACATATACCTGCTATGGTAGTGTTTATGTAAGTCAAACTGACATCGGTATTATTTAATTATTGGATAATTAAGTGATAGTCCCAAAGTACTTTATGGTCATCATATAGGTCATCAAGTTGAGGACTTGATCATGAAATCCTATAAGTAAAAGATGACATAAATTATGATTGTCCCTAGTCGAGGTTATTGAAGTGGGGCACCAATAACCGCGCGAGACTAGTATGTGAGGTGACTGCTGGACTAAGTTTCATGGAGTCAATGATATGATTATCACAGTCAGTCACATAGATATATGTTGGTGAACATATGATCGGACATGACCCGCTAATGAGAACTCCACAGGATAGTTATATCAGTGTCATGGGAGGTTCTCATTACGACTATAGAGTATAGTCCTTAGACCTGAGTTCATCATACTTTCTAGCATATGAATTTGTGCGTTTTGACCTTGTCAAACGTCGTTCCGTAACTGGCGGCTATAACGGCATTGCTTAGGCGTATCATGAAATATGTGTAGAAACAGGGATGGAACAAGATGTGATTTGTCTCTCCTAGAACGGGAGATAAATATCTCAGGGCCCATCGAAGATTTGATACTGAGAAAATGCATGGCCGTGCTCAAACGAGGTGATTGTCAGTCGTTTGTTTTATCAGTATAGATCAGGAGTTCGATGAACATGATGTTGGCTATAATAAGGATGACACAGTCTCTTGCCTTATGCCATATCGAGATATAGAGACGAAGGGATTGTAGGAATAGGTGATTCCAGTACAAGTGGGAGATTGTTGGGATTATGTCCTGAAATCACATTGTACTCACTCTATATATATAAGTGATCTTATGGAATTTCGACCTAGTTGATGTGAGTGAGCGCCGCCCAGACAGTTTTTCTCAGAGAGAAAACACATAAACCTCTAGAAACTTTGTTCCCAGGAGATCCGAGCACCGGTACTAGCATCCCGGCGGATTCCAGCTTGTGTGCGTGTGGACTGAAGTAGAGGCGCAACATCTGAGGCGCTTCAGAGATCTCGTTTATCTGACCATCTTCCGCTGCCAATCTCCAGGTAAACACGAGATCAGACGGAAGGACGGTTCGATTAACTCGCCGGTCGGGGATGTCAATTTGACTCCTACTCCCGAACCATTTCTTGATGAAGAGCCGTCCACGAATAGAACCCATTTCTCCTTCGGGCCTTGTCCTTCGGCTACGGTGAGCTCGGGTGGTAGTTCAATTAGGAAATGTGCAAGGACCTGGGACTTGGCACTGGTTCTGGGTTTGTACTCGATATCGTATTCGCTTAGCTCGACTGCCCATTTGGCGATTCTTCCTGATTGGCTCGGGCTATGCAATATCATCCTGATTGGTTGATTTGTGAGCACAACCACCGAGTGTGACTGAAAATAGGGGCGGAGCTTTCGAGCCGAGACGACGACGTCTAACGCGACCTTCTCAAGTGTGTTGTAGCGCGTTTCCGCGTCGTCGAAGATTTTGCTTGTGTAGAAGATGGGTCTTTGGTCGCCTCGGTCGTCGCGGACGAGCACGCTGCTGACTGCCGAAGTTGATACAGAGATGTATAAATACAGCGTCTCTCCCTCCTCGGGTTTGGCCAGAATTGGTGGGGTGGAGAGGTAGGTTTTTAGCTGTTGAAACGCGTCCTCACATTTAGCGTCCCATTCGAATTTCTTATTCTCTCGGAGGAGATTGTAGAAAGGGAGACATTTGTCAGTTGATCGTGAGATGAATCTATTCAAAGCCGCGACGCGCCCCGTTAAACGTTGAACTTCTCTGGTGCTCTTCGGGGATGGAAGCTCGGTGATCGCCGTTATTTTCTTCGGGTTTGCTTTAATTCCTCTTCTCGTGACGATGTAACCGAGGAATTCGCCCGACGTGACCGCGAACGTGCACTTCGCCGGATTCAGTTTCATTCCATACTTGTTTAAACTCGCAAAACATGTTGTGAGATGATCGATATGATCGTCCGCCAAGGTGGACTTGACGAGCATATCGTCAATATAAACTTCCATTGTGTTGCCGACCTGGTCAGCAAACATGCGATTCACGAGGCGTTGGTATGTCGCTCCTGCACTCTTAAGGCCGAACGGCATAACCTGTAGCAATATGTGCCGCAGTCGGTGATGAAGGAAGTCTTTTCCCGATCATCAGGGTGCATCATGATCTGGTTATACCCTGCAAAGGCGTCCATGAACGATAGCAGCTCGTGACCGGTGGTTGCTTCTACGAGCCGGTCGATGTGTGGCAGTGGGAAACTATCCTTGGGACACGCTTTGTTGAGATCGGTGAAATCTACACACACTCTCCACCTACCGTTCTTCTTTTTTACCACCACGGGATTTGCCAGCCAGTCAGGATACTTCACCTCGGTGATCGAACCTGCCTTTGAAAGCCGTTCTACCTCATCGTTGACAGCTTTGGCGCTCTCGGGACCAAGGTTCCTTCTTTTCTGTTTGACTGGTTTGAAAATCGGATCGACGTGCAGTTCGTGGCACGCGATGGTCGGGCCGACTCCGGTTATATCACTGGTGGTCCATGCGAAGGTTGTGGCATTTTTCTTGAGAAATTCTACGAGCTTATTGTTGGGATTATGTCCTGAAATCACATTGTACTCACTCTAGAGATAGTTGTATTGTCGAGATCGGACAATTCATGTGATACTGGGTAGTCATAATGTTTTGCTAGAAACCGCTTATGACAAATGAGTTGTAACTCATTTCCAGTATCGTGTGAACCTACAGGGTCACACACCTAAGCAAGTTGGACATAGTTCGTATGGGATTGATCATTGGCATATGGTCTGGTCGATGTGTATTGGATACACATCGAATATGAGTTTTAATGAGGTGTGTCGATCGACACCATTGGGTGCGTCGGTCGACACAAGACGTGTGTCGATCGACACCACTAAGTGTGTCGGTCGACACAAGGCCGAAACCGAGACTGATGTTTCGGTTTATGTCAAGGTCGACATATATAAGTGATCTTATGGAATTTCGACCTAGTTGATGTGAGTGAGCGCCGCCCAGACAGTTTTTCTCAGAGAGAAAACACTGAAACCTCTAGAAACTTTGTTCCCAGGAGATCCGAGCACCGATACTAGCATCCCGGCGGATTCCAGCTTGTGTGCGTGTGGACTGAAGTAGAGGCGCAACATCTGAGGCGCTTCAGAGATCTCGTTTATCTGACCATCTTCCGCTGCCAATCTCCAGGTAAACACGAGATCAGATCCAGATTCAATTAACTATACCCTAGATCCTAGGCTATCGGGAACCTGACAGCAATTCTGAATATGATAGAATTTGCTCGAAGTTCCAACACTTATCTCGCAGGTCTTCGCGAAGGTCGGCTCCTATCCCGACGCAACGCTCGGGATCCCTTATGTCGATGTTGACTTGTATTACCGCATCTTTCTGTGGCCGATCGGGCGGTGGTAGATCGATTCGGGGCTCTGCGACTAGATACGCCTGTGATTTGCGGCGCATTTTATGCTCGATACGGAAGCATGTTCGGGATATCTTCTGATCTCCTTGTAGTGTAAATACGCCGAATGGGGTTGGAAATTTTACGCATTGATGATAGGTGGACGGGACTGCCCTCATCTCGTGGATCCAGGGGGTGCCGAGGATGACATTGTAGATAGCTGATCGGTCGACGACCACAAATTTGATCAGCTTGGTGATTTGGCCGACATAGACGGGAAGTTTGATTGTTCCGATTGTGTTGATTGAGTTGCCCGATAAGCCGGTTAGTGGTCTTGACGATGGCTTGATACGGTAATCGTTGAGTTCCATCCGTTGTAATGTTTCTCTGAAGATTAGATCTACCGAGCTTCCGATGTCGATCAAAATTTTCTCGACTTCGCAGTCGCCGATCCTCATGGCCACGACGAGTGGATCGTTGTGCGGTTGGTCCACTCCCTCGGCGTCGTGCTCGGTGAAGCTTATTTCGTCGCCGATTCTGAGCTCGTCAGTGGCGTTTCGTCGGTAATGCTAGGCAGCCATGGCCCAGCGCTCATATTCCTTTATTGATCGCACTGAGTCGTTTACCATTGGTAGTCTTCCCATAATCATGTTTATACGTCTTCTTGGTGGATGTGCTCTCTCTTCATCCTCTTCGTCGCGAGCTCGTTTGTCCGCAGTTGCCATATTTGCGTTGATCTGCTCGATTTCCTCGGCGAAAGCCACCTGCTTCTTTCGTTCCTCTTGGACGAGGCTGAAGCACTCGGCTTCGTTTTTTGGTTGTGTTACCTGGTTGATTTGCTTCGGGGGAGGCTTGTTGCGATCTAGTACTATTTTTTTCCCGTCTTTTTGGTAGTCGGCGAAGAGAAGGGCTTGAAGATTTCTGCATTCCTCGGTGCTGTGACCTGCTAGCTGATGATACTCACAGAATAGCTTGCTTTTGTCGGCTCCTCGGACGAATTTGTTCCATGGCTTGCCTTGGTTTTGACCTTGGTAGCCTTGGGAGGGTCGATCCTGCTGATAATTTTGGGGACGGTCAGGATGATTTTGTCGATGACTCTGGTGGAGGCGTTCCTCGTCCTGCTGGTGGTCCTGTAATTGATCGCTGACGTAATACGACGATTTCCCCTTTCTCGTGGTTTCTTCTTCCTTGTCTTTCTTGTAATCCTGATCGTAGTGTTGCCGTGGTTCGTATTGCTCGGCGCTCCTCTCGACCTTCTCCTTTGAAATCGAACTCTTGGGTCCGAACTTCTTGGCTAGGGTTTCCTTTTCTTCCTCGAGGTCAATAAAGATCGATGCCCGGTGAAGAGCGTCTTCCAGTGAGCTTGGTCTGTTTTTCTTTAGTTCCTCTCGGAAGTTGGATTCATACCAGAGGCCGTTTCGGAGCGCGGGCAGACCTTCGCTATCAGTGATCGTGATTTTAGCCAGAATACTTTTGAAGCGGGTGATGTAAGATCGGAGGCTTTCTTTCGGCCCTTGGGAGATGGCCCACAGGTCGGCATTCGATACTTCCTCCTGAATATACATTGAGTAATGTTTGAGAAAAGCGTGCGTCGAGTCGTTGTATCCATCGATCGAGTTGGGTTCTAAACGAGAAAACCAGTCCAAGGCCGAGCCGGTCAGATGCTCGACGAACAGTTGGCAGTAGCCTGCATCGCGTTGTCCGATGCTGAAATTTGTTCATCCCATCGCGATACGAAATGCCGTTAAAAACTGCCTTGGGTCAGATTTGCCATCGTAGGTCATCATCTTGATTTTGACCCCAGAGACAGGATGCTCGACCTGGATATCCATGAGGCGACGAGTGAAAGGTGTGTTCTGGGTTTCTTCCAGTACGCGGTCGGTCTTGGGTGCCGAGCTGATCGCTTGGTGGACTTTGGATGTCATATTTTTCAACATCAGTTTCAAGTCCTCAATTTTGCTGTCTCTGTGTGCGCCGAGCGCTGAGCTGCCCGGGATATCCGTATTGGGAGGTTGTTCGTCCTCGGTTTGCTGTAATATCGTTCGGTTTCTTGGATTTGGAGGCGGCGTTTCTTCGAATAACGCTCGGTGGAGAGGAGTTCGGGGAACGGATCCTTGCTGGCTTGCCATCCGTAAATAGTTGATTTGCCCTTGGCATACCGCGTGTGCCGTGGCAAGTTGATCGAAGCGTGCATTGCTCCCCTGGGAGAGTTCGGTTACTTGAGTCATGAGAGTTTTGAGTAAGGCGGACATGTCCTGCTCGTTTGTCTGAGCTTCTGCGACTTGTTGAGGTCGTTCGATATTTTGAGGTTGCTGCTCGGCGCCGGCCAGCTGAATGATTGGATCTGCAACCTGAGAAATGTGCTGGGGTTGCCCCCTTGTTCTCGGAGCTGTTTCTGAGCTCGTTATGTCTTCGATGTGGACGTAATCCTTGTTCGGTGGTGCTCCTGCCATCGTTGAACATGTCCGTTAGTGAAGAAAAACTTTTAAATCCCCACAGACGGCGCCAATTGTGATAACCGAGCTTGTCACAAAGGTTTGAGAGTCCGTCATGCTCGGGAGAGTAGATGTGCTCGGGTCCGAAGGCCAAAGTTTTTCTAAGAGAGAAACTGACTAGGCTCGGCGATGAGTTAAGAGAGGGATGCTCGGTATTTAAGTAGTGAAGAGAGAGGTATGCTCGGCAACGAGCGTATCATATTCAAGTGAAAGCCCGAGCTTGTCGAAATACGAGCTCAGTTTCTACAATTCGGGAATATTTACTCTAGAGAGAGAAAGTAGTGAGAAGTGCACAAATCTCCAAAAGTTACATTTATGTACAGTGACGACTCCTATTTATAGTAAAATACGGTCGTACTTTTTACAGGCCGTTGACCGCTTGTCGAGCTCGTGCGGATTGGGCCGTACTTGATGACGAGATGGGCTGAGCCGTACGTTCCTTTGGCTGTTAGCGTAGCCGAGCTGATTTGCTGTCGTTCGGCTAGCATCGAGCCGAGCAGATGGTAGTGGGCTCGGTTGGAGCGTACATGTTCGGGCCTTTATCGCTTGTTGGGCCGTTTTGCTTCTGTTGGGCCGACCTCTGTCCAGAGAATTAAGTATTGGGCCTTCTAAATGGATGGGGTGCTAAACCCATATATAACAATTATACTTTATGGCTAGCTTTCTATCAATTCATTCCTAACTAATGATCACCACTGAAAAACACAGTTTCATCATATTAGGTTTCCATTCCATCTATTTTCATTTGTTACAATGAATGAACACCAAAAACCGGTTCTAAAAAATTCAGAAAACAACCGAACAGATGTGTAAAAAGAATCAGATCCTATTGCATTAAACGATCAATAACAAATGTGACATAAAGAACAACTTGAGTTTCTAGTGAGAAGAAATCTGAAGAGATAGAGAGAGAGAGAGTGAGAAAAATTACAAGTAATAAATAACACAAGTCTTTTGGAATCTCTATGCAGTTGATACGGTGCTGTTTTGGTTGTTGCTGCTGCTACCCTCATTGTTCTCGTTCTCACCAGACATTTCCTCAAGAGACTTGCCCTTAGATTCAGGAACCAACAATGTAAAGACCATCCCAAGAAGATTAACCACACCCAAAACAATGAGCGAGTTCTTAACACCAATCCCTGGAGGATATCCATGTTCTGTCTTGTTCTTGTCAGGACTTTGTGCCAAGTACAAAAATCCAAAAGCACCGACCATTGCTCCTAATTTTCCAGAAGCCGCGGAAATTCCATGGCAGGTTGATCTAAACCTAGCCGGGAAGATCTCAGCTGGCACCACGAAAGTTGTTGCATTGGGTCCAAAGTTTGCGAAGAAGAATGTTAACGAGTACATAGCCACGAACCCGATCCTGTTTTCCTTGTGAGTCCAATGGTCGTAAGGTATGGCGAGAGCAAACATAAACACCGTCATGAAGAAGAAACCCATCATTTGTATCGCGAATCTACCAATGACGTCAATGAATGCCACTGTGAACCAGTAACCAGGTACCGTGCTGCACAAGGCGATTAGGGTTTGTGCACGTGCGATCTTGAAAACCTCTTGAATTGCGTTCATGGTCTGAGCCGGAGGGATCCAACCTATGGCGCTGAAAATATCTTTCTGGAAAAGGTTCTGACTGTAGAAAGCAATGTCGAGTAAGAACCATGTGCTTGTAGTTCCGAGTAAGTGAAGACCATGACGTTTCATGAATTCCTTGGAGAACAAGCCAAAGGATTTGGACTTGTCTTCTACACTCGCCTGCTCTGCTTCGATCTCTACTTGCAAAACCTTAGACATGTTCGAAGCCGCTAGCTTCGCGTCCTTGGCCACAAGAGCAGTGTACCGTGCAGTCTCGGGCATCTTCGACCTAGAGTAATACGTCATCGCAGCAGGCAACGCACCGACCATCAGAATTATCCTCCACACGTAATCAGCTTGAGGAACCGTAGACGCCAAGGCATCAACTTGATAGGCCGGTGACGGAAACTTAGCCTCGAAAGCCGCAGCCACGATGATCGCAAAGATCCCTCCGGTCAAGATTCCAAACCCTTGCATCGCAAAAACCGCGGCTATAAACGCACCGCGGGTCTTTTTATTAGCGTATTCAGACATAATCGTTGCGGACAACGGATAATCACCGCCGATGCCAAAACCGAGCCAGAACCGGAAGAAACAGAGTGTGGTCATCACCGTTTTCGGAGTGTTCCCAAAGGAGAGACCTGAAGCGACTGAGCAAAGGACCATGACCATGAGAGTCATGCCGTAAACTTTTTTCCTCCCGAGTTTGTCACCGAGCCAGCCGAAGAAGAGCTGACCGGCTAGTGTACCGCAAAAAGCAACTCCGTTAACTGCGGCTGAGACGTTTGGAGGGAGCGTTCCGGGCTTCGCTGAGCCGTCCACGTGATAGTAAATGCGGCCAAGAAGCTTAGTGACGAGGGAGATACAGAAAAGATCGTACGCGTCGGTGAAGAATCCCATTCCGGCGATGATAATCGCGGTGAAATGGTACCATTGCGTTTTGGCGACGTCGAGTGCGTTTAGAACGTGTAGTTGATCTCCTGCCATTGCTCTCTTTCTCTTCTCCTCTGCGTTAAAAGTAAAATTAAAAACATTCAGTACACATAATTAACACATGTTTTTCTGTTTAATATTGAGTTTTATACAGTGTACCGAAGACTATAAACATTTCAAATTCAATAAATTATATAAAGGTTGACTCGTTACGTGTAGAACTAAAATAGCGACACCAAGTAAAATAGTGACGCTGACGCACACCGACAAAAGATTTGTTCATTCCATGTTATCCTCGTTGCAAGACTAACCAATTGAACGAGATTAATTTCATATCTTATAAAACAATATTCGGAAATAAATTCATAATTCCGACAAGACAAAACAAAACTCGTATGTTACAAACGAAATCGTTGACAAAAAAAAAAAAACACACAATCCTGTAAGAAAACGATTTCACGTTTAACTTCCAAATAACAATTTTGGTTACATTTCAGTAGTTATTATAACAAATCTCTGACCAACCAAAAATAGTTATTATAAAATTTCTTTTAACAAGTTTCTAACAAAAAAAACCTCTATATTTAACACTGACTACAAACATTCGAAACACTATATTTGTAACCAGTTTTATTTGTTAGTCCTAAATATATATAATTATTGTTTTTATTTCCAAAAGTTATAGGATTTTTTTTAACAATAAATTATAGGAGTTTTGTACCTTGGAACTTAATTTTTTTTTTTTTTAATATCGGGAGTCAATCTTTTAAATATTTTGATATAAATGACTATTCGTATTAAAAAAATTTGAATTCGATTTGTATCACAACTAAACCACCACAAAAGATTATTGTTATAATACAAACCGGAGACAGAGATGAACAAGAAATAAAACAATAACCAAAGTCCTGCTCTATCCTCATTTATCATCCGACCAACAAATAAAAAGATTCACAAAACACATGATTAAAATCAAGAAGAAACTTACAAAGAGTATATTATTTTTGCTTACTTTCTGGCAGACAAACACTTGTAAGATTGTCTTAGAGAAAGAAAAGAGAGAGAGAGAGAGAGAGAGAAGAATGGATTGTGAGAAATGAAAGAGAGACAGCATCATCAAGGGGCTACTTATACGAGATCATTTTCTGTTTTTGGTTTGACATATTCTTCGCTTATATTGTGGTATATTCTTCTGACAACGACGTCGTTCTTTTCTCTTCTGACTTCTTCTTTCTTCCCATGTTTTTCTCCTCCACTTTTTACTTCTTTTAGCATAAATATATTGGTTCTGTTTTTCAGTTAAAAAAAAGTTTGTTTTCAAATTTATTTTTACTGTCTATTCCGAGTTTTTCACGGTTAGAAACTCGTTTTAGGCAATATTTTAGAATATCCGTACAAATATTCGGACACACGAGCTGTTATTTTACTTACTCCATATAGTAATTGATCCCAAATTAATGCAGAACTTTTTAACAGATGACCAACTTAACTGTGCATGTGGTCCCATGGTAGTGGACTTCCTCTGCAAGCCTGCTCACCGGAGTTCGACTCCACTCCCTCGCGTGTGAGGGGTTTCCTCTTTGTGAGGAGTTAGGGTCAGTGGGTCGGCCCGTTGTGGCCCACAACACCGCGCCAAAAAAAAAAAAAAAAAAAACTGTCGTAGATATTATTGTGGCTATGGAAATAAAAATTCTTTTTGAAACTGATTTGATATATCAGTCTTCTTTGCTTCCGTCCACGTTGATTAGCAACAAGCATCAGCATAAGCACTATACCGCTGAAGTTTTTTTTTTTTGAAAAAAAAAGTTTTCATATTTAAAGCAAGAAAAACAAAAAAAGGTTACAAGCTTTGTAAAGCTATAGTTTGTCAAGCCCATTAAACCCATTACATAATTAACTAAACCACCGTAACAAGTAACAGAGCTTAACAGCCCATTTATGCTAAAGACCCAATTTAAGAATTGCAGAAAGTAGGAAGACGTTGGCCCTGTTCGTTTCGCAGTCGCTGGCGACAGCGACTCGAAACATGTTCGTTTGACAGTCGTTGTTACAGCGACAGCGACATCGACTCAATCATGTTCGTTTGACAGTCGCTGGCGATAGCGACTGTCGCAGCGACTCCAAATCAGCGATTGGCGACTAAAAATCCGGTCGCTGATTTTAATAGCGATTTAAAAAAAAAATATAGCGACAGTCGCAGCGACTGTAAAACAAACAACATAGCGACTGTCGCAGCGACTGTCGCTGGTCGCTAGCGACTGCGAAACGAACATGACCGTTAGCTCTGAAATTAACGACCAAGCCGATGAAGGAGAAGAGCTTGTGAGTTTGATCAATTCTCAATCAGATGACAGAAGTGTTGGATCCCACTGGATCTTAGGGTTTGATATATTGAAAATAGAACCAACCTCGTTCTTACCTTTTGGCAGCGGATTTGAGATGGTGAACGAGATCAGTGGAGCAACGCAATCGCCTTGCCTCTACCAGATACACACGCACGCTCGCTGGAAACGGGATGCTAGTGCCGGATCAATGGGGATCGATTCTCTCTGGTGTGTCTACTGTTTCTCTCAAGAAAAGTGGACGGCTCACTGTTTAGGTCGAAACTTTAGAGTTTTATTCGACCTAAACGTGCTTAACGGGCCAGACTTAATTAAGCCTAAACTCGAAAAGCCTGTTCGGAAAATCCGAACTGTGTCGACCGACACACAAGCTGTGTCGATCGACACAACACCATTTTGTCGATATTAATGTGTATCCAATACACATTAGTATGATCATTACCATAATGATCATTCCCATGTCGTAGCTTCCAGTTCGCTTAGGTGTGTGACCCTATAGGATCATATAATACTGGCAGTAAGTCCACGACCTACAGATTGCAAGAGGCTTCTAGCAAAGCATTGCAAACGCCCATTATTATACGAATGTCTGATCTCGACACACAACTATCACAGGAGTGAGTACAAGTGTGATTTCAGGACACTATCCCAACAATCTCCCACTTGTACTGGAATCACTAATTCCTATAATCCCTTTGTCTCTTTATCTCGATTTGGCATAAGGCAAGATTTGTGTCATCCTTATTAAGCCAACATCGTGTTTATCGAACTCCTGATCTCATACTGAACATTACAAACAACTGAACTACAGTTCGTTTGAGTGCGGCCACACATTTTTCTCAGTAATCAATCTTCGATAGGCCCTGAGATATTTATCTCCCGTTATACAGGAGGGACAAATTGTTGGAATTGTGTCCAGCAATCTCTGTACTGTCTCTATAACGTAAGAGTATGTCAGTGATCAGACATAAGTCATACAATGCTGGGGGTCATGATGGCTTGCTAGAGTCCGCTCATGATCTATAAGTCTTGGACTTATTGCCTTTATTGTATGATCCCATATGGGTCACACGCTTAAGCTAGCAGGAAATAATGTTGGAACGGCTTAGCAGAAGTACGACAAAAGTGCTAGGCATTTGTCGTACTAAGAGAGAATGAATAATGGGTCTGATTAAATGGAATTTAATCAGATTGGGCCCAAAAGCCCAAAAGGGAAAGAGAAGGCTTTTAATGACTAAAAGCCAAAGTCTCTTCCTCTCTAACCCTAACACCCCACGCGGCCACTCTCTCCTCTCTGCGCCAGCCTCCTTGTGGTCTAGCAGCCAGTTTCCGGTGATTGCGTGTGTGAGCCTTTGGAGGATCCATCTCTCGGTGTATCTCCCTGATCATTGACCTGTTCATCAATTCCGCTGCAAACAAACAGGTAAAAGGTGAGATCATATGTTTCTAAATAAGAACACCTAGATCTAATGCATGTTTAGGTTGATATCAATATGAGAATTGAATCAGGATCAACCGAAACTTCCAACAGTGGTATCAGAGCCATTGGTTCTTAGGTTTCTTGTTTTAGATTCATTGTTTAGGTTGTTTAATCTGTTTAGATGTGTTTTGAATCCATTACTGATAAGAAAAACACATAAGAAACTGAATTAAAATCCTGAACAAACACTTGAATCACAAAACCGAGCTATATGACTCGGGTTTTTGTTGATTGACCAAGGCGTGATCAACCGGCTTGGCCGGTTGGTGATCACGGCCGAGAAGCGGAACGGTCGGGATCGGAACGGTCGATCGGCCGAGTGATCGCACGGCGATCACGTCGGATCGCGTCGTACCGATCGCTTCCCGGCTGTCCGTGCGGAGCGTCCCGATCGCGTCCCAGCCGAGCGTCCCACCTGTCCCGATCGTCCGAGCATTCCGGCTGGCGAGCGTTCCGATCGTCCGGCTGGCTCGTCCCGACCGTCCTCGATCTCGGATCGAACGGCTCGCGGTTTGAGCGGCTGGACGAGAGGCTGAGCGGCTGGAAATTAGGTCACGACCAACTCGGTTTGGTTCGTGACTAATTCGGCTCGGTTCAAGGCTCGGTTTAAGATTTTAATTAAAAATCTACGTTCTGGTTTAATAAACAGATTTAATAATTTTATTAAGTCTGGTTAAACCGGGATAAGAAATCCAAAGTCGAAAATTGGATTTTGTGCCTAAACCAGGATTTCTAATTTGATTTGGTTGGACCAAATAAATTGAGAAAATCCGGTTTAGTAAATAACCGGTTGACAATTGTGGTCATCGTAGTAATTAAAATTTGGTTAGACCAATTTTAATGAACCAGACCGGTTATGTCAATTAATTGGACAATTGGGTCATGTCTTGGACATGGACCAATTCTTGGGCCTCGGGCCAAGAAGTTAAAACAATTGGGCCATTAATTGAGTCATTCTTCAGATTTAAATTTAAAACTTATTTTATAAAATAAAATTATGAAATTCGATTTTAAATTTTATAAAGTTCCGAAATTTCGAAATTAGAAAGTTTCCAAAATTAGAAGTTTCTGAATTTGCGGGTTTTGGATTTTAAAGAAGTTTCTAAAGTTAGAAAGTTTCCGGTTTTAGAAAGTTTCCAATTTTAGAAAGTTTCCAAAAATAGTAGGTTTCCATAAATAGAAAGTTTCCCGAAATAGTAATCTTCTATTTTGGGAATGATTTTAATAAACCTACGGACCTCAAACAATATCAAGCGTTGGATGTCTTGTCCAGGCTATGTCAGCTGTCAAAGCCCATTCAATTGCATTCATGGCCTTACAGTGTGAGGATGTCTGCTTTTGCGTGGGTAAGACGGTTTGTGATTCATAAATGTCATTGGGAGTCCCAGACATTAATGATTACATGACTGTATAGTCCGGTTTTCTTGACTAGGCCATCGGGAGTCCCGGGCCTTGAGACATCAGGGTGGATTGGGCCTCGGGCCCAGATTCACAACCAAGAGTTATATCACGGATATAATTAGCCGAAATAGGGCTTACCGATATAAGCTAAGGTTGGGTGACGGCCAGTGGCCCACTTTGATCTTAGTTATATGTGGATCTTGGAATCATTATATTCTATTGAGGGTAACTTAGGTTATTGAATATAATGCATGATTAATCATATTATACTTTAATACGAGATTAATCATTTTGAACATATAACTAATAACCTTTTTATTTACATATTTCAGATATGACTACTACAAGCACACAAAACACGTTCTCGATCCGGTCTGTTCTCGAGAAGGAGAAGCTGACTGGAACGAACTTCCTGACATGGTCAAGGAACTTGAGGCTAGTCCTCAAGCAGGAGAAGAAGGATTATGTCCTTCGAGATCCCCTCCCCGAGAGGCCTCTTGCCAATGCTGCCAGGACTCTGCACAATGCTTGGGAAAAGCATTCGTCAGATGAAAATGATGTTTATTGCCTGATGTTGGTGACAATGACTCCAGAGCTGCAAAAGAAGTTCGAAAGTGTATTGTCTCCAATCGAGATCATGGCAAGCCTGAAATCGCTTTTTCAGGAGCAGGCTAGGACCGAGAGGTTCCAGACAGTTAAGAACCTCTTGGACTGTAAGTTGGCTGCGAATGCGGCAGTGAGTCCTCATGTGTTGAAGATGATGGGTTATCTCGATCATCTTCACAAACTCGACTGCCCAATCAGCCAGGAACTTGCCTGCGACATCATTCTGCAGTCTTTACCTGCAAGCTATGATCAGTTCATTCTGAACTTTAACATGCATGGCTTGAGTAAGACACTACCTGAGCTTCACGGAATGCTCAAGACTGCAGAGCCCAACTTGAAGAAAACCGCCAAGGACCCCAATGTACTTATGGTACAAAAGGGCAAGGGGTTTAAGAAGTCTTCTGCTAAGGATAAGGGAAAGGCCAAGGGTGTCCAAGTCGTGGACTCAGACACGCCAAAGCCCAAGCCCAAGTCCAAGGCTGGGCCTACTGACATGTGCAGGTTCTGCAAAGAACTGGGGCATTGGAGAAGAGATTGCAAGAAATTCCAGGAAGGTCTAAAGGAATTAAAGAAGAAGACTTTCGAGACTTCTTCATCAGGTATTTTAGTTATAGAAGTTAATACAACTACTTCTGATAATACCTCATGGGTCATGGATACTGGTTGTGGGGCTCATATTTGTACTAATATGCAGGCACTCAGCAACAGTAGAAGGCTGAAGCAAGGACAAGTGGAACTACGAGTTGGAAATGGAGCGAAAGTTTCAGCACTAGCTGTAGGAACTTACTTGTTGTCTTTACCTTCGGGATTGATTTTAGAACTTAATAATTGTTATTTTGTACCTGCTATAAGCAGAAATATTATTTCAATTTCTTTGTTGGATTTGGAAGGTTATGATTTTTCAGTTAAGAATAAATTATGTTCCTTCAATCGCAACAATTTGTTCTATGGTTCGGCCCCTCTTACGAATGGGCTTTACATACTCGATCAATCCGCGCCAATTTATAACATCAATACAAAACGGTTTAAACCTAATGAGGAAAACCGAACGTTTCTATGGAATTGTCGTTTAGGGCACATCAGCGAGAAACGCATCAAGAGGCTCCATTCGAATGGACTTCTTGGCTCATTTGACTTTGAGTCATGTGAGAAATGCGAATCCTGCATGATGGGCAAAATGACACGGGCCCCCTTTAATAAACCTAACGAGAGGGCCAGTGACTTATTGGGCCTGATACACACTGATGTGTGTGGCCCAATGTCCACTAATGCAAGAGGAAACTATCAGTACTTCATTACCTTCACTGATGATTTCAGTAGGTATGGATATGTTTACTTGATGAAACATAAGTCTGAATCTTTTGAGAAGTTCAGAGAATTCCAAAATGAAGTACAGAACCAACTTGGCAAAAGCATTAAGGCTCTTCGGTCCGACCGAGGAGGAGAATACTTAAGCCAAGAATTCAGTGATCATCTGAGAGAGTGTGGGATTGTATCCCAACTCACTCCTCCTGGAACACCTCAATGGAATGGTGTGTCTGAGAGGAGAAATCGGACCTTATTGGATATGGTTCGATCTATGATGAGTCACACAGACCTTCCAATATCCCTTTGGGGATATGCTCTGCTAACAGCAGTGTTCACACTAAACAGAGCGCCATCAAAGGCAGTAGCAAAGACACCATATGAATTATGGACTGGAGAAACTCCAGTGCTGTCTTATCTAAGAATTTGGGGTTGTGAAGCCTATGTAAAGAGATTAATCTCAGATAAGCTTACACCAAAATCTGATAAATGCTACTTCATTGGTTATCCACGGGAAACCAAGGCTTATTACTTCTATCTACGATCCGAGAACAAGATTTTTGTTGCCCGGGATTGTAACTTTCTTGAAAGAGAGTTTCTCTCTAAGAAAGACAGTGGGAGTAAGGTACTGCTTGAAGAAATTCAAGATGAACAGGATACTGCTCAACCTAATGAGGAAGAGCAGCAGGAGGATCTACAAGAAATTGTAGAGCCTGAACCTGTAGTACCTGAAGTTCGAAGATCCGGGAGGATCCGTCACGAACCCGAGAGATATCAGGGATTCCTCGTGACTGACTGTCATGATCTTTTGATCATTGATGGTGATGAACCATCGAACTCAATCAAGCTATGATGGGCCCAGATTCCTCTAAGTGGCGCAAGGCCACTGATTCCGAAATGGACTCCATGTCGGTCAACCAAGTATTTTCGTTGGTTGACTTACCCGTTGGTGTAAAAGCCATCGAGTGCAAATGGATCTTCAAGAAGAAGATTGACGTGGATGGAAATGTCCAGATTTATAAAGCCAGGTTGGTGGCAAAAGGTTTCAGACAAGTTCACGGTGTGGACTACGATGAAACCTATTCACCGGTGGCTATGATGAAATCTATTCGGATTCTACTAGCAACTGCAGCTTTTCATGATTATGAAATTTGGCAGATGGACGTGAAAACCGCCTTCCTGAATGGTATTCTGGAAGAGGATGTGTATATGACGCAACCTGACGGTTACATAGATCCAAAGAATGCTGGGAAAGTATGCAAACTTCATAAATCCATTTATGGATTGAAGCAAGCATCGAGGAGCTGGAATCTTCGTTTTGATGAAGCGATCAAGCAATTTGACTTTATCAGAAACGAAGAAGAACAATGCGTGTATAAGAAAACTAGTGGGAGCAAAATCGTTTTTCTTATTCTGTATGTTGATGACATACTGCTTCTCGGAAACGACATTCCAATGCTGAAGTCTGTAAAAAAAACTGGCTTGGAAGTTGTTTTTCCATGAAAGACATGGGTGAAGCCGCATACGTTCTTGGAATTAGGATCTATCGGGATAGACCTAAGAGGCTGATAGGCTTGTGTCAAGACTCATACATTGACAAAGTCCTACAAAGATTCAGCATGAAAGATTCCAAGAAGGGCTTCACGCCAATGGTACATGGCACAACGCTAAGCAAGAAGCAGAGCCCTACGTCGGCTGCTGAGCTTGAGCGCATGAAGAATATTCCTTATGCATCTGCAATAGGATCTGTCATGTATGCCATGATCTGTACTCGTCCTGATGTTGCTTACGCATTGAGCATGACGAGTAGATACCAGTCAAATCCAGGTGAAAACCATTGGATTGCCGTAAAGAACATCTTGAAGTATCTAAGACATACTAAGGATAAGTTCTTAGTGTACGGTGGAAGTGATGTGCTTAAAGTCAGTGGATTCACGGACGCAAGTTTCCAGACAGACACAGATGATTTCCGGTCACAGTCCGGTTATGTCTTTTGTCTGAATGGCGGTGCAGTAAGTTGGAGAAGCTCCAAGCAGGACACCGTTGCTGATTCCACTACAGAAGCTGAATATATCGCCGCCTCAGAAGCAGCGAAGGAAGCTGTTTGGATTCGAAAGTTCATTATGGAACTAGGTGTGATACCAGATGCGGCTGAGCCTCTGGCACTATTTTGTGACAACAATGGTGCTATAGCTCAGGCAAAGGAACCAAGATCACACCAGAAATCCAAGCATGTTCAAAGAAGATATCACTTGATACGTGACATCATTAATAGAAAGGAAGTCAAGATCAGCCGAGTTCCGACAGATGATAATGTCGCTGATCCGTTGACAAAGCCACTCCCAAGGCCTAAGCTCGAGTTCCTGACTGAAGCTGTAGGCATTAGAAACATTGAAATGTAATCTAAATTTGAGTGGGAGTTTTGTGAGCTTTATTTTAGTTATTTGATATGTTCTTGTAAAACATTATTATTTATGTTTTAATGAAATTATTATTTCAAGATTATTTTAACTGTGATGAAATAATCGTTCCAAAATGATATGAACCATTTTATAGGTCATCGAAGTAAATGATTTGATCTTGAGTCATCGAAGTCATTTAGCTTGATCATGAGATCCTATATTTGATAAATGTTTTATATCATCCTGTCCCCAGTCGAAGGTTGTTGAAATTGGAACACCAACAACCGTGTAAGATTGGATTGGTATGTGACTTATGACAAAGTCTCAGTGTGTCATAGATGCTCGGCATCAAAGTCAGTACATAGGTGTATGTTGGGAACATACGACCGGACAAGACCCGCTAATAAGAACTCTTCAGGATATTTATATCTGTGTCATAAGAGATTCTTACTACGACTATAGAGTATAGTCCTTAGACCTGAGTTCGCATGCATGTGACTGCATATGGACTGATGCACTTTGATCATTGTCTAACGCTATCGTTCTGCGATAGCTATAAGGACCTTGTTTGGGTACATCATGAAATGAGTAGTTTACAGTGATGGAACAAGATGGGATTTGTCCCTCCAATATAAATGGAGTGAATATCTCTAGGCCAATCGGAGATTTGAATACTGGAAAACGCATGGCCATGCTCAAACGGACTTTCCCGAGTCGTTTGGATTGTCAGTGTCAAATCAGAGTCCGATGAACAAGATTAGGCTTTATAAGGATGACACTAATCTTGCCTTATGACTAATCGAGATATTGAGACGAAAGGGATTATGAATACAGAGATTCCAGTTCAAGTGGGAGATTGTTGGAATTGTGTCCAGCAATCTCTGTACTGTCTCTATAACGTAAGAGTATGTCAGTGATCAGACATAAGTCATACAATGCTGGGGGTCATGATGGCTTGCTAGAGTCCGCTCATGATCTATAAGTCTTGGACTTATTGCCTTTATTGTATGATCCCATATGGGTCACACGCTTAAGCTAGCAGGAAATAATGTTGGAACGGCTTAGCAGAAGTACGACAAAAGTGCTAGGCATTTGTCGTACTAAGAGAGAATGAATAATGGGTCTGATTAAATGGAATTTAATCAGATTGGGCCCAAAAGCCCAAAAGGGAAAGAGAAGGCTTTTAATGACTAAAAGCCAAAGTCTCTTCCTCTCTAACCCTAACACCCCACGCGGCCACTCTCTCCTCTCTGCGCCAGCCTCCTTGTGGTCTAGCAGCCAGTTTCCGGTGATTGCGTGTGTGAGCCTTTGGAGGATCCATCTCTCGGTGTATCTCCCTGATCATTGACCTGTTCATCAATTCCGCTGCAAACAAACAGGTAAAAGGTGAGATCATATGTTTCTAAATAAGAACACCTAGATCTAATGCATGTTTAGGTTGATATCAATATGAGAATTGAATCAGGATCAACCGAAACTTCCAACACAAATCCCTTCTTGTTCCATCCCTGTTTCAACGCACACTTCATGATACACCCGAACAGTGCCGTTATAGCCGCCAGTTACGGGTCGACGTTTGACAAAGTCAAAGTGTACCAATTCATAGGCAAGAAAGCATGATGAACTCAGGTCTAAGGACTATACTCTATAGTCGTAATGAGAACCTCTTATGACACAGATATAACTATCTTGTAGACTTCTCATTAGCGGGTCATGTCCGATCATATGTTCACTAACATATATCTATGTGGCTGACTGCGATAATCATATCATTGGCTCCATGAAACTTAGCCAACAGTCACCTCACAATCTAGTCTCTATCGGTTGTCAGTGTCCAATTTCTACAACCTCGACTAGGGACAAAATAGTTTATTGACTTATAGGGTTTCATGATCAAGTCCTCAACTTGATGACCTATAATATGTCATAAACTTATTTTTGGACCATTATTTAGATCACAATAAATAATGCTGAAATCAAATTTCATTAAAACACTTCCGAAAGAATGTTTACATGAGCATCTTATTATAACTAAAATAAAACTAAAAACTCCCACTAGAATCAAGATTACATCTTAAGATCTCTAATGCCTACAGCAGTCGTATGACTCTCATGCTTAGGCCTTGGGAGTGACTTAGTCAGAGGATCAGCGACATTCTCGTCTGTCGGAACTCGGCTGATCTTCACATCACCTCTATTGACGATATCTCGAATTAAGTGATATCTCCTCTCCACGTGTTTGGACTTCTGGTGTGACCTTGGTTCTTTTGCTTGAGCAATGGCTCCGTTGTTATCGCAAAACAAAGCCACGGGCTCCAAGATACTAGGAACCACACCAAGTTCAATCATGAACTTCTTGATCCAAACAGCTTCCTTTGCCGCTTCTGAAGCAGCAACATATTCAGCTTCCGTTGTGGAATCAGCTACG
This sequence comes from Orychophragmus violaceus, assembly GCA_030180135.1. Classification (NCBI taxonomy): domain Eukaryota; kingdom Viridiplantae; phylum Streptophyta; class Magnoliopsida; order Brassicales; family Brassicaceae; genus Orychophragmus; species Orychophragmus violaceus. Next base: position 10,176,746 of record CM058234.1, on the reverse strand, counting down.
GTATTCTGCTTAGAGCTCTTCCAGCTCACCGCACCGCCATTTAGACAGAAGACATATCCAGATTGTGATCGGAAATCGTCTCTGTCTGTCTGAAAACTCGCATCGGTGAATCCATTCACCACAAGTTCTTCACTTCCTCCATACACAAGGAATTTATCCTTAGTATGTCTCAAATACTTGAGAATATTCTTGACAGCTGTCCAGTGTTCCTCACCTGGATCAGATTGGTATCTGCTCGTCATGCTTAACGCGTAAGCTACATCTGGACGAGTGCAGAGCATGGCATACATAATAGATCCTATTGCAGAAGCATAAGGAATCCTATTCATGCGTTCTCGCTCAGCATGTGTCGCCGGACACTACTTCTTGCTGAGACTTATGCCATGAGACATTGGTATGAAGCCCTTCTTGGAATCATGCATATTGAATCTGTGCAACACCTTATCAATATAAGTGTCTTGGCACAATCCAATAAGCTTGTTTGTTCTATCTCTGTAGATTCCGATTCCAAGAATGTACGCTGCTTCTCCCATGTATTTCATGGAAAAACAACTTCCGAGCCAAGTCTTAACAGACTGAAGCAACGGAACGTCATTACCGAGGAGGAGTATGTCATCGACTTACAGTACAAGAAACGCAATATTGCTCCCACTAGTCTTCTTGTAAACACATGGTTCCTCTTCGTTCTTGATAAAGCCAAATTTCTTTACTGCTTCATCAAAACGAAGATTCCAACTCCGTGATGCTTGCTTCAATCCATAAATGGATTTATGAAGTTTGCATACCTTCCTAGCGTTCTTTGGATCGACAAAACCTTCAGGCTGTGTCATGTACACATCCTCTTCCAGAATTCAATTCAGGAATGCGGTTTTGACATCCATTTGCCAAATCTCATAATCATAATGAGCGGCAATCGCTAGAAGAATCCGAATGGATTTAAGCATAGCGATTGGGGAATAGGTTTCATCATAGTCAATACCATGAATTTGCTTGAAACCTTTAGCCACCAACCTCGCTTTGTAAATCTGTACATTGCCATCCACGTCAATCTTCTTCTTGAAGATCCATTTACACTCAATGGCTTTTGCACCATTAGGTAAATCGACCAAGGACCATACTTGGTTTTCTGACATGGATCCCATTTCGGATTTAGAGGCTCCAAGCCACTTTTCGGAGTCCGGGTCCATCATTGCTTCCGCGAAGGTCGCTGGTTCGTCACTTTCAATGATCATCAGATCATTTGAATTGGTCACGAGAAATCCATAGTATCTCTCGGGTTCGTGACGGATCCTTCCGGATCTGCGAACTTCAGGCTCCACAGGCATCGGTTCCACAGAACTCTGTGAATCCAACTGCTGCTCTTCCTTAGCTGGTTGAGCAGTCTCCTGTGCATCTTGAATTTCTTCAAGATGTACTTTACTCCCACTGTTTTTCTTTGAGAGAAACTCCCTCTCAAGAAAAGAACAGTCCCGAGCAACAAATACTTTGTTCTCAGATTGGTTGTAAAAGTAGTATGCCTTGGTTTCCCTAGGATAACCAACGAAGTAGCATTTATCTGATTTGGGTGCAAGCTTGTCAGAGATTAAACGTTTGACATAAGCCTCACAACCCCAAATCTTCAGGAAAGACAGATTAGGAATTTTCCCAGTCCACAATTCATGTGGTGTCTTATCCACTGATTTAGATGGCACCCTATTTAGTGTAAACGCAGACGTTTCTAAAGCGTATCCCCAAAAGGATAATAGAAGATTAGTATGACTCATCATAGACCGAACCATATCCAATAAGGTTCGATTTCTCCTCTCTGACACTCCATTCCATTGAGGTGTTCCAGGAGGAGTGAGTTGTGTAACAATTCCACACTCGCTCAGATAGTCGCTGAATTCTTGGCTTAAGTATTCACCTCCGCGATCCGATCGCAGAACTTTGATACTTTTGCCAAGTTGATTCTGTACTTCATTCTTGAATTCCTTGAATCTATCAAAGGATTCTGACTTGTGTCTCATCAAATAGACATAGCCATACCTACTGAAATCATCAGTAAATGTAATGAAGTACTTGAAATTTCCTCTGGCAACAGTACTCATCGGCCCACATACATCAGTATGAACAAGGCCCAACAAGTCACTGACCCTTTCATTTGGTTTGTTGAAAGGGGCTCTAGCCATTTTGCCTACCAAGCAAGATTCGCATTTCTCACATGATTCAAAATCAAATGAGCCCAGAAGCCCATTTCGATGGAGCCTTTGGATGCGTTTCTCATTGATATGGCCTAAACGACAATGCCATAAGAAAGTCGGGTTTTCGTCATTTAACTTAAACCGCTTTGTATTTATGTTAAAGACATGCATTTCTTGATTTAAAACATATAACCCATTTTCTAATGGGGCGCTACCATAAAATGTACCACCACGATTAAAAGAACAAACTTTATTCTTAACAGCAAAATCAAAACCTTCCAAATCCAAAACGGAAACTGAAATTATGTTTCTGCTTATCGCAGGTAAAAGTAGCAATTATTCAAAGCTAAAATCATGCCTGAAGGTAAAGACAATTCATAGGTGCCTACGGCCAGTACAGCAACCTTAGATCCATTCCCGACTCGTAGCTCCACTTGTCCTTTCTTCAGCGTTCTACTGTTTTTTAGTGCCTGCACATTAGTACAAATGTGAGCATCGCAGCCGGTATCCAATACCCACGAAGTAGAACTAGAAGATATAACATTAAGTTCGATAACATAAATACCTGAGTCAGACGCATCATACGTCTTCTTCAGCTTCTTGTAATCTTCCTTGAACTTCTTGCAGTCTCTTTTCCAATGCCCCAACTGCTTGCAGTAGTTGCACTTATCCTCAGCAGAAGGCCCGAATTTGGGCTTGGGCTTGGGCTTGTCTTGACTTTCAGTCTCGACAACCTGGGCCTTTCCCTTATCCTTCTTAGGTTTCTTAAACCTTTTACCCCCTTGTACCATCAGGATACTGGGAGTAGCCTTCTTGAGATTCGGCTCTGCTGTCTTCAGCATACCGTGCAACTAAGTCAATGTCTTAGTCATGTTTTGCATGTTGTAGTTCATGATGAACTGATCAAAACACGATGGCAAAGACTGCAGAATCATGTCAGTGGCCAGCTCCTGGCTAATGGCACAGTCCAGTTTCCCCAGGTTATCAATGTAACCCATCATTTTAAGGACATGAGGACTTACTGGACTGTCCTTAGCCAGCTTGCAATCCATGAGAGATTTAACCGTCTGGTATCTCTCTGTGCGAGCTTGCTCCTGAAACAAAGCTTTCAGGCTGTTAATCATCTCAATGGGTGACAACACGTTCTCATATTGCTTATGCAGCTCAGAGTTCATAGTCACCAGCATTAGACAATTAACATCTTTGACATCCGCTGAATGCTTATCCCAAGCATTCTTTTCTGTCTGCGGAGCATTGGAACGTGGCCTCTCGGGGAGAACTCTTTCAAGGACATATTCCTTGTTCTCCTGCCTGAGAACTATTCTCAGGTTCCGATACCATTCCAAGAAATTAGATCCATTTAACTTGTCCTTCTCAAGGACGGATCTTAGTGAGAAAGTGTTGATGTGATTTGAGACAGACATAGCTGCAATTAAAAGAGGTAGAGGTTTTAGTTATAATGCTCAAGGAAATGAGAAATCTTATCTAATAAGAAAACTCGCATTGTATTCATGACTATGTTTCCTCATATGAATACAATGAACCAAGATCCTCAGATCACCGAAATTCGAGTGGACGACTCGCCATCACCCAAACCTCAGTCATCCAGGTAAGCAAATCATTGCTAATTGTACCCAGTACAATTCTTGGTCGCAGATAAGACAATCCATGTCATATCCACTCCGATGTCTCTGGGCCCAGAACTTCTGATGGCCCAGTCAAGTAAACCAATCCCTTCGGTCTTGTGATCATTGACAGTCGCACTGCAAGTCTATCAATGATCACTTGCCTTACTCATGTAGCTGTGGATACCAAGGACTCCAAGACTATCCAATCAGCGAAACGAGTCTTGACAGTAGACAAGATCGGGCAAGACATCAAGATCACTTGATATTTAGTTGAGGAAAAGAACCGATTTATCTTGATGCATATCCAATATACATTCAAGGATTTATTTATTTATTTAAAACATTCAGTTTTTATTTAGTTTAGATTCATCTACAACTTTTAGTATTAAATTGTTCTGGTATATGCAAATATGTAGTCCAACTATCATATCTGCGAGCATTGTATCGATCGACGCCAACCATTGGTATCGATCGATGCAATCAAATTTAAACCGTTCTTCGATAACCGGTCTAACCGGATCGAATTTACATAACCGATTCAATCCAATTGAATCAGTTCGGTTTAATAGTCCATGTCGATCGTCACACACTGTGTGTCGATCGACATGACCAAACCAGAATCAATTTGGTTAATTAAAATTAACCTAGCGATACAACCTGTTCAATCCAATTGAACCGGTCTATCTACTCACTTTGCCTGTGTCGACCGACACACCCAGTGTATCGATCGACGCAACAGGATTACGGGTACTCGATCTCAGATCGAAACCCTAAAATTATTTACGGATTTTCGCTTTATGTCGACCGACACACGCTTTGTGTCGATCGACACTTTGCGACAAACCCTAAATTTTATTGCGAGTTTTCGCTCTGTGTCGACCGACACACGCGATAAAACCCTAAATTTTTTAACGCGTTCTGCCGCGGCGTGTCGACCGACACACGCTTTGTGTCGATCGACACAATGCGTTTTCATCAATTCTTCGTCTTTTCAACAGGAACAAAACCGAGAATATAATATGAAAACACGATTTGAACATGCTAAAATCAATTCAACAACATCAGGATTCGAATTATTTTGCAACAAATTCAATAGCTAAACCCTAACATGCTCTGATACCACTGTTGGATCCCACTGGATCTTAGGGTTTGATATATTGAAAATAGAACCAACCTCGTTCTTACCTTTTGGCAGCGGATTTGAGATGGTGAACGAGATCAGTGGAGCAACGCAATCGCCTTGCCTCTACCAGATACACACGCACGCTCGCTGGAAACGGGATGCTAGTGCCGGATCAATGGGGATCGATTCTCTCTGGTGTGTCTACTGTTTCTCTCAAGAAAAGTGGACGGCTCACTGTTTAGGTCGAAACTTTAGAGTTTTATTCGACCTAAACGTGCTTAACGGGCCAGACTTAATTAAGCCTAAACTCGAAAAGCCTGTTCGGAAAATCCGAACTGTGTCGACCGACACACAAGCTGTGTCGATCGACACAACACCATTTTGTCGATATTAATGTGTATCCAATACACATTAGTATGATCATTACCATAATGATCATTCCCATGTCGTAGCTTCCAGTTCGCTTAGGTGTGTGACCCTATAGGATCATATAATACTGGCAGTAAGTCCACGACCTACAGATTGCAAGAGGCTTCTAGCAAAGCATTGCAAACGCCCAGTATTATACGAATGTCTGATCTCGACACACAACTATCACAGGAGTGAGTACAAGTGTGATTTCAGGACACTATCCCAACAAGAAGTGCAACCAGATTGAAGTCGATCAAACCCTTAAACCGTCGAGGATAGCCAAATCTGCATCATGGCAGAAGAAGTGGTTGGTGAATTTGTTCGGTAGCTGAGAAGACGATCCTTAACTTGTCTCGATGAGTATTCTAATTGTATCTGCTGATCGGAACACATGATTGTGGAGTCTTGCATTTCTCTCCCCCCAAAGCCAATGAATTGAACTCTGCCAGCAAAGAAGAGTAAGCCGACGCCTGTGCTTGTTTCCTGTTAAAGACACCAACTGTCGTAGATGGTCATCCCAGTTCCTTAGAGGCCTGAAATCAATACGTGCAACAATAGGAGACCAAACAAACCAAGAATAAGGGCAATCGAAATACAGGTGGTTACGACTTTCCGGGGCTGCATCACATAACAGGCAGTTGCTATCCGTTCTCAATCCCCAATTGAGTAACCGATCTCTAGTCGGACTTCTATTCAGTACGAACAACCAAGCAAGGAAGCTATGCTTCGGAATACCTCCAGATATCCAGATAATTTTAGCCCAAGGTACTTCTTCTAAGTCCCCACAGAGTTTAGAATAAACAGTACCTGTTGAGTACCTCATACTCTTATGATTGTCAATAATCCACTCGTATTGATCTTCCTGGTTACTCAGTAGCACTGTTGTTAGGTGAACCTGAACATTAACTTGTGTTTCAGACCGAGCAGGAGGCACCATCCAAACTCCTTCTCTGTTGATACTTGCTAGAGTAGCATCGTACGGGATAGCAGCTTGTGAGTGCCGCCAGTCCGTCAAGTAGTTCCGCAAGCTCCCGAAGGGGCTCCAATTATCTGTCCAGAATCTGCACATCTCTCCATTACCAACATTCAGTTTTATCCAGGTAAAAACTTCCTCCCTACTCTTGATTAGTTTATTAGCAAGCCAAGAATTTCGTGTATGAGGAGAAGTAGTCCAGAAATTATTGATAGAACCATTTAGAATCTCAGTTCTGAACCAAGCTACCCATACTGATCCCGCTTGGAAAAATAGCAACCAAATAAGCTTTAAGCAACAAGCCTTATTCCACTTGAACAAGTCCCTGATTCCCAGACCCCCTTGAGCCTTTGTCTTTGTTACTAATTCCCATGAAACCCGAGCTGAGTGGTGGTTGTCGAGATTTCCTTTCCATAAGAATTGACCACACATCGAGTTAATTCGTCTGATAACTTCTTTGGGTAATATGAAAGAAAAGCACCAAAAATTGGTGATCCCTGCCACAACTGTTTTTATCAGTAGCAATCTTCCCGCAAAGGAGAGAGTTTTCACACTCCAGCAAGTGAGCCTGCCTTTAACGTGCTGTAGAAGTACCTCACAATTAGCCGCAATTAACTTTTTTGAGCATAATGGCACCCTCAGATATTTAACAAGAAGGTTTCCGTTGGGCATCCCTGTTGATACCATTATCGCATCTTTCTCTTGTTGAGTGAGACCTGCCGCAAAGAAGGAGGATTTCTGGAGGCTAACCGCAAGTCCCGATCAAAGTTCAAAGTCATGAAGGATATGTAGCACGTTCTGAACTGAGTCCAACTCTCCATCCGTGAAGATCAAGAGGTCGTCAGCAAAGCACAAATGCGTCAATTTAGAAGCTTCACACTTATAATGGTACTTGAACTTTCCCTCTTCCTCTCCTTTGTTTAATAAGAAAGATAGATTGTTCATAGCAATAACAAAGAGATAGGGAGACAACGGGCAGCCTTGTCTTAGGCCTCTTCAACCTTTAAAATGACCATTCACTGTACCATTATACCCGATGGTGAAGTTAGTGGAGCAGATACAAGCCTTAAGCCATCCAAGATACAATGCTGGAATTCTCAGCCCTTGCAAACAGTGAAATAGAAACTCCCAAGATAAAGTGTCGAACGCCTTGGCTATGTCTACTTTGATCGTAAGCCTTTTTGGACCCGAAGACTTGTGGTATCCGTTCACTATCTCCCCTGCCAGAATTGTGTTTTCAATAAGCAGTCTATCAGTCACAAATGCAGTTTGGTTGGGGACAATCAGAGAGGGCAGCAGTGGTTTTAGACGTTTAACCAAAAGCCTAGAAATCGCCTTATACAAGGTGTTGAGGCATGAAATTGGTCGAAAATCTGAGATTGCTGTTGCTCCTGAACGTTTCGGGACTAAGGCCAAGATGGTAGCATTAGTAGATGATGGCATGAATGATGAATGAAAGAAGTAAATAATGGAATTTATCACCTCGCCTCCTATCAAATCCCAAGAAGCTTTATAGAAACCAGAAGTGAGACCATCCGGCCCCGGAGCCTTATTTGGGTTGAGTTTCAGCAACACTTTCGTTATCTCCAGAGGTAGAGGAATCGCCATCATAGATTGCTGCTGAGCTAATGTGCAAGAGTAGGGGTTTAGCGTTTGGAACCAATCTGGGGAAGAAGCAACAATCGGTGGATACAAAACATCCGGTCCTAGGATGTTTTTGAAATGATTAATGGCGACTAGGCTCCTTTCTTGGGGGTCCGTGATAATCGCACCAGAAGGGAGTGAAAACGATCTGATAGCGTTGAAACTCAGCCGAGATTGGCAAACTCTATAAAAGTAGGGCGTATTTTGATCACCATTCTTTAACCATTGGATGCGGGACTTTTGTTGGAAGTAACATTCTTCTATGTGTCGGAGGAAAGTCCATTTGTGATGTAAGTCACGTTCTAGTTGCAACAGGCTCGAAGAAGGATCATTCAGCACTTGTACCTGCACATCTAACAAACAAATTTTAGCCTCACTCACTCTCTCTTGTATTTTTGAGAAATTGTTTCTGTTAAGTAATTTTAGTGCACTCTTGATATTTTTTTGCTTCCAACAGAGACTCGTAAGATTAGATGCAATACTTCCGGCCATAAACCACGCTTCCAATACCACCTGGTGAAAGTTAGGGTGGGTAGTGAGGTAGTTTAGGAATTTAAAAGGTTTGGTACCATGTCGGGGGAGAAGATGGGCAAGGTCAACAATACATGGACTGTGGTCTGAAAAGTTTGGTGGGAGGAAAGTAGCTGAGCAATGGGGAAAAGTAGAGATTACTAGGTTGTTGACCAGAAGGCGATCCAACTTTTTAGCAATAGGGCTTGAGGGATGATGATTTGACCAAGTGAAGCGAGGTCCTTGAAAACGAAGATCAAATAAGCCTAGTTGTAGTAAGCAATTTCTCAGCTCAATCATGTTGCACTCAAGAGAGTCAACTTGTGGAAGGGAGTGTTCAGCATGATGAAGTACTTGATTGAAGTCTCCTCCAATCATCCAAGGCCGGGAATTCAGATCAAGAAGTCTGTGAAGATTTATGAGTTCAACCCACAAGTCTGACCTTTCCGCTCTAGTATTACCAGCATAAACCGCCGTGAACACAAACTGAACTGCATTAGGAAGCTTAACTTCACACCTAATAGTCTGTCGGGTTTGTTGAACAATTTGAACTACTGCCGGATCTTTCCAGATAATAATAATCCTTCCATCCTCATCAGACAAATGATTGTAAATATAGTGCCAATCACGACACAGCTTCAGCATAAGATGGTCCAAGTTCTGAGATTTTATATGGGTTTCCAAAAGAGAACAAAAAATCGGGTTATGACAAGAGAGCCATTGACAAAAATTGTTATGCCTGTCCGGGTCATTCAGGCCTCGGACATTCCAAAAAGAGAGTTTAGCACTCATATTTAATTTTGGGCGGTTCCTCCGGAGAAATGGAGGGAACCTGAAGGTAGCAAAAAAGGAAAGGAGTTGTTTGTGGTACTAATGGACTGGGCAACTGTTTTAGGGGTGGATAAATGGGAAGTGGGAAGTGAAGTACCAGATGAAAAGAAGGCTAGCTGAGAGGAAAAAGAAGGGAAGGAAAATTGTTCAGTTGATGAATCTGATCTGGATCGCTTATGGGAGAAGTTAGCGTTTCCCCGATCAGGGGGGCTGTAAACAGTAGTTATAGCTGCAGGAAGTGCAGCTACAAAAGGGACCATGGTAGAAGTTTGAAAAGAGGTAGTAGGAGTTGGGGGGGGGGGGGCAAGCAAGAACTTGGGACAGGAGCAGTGATTGGTTGAGCAGTAAGAGAACAAGAATTAACCGAGACCTGAGGGATCACTGGAGGCAACAACTCTGCAACTGCTAAGCTTTTACCAAACACCATGTTCTGATCACTCTTACACTGCGCAAAAGAATCAGAAGTAGGCACATATTCAGACTTCTCAACATTTTTTTGAGCTATACCGCTGAAGTTTGTATGCTCGGATATGCTCTGATTAATTTAAATATGTTAATAATAGGCAAAAATATTAATGATTAAATGTAAAATAAAATTTTAATTATATTTAACTATAGTCATTCGAAAGTATTGTATATGCAGATAATATATTTAGAAAATACGTTTTTATGTTTCCAAATATTTAAATTATATTTATTATATTTATTTTTACATGAAAATAATAGATGAAATAAAATAATAGTAATAATAATTTCAAATATATAAAATTAAATTATGATATATGTAAAATCTGATATTAATTTTCAAAACTAATTAATTATATGAACTAAAAAATATTTGATATTTTAGATTTTAATGTTGTAAAATGCTTAATCTGAAATCATATAGAAAATAAGCATTTTTAACTTCCAAATACTTTTTTACATACTTTTTAAATAAAACATAACTAGTTAATAAAAAGTGTTATATTCTGCCAATTTTTTTTTTTTTTTTTGAAAGGCTTCGTTCTGCCAATCAAGTCCCATAGTAGTTCTTTCTATATTCTTTGTAGTAGTAACTTTTAATGGATTTATGATAAGCAAAAGAAAAACAACAAACAAAAGTTGTTTGTCTGCCGAGTGACGATAACGGCATATTATTGTTCGTTTACCAATTGTTGTCGTTGGCGATATACGTTAGCGGTAAATTTTTGTTCGTTTACTTGTCGCTATCGG